>JAENPR010001091.1:0-220608 GCA_018135685.1 Themeda triandra
TTATGGTCTGCTCGTCGTTCGTTAATGGCGGAGTTAGCTTTTGCCGAGAGGTAGTTCCTCCGCGGTGTCCTTTTCCGGGCGATGTCGGTGTGGCGAAGGCGTCGACATCGCTGTGGATTAATTTCTCTCCATCCCTCCTTTGTCCCGTCGGCGCTCTCCACCGGCATCTACGGTGGGTCTGGGAGATCTGCGTAGGAGTCTGGCGCCGGCACTCCATTGTCTTCACCAGGTGATGCTGCTGCTGGCCTGTTTTTTCTTGGATGCGGTGCTGTGCATGGGTGATGTGGTCGAAGGTTGGATTATATAGGAATTGATGAATCGCAGCTTTAGAAAATCCCCATAATCATGTGTGTCAAGTTGGATTGTTGGTCTTCAAATCGTTAGAAGATTGCAGAGTAAACTGAAGTTGGAATGAAACGTCAAGCAAAGATTGATGAACTATGTACGGAGAACAATCAAAATGAGTGGCCCAAGGATGCATACCATCGGATCTCTGGCAGCCATCAAAACTTGGTGAGGTGATGAGGTCCTGGTCCTGATCCCTCGGATCAGAACTGACCACACGCAACCTGAAGAAGGATTGGAGCAGATAGACAATGGAGAAGCTGCAGGCCCGGAATGGAGCTACGCCTCTCCTGCTCGGGTCTTGACGGTTGAAAGTATAGCTTGGCAGAAACTTCTGTGCAGCTGCCGCTTAAGTATTCAGTACAGTACAGTACTCAACGCGTATAAGCAAATAACGCGGAAGCACACGGGGAACGAAGCAGCGAAGACTTCGATTTAGTGAAGTCAACTGCCATGGTCGTGGAAGCAAATAGGAACTGTAGTCCGTATAGACCGCATTTCTTGGCCCATAATTGCTCAACAAAGATAAATACACTCCCATGTGCGAAGCAGCAAACGGCTTAATTGGTGTTGAGCTTGGGCACATATTTATTGATAAGAAACCGGAAACGAGAGGTTATCCCAACTCCTAAGAGAAGCTACGAAAGAGAAAGGTGAAAAAAAAAACTTTTGGAAGGAGATGTAATACGGAGTATTTAAAATAGTGGCTAATGGATGAAAAATATTAAAAAACTCAAATATTCCAACTGGAGCTAGAAGATTGGGTAATGCTGATCCTAAAAAAATATATAACCAAATATTACAAAGAGTTTACTTAGTGATCGGGAGCCCTCTTTTTATCCATGGGTGAGTGTAATAGGCACGACGGTAGGGGCTCCCGACGGCGAGGGAGAGGGTGCCCAGCGGCGTAGCTGCGGCAGTGGCGCGGCTGCAGAGGTGGCAGCGCTGGGGCAAGGGCGAGGTGTGGCGGCGCGTGTGGGAGGGAGAAGAGAGAGAGGCGGCGAGTAGAGAATAAAGATAAGAGAATTAGGTTTCTCTTGCTTGCAACGGTATCATGCCGCTAGTATTTATGTCCCACCAAGACTTGGCCATTAAGCAAACTAGGAGATCCAGCAGATTCTCCTTTCCTATTTTAACCGGACTCCAATTTTCTAACTTGATTGACTCGGTAATGGTATTGATAGCGAGGGCCCTGTGAGAACGGTGGTGCCCCATCCTTGTAGGGCGTGCCCTCTAGGATTTGTCGTGGTCTATGGCAGCGGCGTTGACGTTGCTTCCTCCTTGGGCCTAGTTGGCTCAATTTCCTTGCCAAGGTGTATATATATAGTCCGAGTTGGCTATGCAGCCACTGGACTGAATACGACCCAACTTGCAGCTCCGAAACACGACAACAAGTCCGGCTGTGGTGCTGTTAGTGCTACGAAGAAAGTTTGGAATAGCGTCTCTGGTGTTGCATCCGTTGAACTTTTTGTTGTAAAAGAGTGAAAAATTTAGTTGGAACATAGGTGTTACCTTCCACCCTGATTGGCTGATTATGCTGATGTTAGCGATCTCCTTGGGTTGTGAGTCCTTGCTGTTGCCACGAATATCGTGCAGCAGCAGGCTGCTGCACTATTGTTGAAGGCCACCTCTTTGTTATTGTTGATGAGCAAATCCTGATACGAGAGCGGGACCAATTATAGTGTTGAAGGCGGTGTGGGGGGCTCGTTTGTTACCTCGTTGACGATCTCCGTGGTTCCAGATGAGAGGGATTCCTCCATCTTGTAGTTGATGAAGGATTTGTTTATGGTTATCGTGACTTGCTCGTTGATCAGCTGAGACGGCTGTTGAACATAAGTGGTTGCATCCAGATCTGATCCAATTTGGATTGTGTTCTGTCATTCGACAAGGAAATTCTTGAGTGTTGTTGTCTAACTTGCGATGGTGTCGCAGAGGTCGTCGCAAGCATCGTTCATTGGGACGATGATCTCCTTGATGTCGGCATTCATGGTGGTGGCGGCGGCTATGGAGGCGAAGAAGGATCGTAGTGGTCTCCGATACCATATGTAATAGGCATGACGGCTGGGGGCTCCCGGTGGCATGACCATGGCAGCGGCACAACTGCAGGTGTGACGGCGCTAGGGCTAGGTGTGGCGGCGCATGCGTGAGGGTAAGAGAGAGAGGTGGCGAGTAGAGAACATAGATAAGAGAACTAGGTTTTTCTTGTTTTTCTGCAACTCTTACATGTTGCTTGTATTTATAGTCCCAACAAGACTTGACCCTTAAGCAAACTAGGAGATCCTACGGATTCTCCTTTTTCTATTTTAACCGACTCCAATTTCCTAATTTGACTCGACTCCATTAAGGTAATGGTATTGATGGCGAGGGTCCTGCGAGAACAGCGGCGGCGGCGGCGCCCCATCTTCCTAGGGCGCGTGCCATGACTAATAAGATTGAGTTGAAAGCCAAAATATAGTCTCATGATGTCAAAAAAATGCAATATGGGCTAAATAATTTAAAGTATGGTTTTAACTTACTCCTTCCATCCCTTTTAAGTGTTGTCAATATTTTTATGCATGTCAAACTTTTGACGACGAATCCGGTCCATGCCAACACATCAATGGGCTTTAGACGCCCAAAGAGGTTGCTTGATCAACCTGCAACGCAGCAACAATGCAGCGTAACCGGCCAAATCGATCTAGGGATCGATAGGGCCGATGTGGAGCTCGTTGATGGCTAAAAATGCTCCTGAACCATCTCCGGAAGGATCTGTCAGAAGGAAGCACGTGGAAGATATACTAGGTAAGCAAGGCCGCCTAGGATGCCAATGAGTCTCGTGGAGAGAAGCACTAGACAACAGGTAGAGGGGTTGAGGAGAGAATTAGGGATCAATCGGCCATGATCCTCTCGTATAAATAGATGAATGTGATATTATCCTAGTAGGAAACAACTCCGGATCATATCCTTCAAGTTTTTCACGACAAAAACTTATCAAAATACGATTTAGAATCAAATCGGTTCGGAAAACAAGCACAAGCCGGCCTAGCCAGCTAGGCAACCCGACTTCGTCGGTTTTCACAAGCTTGGCCAAGGCACCTGGCTGCGTTAAGTGGCAGCGGACTTAGTTGGCTTGAGGACCCGGCTAAGCCGACTGGGGGGAACAGAGCCGGCCTGGCTGGCTGGCCAGCCGGCTAAGCCGATTGGGTTGGCTCGCTATATTCTCCACGAGATTTCTCGCTCCGTTTGCGACATCACTTGACCTTGATCATGTCCAAGAGCATTATAACTTGTTCATGACACTATTTTTACCCTTGAACTTTTGGAGTGTCAACACAAACATTCTTATGTTTGACTAGGTTTATAAAAAATTAGTTATAATTTTTGTCTCCAAACAAAGTAAATTATGAATATGTATTCAATAATTAATCTAATGATGTTTTTGACATAATTAGCCTAATGATGTTGATTACACACTATAAAATTTGGTCAAAGCTGTGGAATGGCAGTTAAAGGTAGACGTAGAGAGTAATACATGTCAAAACACGGATAGAGGTGATACAAAGGACAAAAGCACAAATAGCACAATTGGTACATTGATCACAACCCTTCAGAGACTATAGAATATCTATGTGGTATTATTTTAGTAAATGAATAGAGTGAATGATAATCGATTTTAATTAGTTGTATGTACCAAATCCATCCACATCATATAAAATTCTAGCTCGGAGTACAGGCTCAGCACGACAAACAAATAGGAAACGGCCATTTCACCATTTCTTCAAGGCTCAGCACGACCAATAGGAAACGACCATTTCACCATTCTTCGAACTACAATCCATCAATACCAAGTCGATGCTCCATAGATTTCCCAGCAATACTTGTCCTGTTTCGGAGTACATTTCTACTGTTATTTGTTCGTTCTTGACAGCACTTCCATTGTAGGGACGCACGACCCATGATCAATCATGTCCTATCATTTTTTTTTTAAAAAAAATATGGCCAGTTGTTTAGACAAATAAAATGGAATCTGACTAGCCAGGTCAAGTCAACTAGGAGTAGCAATCACAAGTGGGTGGGTGCACCCACGCGGCCACGCCATCGCCACGAAGCAAAAAGCCAAGAGCGGCATCCTTGCATCTAAGGTTGAAGCTTCAGAAGACGTAACCCAAACTCAAGAAGACTGCTGTTGCGATTCTGACGAGCGCAAAATACAGCAAGAGAGGTACCCTACCTCTAGCTTATACTTTACTGAGGTGTGTGATGCTTACTGACCCTGCTTGTGTTGTTTCGCCTTTTTACTGAATTCCGAACAAACTAGAGGCAAATCTGGAGTTGTTTGCCTATTTGGTCTTCTAGCTACATGTTTTTCAGCATGCCGCTTCTTTGTGTCTCTATTCTGAAATCTGAAGTAGGCTCACGCATCACCAAACTACGGGTTCTGAACATAAGGTAGAAATTTGCCCAGAATATGTAGTTCCTGAAGGGAGAGCAGACAAAATACTATATATAGTTCAGCTATGGCAATCATGCATATAGTTCTTGAAGGGAGTAGCTTTTAGTATAGATGGAGAGATTTATGCAGTGGCTTATTAATCCGCGTCTCGCCAGTGTTCTTCAGGTGTTGGATTTAAAGATGGTGTATGTTTACTCCCTCCCTTTGACGCCAGCGGTGATCCTCAGCTTTGTCAGTTCCCAAATGGCGCCACTGATGCAGGGATTGCAGGCCTGTAAACAGCACGAGCTGTATGTCGTTATGGTTCCGGTAGCTATATGGTACATGAACGCGCGCTCATACGTGGAGCTGGAACTGCCACAGCTTCCTTTCAACTTGTTGCCTGCTAAGAATGTCAGAATCTACATCGAGACGGCCATTGTCGTGGTGATATCCTACGTCTCACTGCTTATAGTCAACTGGAGCCACATCTGGCTCGTCGTCTTCCCCATCATCGCCATCGGCTTCATCGTTGTGCTGTGCAGTCAGCTCAGTCATCAGGATCATCATCAGGGTGGATCGCAGGAGCAGAGCAACGAAGGTGAAGGTGAAGCTACTGCGCCTTCAGGTTCAGGGAACAAGACAGAGGGGCTGGAGGCAGTGGCACTGGTGCCGTACTGGGCGCTTTGCGTGATGGGCCACTTCCACGCTGACAAATTCGCCGTCTCCCAGTTCCTTCTCTTCTTCAGTTTCATGCTGGGGGCACTGACCATGATGATGACTCGGCTGGTGGGGCTGGCCAGCACGGCCCATCGTGGCATCGCGCCGGCGTCCGAGCTGCTCCGGAAGGCCTCGCTCGTGGTGCTGCTGGTGGCGGTGCACGCGGTGGCTGCGGAGCCGCTGGGAGAGAAGGCGCTGCTCTACTGCCTGCCGGAGATCGTGCCGGTGCTTCTGTGGCTCAGCGTTCGCCTCGACTGCGACGACGACCGCGCCATCATCGTCACTGCCACTGCTGCCGACATGATCAAGCAGCTGTGCGTTGGCATAAGAGTGCTCAATCTGCTCGGCGCGGCGGCAGCTGCAGTCTTGGCGGCCATGATAATGGCGGGCAACATGGACGAGTCCGTGCTCTACTGGTGCGGCAAGGCGTTGGTGTCTTGTGCTGTTTCGGCGCTTCTAACCTTGTACATTGTCTTCATGCTGTGCCAATGGCCAGGAGGAGGACAACGCGATGGCACAGTCACAGCTGCTGCCTCTTTGCTGCAGGAAGCAGTCGGGCTTCTCAAGTATTGGGCAATGGTTTTACTGGCAGCGGCGGCTACGCTGCTAGCAGTATATACTTCTCTAGCTTTTTTCCAACTAGTTTTACTGCAGGACCCTCCATCAACCGACCAGATTCTTCAACGACTGTGGCAAAAATTCCTCCAGTTCATAATTTAACTGCAAAATGAACAGTTTCCTAGTTTGTTCTGATCTTAGGCATATGGTTTATCCGGGCTAACTTTGTAAATGAATCGTCGTATCAATGTACCATGTGAAACTAATAAGATTGGATTATTAGACTGCTGCCTCTTTGCGGCAGTTGGCAGTCGAGCTTCTCAAGTATTGGGCAAAGGTTTTACTGGAAGCGGTGGCTATGCTGCTAGTATATACATCTATATTTTCTTTCAAACTAGTTCTACTGCAACATCCTGCATCAACCGACCAAGTTCTTCAACCACTATGTCAAAAATTCCTCCAGTTCATATGTTAACTGCAAATGAACAATTTCCTACTAGTTTGTTCTGATCTTAGCGATATGCTTTATCCGAAGGTTCTAAATGGATGTTCATATCAGTGTAACATGTGAACTAAAAAGATTGGATCATTTTGTTGTACGCTCTCTCTCTCTCTCTTTTATTTTTTACGAAAACTCAAGATAGGTGTAGACTCCTATAATTCTATTATGACGTGAATGTAGGTCCACTAGAAATATTTAAGAGCAACTCCAAGAGCGTCTGTAAAAATGGATTGCTAAATCTATGATTTAACCAATCTCTAGAATAGAAAACTCTCTACAAAAATAGAAACTCCAACAGTCTTTCTATTATAGCAATCCTAGATAGCTAGCAACACATGCAAGCTATATTTACCATGCTAGATTCTAGGAATAGCCAACTTGCTATTTTATAAAACAAGATAGCATAATTGTTAGAGTTTACTTTTTCTCTAAAAATCTAAATATAGCATACAAAACAAAGATAACATGTCTCCTGGAGAGGCTAGGATTAACCATTTGCTCAGTTAAGCAGCGTTGAACCCAGATAAGATTCGACCTAAAGAACATTAATAATTGGCAGTTTCAGCCCTTAATTTTAACAAAGATGATTGCCACAATGATTTTTTACCGAGGTTCACTTGCTTCCCGGCAAGCTACTCCTCGTTGTGGCGATGCACTTGCTTGGTGAGTTGCCCGCTCAATTGGCTCGGTGCCAAAGACCCCAATGGGGAGCCGCAATCTCCACACAAGACAAGGATCCACAAGCCACGAGCAATCCACTAGAGTATCCTTTCGCGAACTCCCGCGGGGAAGGATCAAGAACCCCTCACAAAAACCCGGTGTGGCCTCGAACAATCTCCAACTCGAGCTCAACCACCACCCGCTGCTCCAAACCGTCTACGGTGACGGGAATCACCGAAGAGTAACAAGAATCCGCAGCTCATTCGATGAACAAGTGCCTCTAGATGCAACTCTCAATGCAAATGACTTGTTTTCATTCAAATCTCTCTCAAGATTAGCAAAGGAATCAAAGAGATGAGTGGGGGAGTGTCTCTCTTGCTCAAAGTATGCTCAGGTATGAAGAAATGGCGAAGAGATATCCCCAAGGCCGGCCAAAGGTCTATTTATAGAGCCTTCTCCGAAAATAGCCGTTGACCCTTGGGCTGACGCTTCAACATGCGCTGGACGCGTCCGCCGCTGCCCGCCGGACGCGTCCGGCGCTCTTCAGCGCACCGCCGGAGTCGACCGTTGGCTTCAAACTGTGCTGACGTTGCGCGTCCGCCGCCTCACGCCGGACGCATCCGGCGACCCTAGCACGCGCGCGAGCCTCGTTCCCAGAAGTTTCTGGTCCGAGTCCGGCGCGCGTCGGACGCGCTTCCACGGCGTCCGTCGCTCGGTCAGCGCAGAGCCAGCCACCCGAGCCAGCCCAACACGCGCCGGACGCGTCCGGCCCGCCTGGCCCCGCGTCCGGCGTCCGCGTCCGGCGCCCACTCAGCACCTTCTCTTGTTGTTTTGATCTTCGATGATGCGCCGTCGTCGATCCAATGTCCAAACCACTTGTCTTGGGTGCCAACTCCATAGAGTAGATCACAACTCAAGCACCGGAGTTAGCGTATCATCTCATGATCACGTCGACAAGTGTTAGCACTCTAGTTAGCCTCTCATGCATCATGCCGAGTTAAACCTAGAGGCACTTAGGACCACGAATGAACCGAGGAAACCCCTCTTGATAGTCGGTTATTGATCCTAAATGTAATCACACTCTCTATAGTGTCTTGATCAATTAACCGGAAAGCCCTATCAAGTATACCTTCGCCTTTATCTCCATGGGCCTCCGTCGGAGCTTGATCACATCACATCCACCATGTTCATCACCGTGATCACCATGCTCCATCATCCACCACCACGTTGCTATGTGTCTAATCACACTTAGAGCAAAGCATTAGCAACATTTGAGTGTCATTAATTACCAAAACCAAACCGGAGCTTTCCATCTCCCCCTTTTTGGTAATTGATGACAACCCTTCACAAAGTTCACAAAGATATGGAAATTGATTCAATATGAAATTGAATTGCTTGCCCAAGACATTTTGATCATGAATCTTGGATTGGACAAGCATTTCAATTCCGGTTTTGGTAGTGGTAGCTCCCCCTACATGTGTGCATCAAATGTTTGGTCGATTTTCAAGCACACATGCATAGATGAAACTTGTGTGAGAGTTACCACAACCAAAATGGTACTAAGGTTTATAGAATTGACCTTTGAAGCGTGATACCAATCGGAGTGCGATAATACACCTTCCTTAGCACCATGGGAATCTAGACATCCATCAAAACTCAAAGTACCTCATGAGATCACATAATAAGCAAGGTACTTGAACAAGAGAAACTCTATGTCTAGAAACCACATATGCATGCTAGTACTTCATTTCATCAAACAAGTCTTATACTAGCAATACACCAAACAAGCATGAATATTGAATTTAGCTTGCAATGCTCCATATCATAGAGGAAGAACACCCATGTGTATCTTGAGTAGTCATCCACAATCACAAATCCATACTTGTTGCCCCCAATTGATGTATAGTGGGTTGGGCCAAACAAGTCCATATGCAACAACTCAAATGCTCTTGAAATTGACATCTCATTCTTCTTAGGATGTGAGTTCCCATGTTGCTTGCCGGCTTGACATGCACTACAAGGTCTATCCTTCTCAAATGTGACATCGTGCAAGCCTCTCACAAGATCATGCTTCACCAACTTGTTCAATTGCTTCATCCCAACATGTCCAAGGCGCCTATGCCATAGCCATCCCTTGCTTGACTTGCCAATCAAGCATGATGAAAGTTGAGCTTCACTAGCATTGAAATTAACCAAGTACAAACTTCCATGCCTAAATCCCTTGAAGATGATATTTGCTTGATCCTTGCTCACCACCTCAACTTGCTTGTCATCAAATATGCACTTGTAGCCAAAATCACACAATTGTGCCACCGACAATAGATTGAAGTTCAAAGTATCAACTAGCAACACATTGGAGAGATCCTTGTCATTGAAAATTGCAACCTTTCCAAGCCCCATGACATCACCCTTGCTATTGTCACCAAATGTGATGGAGTTGAATCCACCATTGTCATTCTTGTCAAGTGATTTGAACATACTATCTTCACCGGTCATATGATTTGATGCACCACTATCAAGCACCCAATGCCTCCCTCTGGCTTTGTAATTGACCTACAAGAAGACATCAAGTTTTAGGTACCCATTTTTGCTTGGGTCCTTGAAGGTTAGTCACTAGAGTCTTTGGCACCCAAATAGCTTTCTCCTTTGAGCTCTTCCATGGTGTACCAATGAATCTAGCACTCACACCACACTCACTCTTAACAAATATGTAAGAAGCATTCAACTTGTAAGAGGAAGCACTAGTGTTCTTGTTCTTGCATGCATGCTCTAAATGACCAACTTCCTTGCAACTCTTGCAATAGCTCCCATTGTTCTTCACAAACACAAGTCTTGTGAGGAGCAAAGGCGGCCTTGCCTTTCTTGGGGTTATAGCCCAATCCCTCTTTGTAGAGAGAAGCTCTTTGGCTACCCAAGCACATAAGCAAGCAGTCCTCACCACCATAAGCCTTAGCCAAGGTGTGATTGAGCTCATTGACTTCCTTCTTTAGAGACTCATTCTCAACTACTAGTGTAGAATCACATGCATGACCAACACTACTTGATGAAGTAGAGTCATGAGAGCATAAAGAGTCAAGTGATGCAACAACAATTGAATCATCAAGTGAATCACATGATGTAGCCACATCTTTCTTCTCTATGATCACCACTTGTGATTGCTCTTTCTCTTGCTTCTCAACTAGAGAAGAATGAGCTTTTCAAGCTTGGGGTGAGCATTCTCTAGCTTCTTATGGTCTACCTTTAGACTCTCATAAGAGGCCCTCAACTCCATAAGTTCTTGCTCAAGGTTTTGTTTATCCTTGCGCAAGCCCCTACATTCTTTCCTAGAGTCATTGAAAGCACCTTTGCAATCCTCAAGCATGACCTATAGTTCTTCTTTTGTGGTCTCATCATCATCATCACTCTCATCATCACTATCGGGTGGGGGTTGTACCTTAGTGGCCTTGGCCATGAAGCAAGATGATGGAGATGCAAATAGAGAGAGCTTCTCTTGAATGACAATGCTTGCGTGCCCCTTCTTCTTCTTCTTCTTGGAATCATCATCTTCATCACTTGAGGAAGATGAATCACTCTCCCAAGTTGCCACATGAGATTCACCCTTCTTCTTCTTGTGAGTGGAGTCTTTCTCCTCCTTCTTCTTCTCTTGCTTCTTCCTTTCCTTCTTTATGGCATCTTCATCATCACTTGCATAGGGACACTTGGCAATGAGATGATCCTTGCTATTGCACCGGAAGTACTTCATGGGACGGTCACTTGACTTGGATGAGCTTCTCTTGCTCTTGGACCGGTACCCCTTCTTCATGAGCTTCCCCATTCTCTTCACAAGGAGTGCCATTTGTTCACTCACTTCTTCTTCTTGTCCACTTGAGCTAGAGCATGGTTCATCTTCACTTGAAGACTCTTCTTTCTTCTTCTTGCCCTTGCTCTTGGATGATGTGGCCTTGAATGCCACACTCTTCTTGTCATCATCTTCTTCTTCTTCTTCACCAACTCTTCCTTCTCATGATCTTCTCTAAACTCATCATCGGCCATGATCTCTTGAAGGACTTGGTTGGGTGTTGGCTTCTCCTTCATGGTTGTCTTCACCATGACGGTCTTCAACATGTCAAATCTCTTGGGAAGACACCTCATGAACTTGGTGGAGAATTGAGAGTCCTTGATTTCTTCCCCCAAGTCCCTTAAGCTCATTGACTATGACTTGGAGCCTATGGAACATCTTCGGCACACTCTCATCCTCCTTCATTGAGAAGCTTGCAAACTTCTCTTGCAACATGTAGGCTCTTGCGGTCTTGACACTTTCGGTGCCCTCATAAGCTTCTTCTAGCTTCTTCCAAATGTCATGAGCCACCTCAAGGTTCTTGATGAGCTCAAAAGCTTTATCATCAAGTGACTCATGGAAAGCACTCACGGCAATGTCATTTGCTTGTTGCTTCTTCTCTTCGGCCGGTGTTGGCATCGCACCTTCAACAAGCTCAAACTTTGTCTCCACCACTTTTCACACCTCAAGGTTGATTGACTTGAGATGACTCTTCATCTTGAGCTTCCATTTGGCATAGTCATCACCTCGAAATGATGGTGCCTTCTTGGTGTTGTTGATATGCATAACCAATGCCATTGCTTCACCGCAGGATGTTAATCCAACTCAAACAAACGGTGCCCGGCTCCGATACCACGTGAAAGGTCACAATGGCTAGAGGGGGGGTGAATAGCCTAATAAAATTTCTAGCAAGAACACTAGACAAACCAATTAGATGGCAAGATGGCAAAAGTGCAAAGCTAATGCTTCGACTACTCTAAGCAAGCCTCCCTAACCAATGCAAGGCTACTCAATTTAATTGCACACTCAACAACGGTGATCAAGCTACACAATATCGGTTCACCGAAACCGAACAAGCAATTCTACCCACGGGATTTATGCTACACAATGAGTGGTTTCGGACCAACCACAACAAGCAATTCTACCCACGGGATTTAAGCTACACAATGGGTGGTTCCCGACCGACCACAACAAGCAATTCTACTTTGCGGAAAGTAAAGAGACGATAGAGGATTATACCGCCGCGAAGAGTAGAAGATAGCCAATCACCTAGAGAGCTCAAGCACAAGCACAAGGAGGTCGAAGCCTCGGCAATCACAAATCAACACAATGATTTTTTACCGAGGTTCACTTGCTTCCTAAGCAAGCTACTCCTCATTGTGGCGATGCACTTGCTTGGTGAGTTGCCCGCTCAATTGGCTCGGTGCCAAAGACCCCAATGGGGAGCCGCAATCTCCACACAAGACAAGGATCCACAAGCCACGAGCAATCCACTAGAGTATCCTTTCGCGAACTCCCGGGGAAGGATCAAGAACCCTCACAAGAACCCGGTGTGGCCTCGAACAATCTCCAACTCGAGCTCAACCACCACCCGTTGCTCCAAACCGTCTACGGTGACGGGAATCACCGAAGAGTAACAAGAATCCTCAGCTCACTCGATGAACAAGTGCCTCTAGATGCAATTCTCAATGCAAATCACTTGTTCTCACTCATATCTCTCTCAAGATTAGCAAAGGAATCAAAGAGATGAGTGGGGGAGTGTCTCTCTTGCTCAAAGTATGCTCAGGTATGAAGAAATGGCGAAGAGATATCCCCAAGGCCGGCCAAAGGTCTATTTATAGAGCCTCCTCCGAAAATAGTCGTTGCCCCTTGGGCTGACGCTTCAACATGCGCCGAACGCGTCCGTCCGGCGCTCTTCAGCGCACCACCGGAGTCGACCGTTGGCTTCAACCGTGACGACGCTGCGGTCCGCCGCCCGTGTCCGCGCTCACGCGGACGCGTCCGCAACTCCCGGGCACGCGCGAGCCTCGTTCCCAGAAGTTTCTGGTCCGAGTCCGGCGCGCGTTGGACGCGCTTCCACGGCGTCCGGCGCTCGGTCAGCGCAGAGCCAGCCGCCCGAGCCAGCCCAACACGCACCGGACGCGTCCGGCCCGCCTGGCCCCGCGTCCGGCGTCCGCGTCCGGCGCCCACTGAGCACCTTCTCTTGTTGTTTTGATCTTCGATGATGCGCCGTCGTCGATCCAATGTCCAAACCACTTGTCTTTGGTGCCAACTCCATAGAGTAGATCACAACTCAAGCACGGAGTTAGCGTATCATCTCATGATCACGTCGACAAGTGTTAGCACTCTAGTTAGCCTCTCATGCATCATGCCGAGTTAAACCTAGAGGCACTTAGGACCGCGAATGAACCGAGGAAACCCCTCTTGATAGTCGGTTATCGATCCTAAATGTGATCACACTCTTTATAGTGTCTTGATCACTTAACCAGAAAGCCCTATCAAGTATACCTTCGCCTTTATCTCCATGGGCCTCCGTCGGAGTTTGATCACATCACATCCATCATGTTCATCACCGTGATCACCATGCTCCATCATCCACCACCACGTTGCTATGTGTCTAATCACACTTAGAGCAAAGCATTAGCAACGTTTGAGTGTCATTAATTACCAAAACCAAACCGGAACTTTCAGTTGTACGGAAGGTTGTTTGGATTGCTCCTCTATAGCAGAGATATATACTCATTTTAAAATTTATAAAGCTTTCCTTATAAAAAAATATACTCATTTGTCACAAAAGCACACGTAGAGGTGACAATGGTCGCTCCTCCAAAAATATACATCTCGCTTTACGAGAAGTAAAAAAAATTAACTCGGATAGAAATAAAAATATTATCAATATTTATATCTACAAATAAATAATATTATTTACATGTTATAAATATTAATATATTATGTATGTATTTGATCAAAATTTAAGAAGTTGCACTCATGGGGAAGCCGGATGTGCATTTATTTGAGACGGAAGGACTACTGTCAAATTCCAAGCGAAGTGACACTCCAGGAATCGTGCTATTTGTCGACAGCCCAGTGGTTTCCCGACAGCCAGGATCTGGGCTGTCGGCAAACAAGCCTTTTCCCCGAGCCACGGCCGTCGTCGGAAAGTATACTTCGCCTTGACCCCGGATCCACGGCATCGGCGAAGAAAGGTCAGTTTCGGCGAAGATTTTTCCCGATGCCCAGCATCGGCAAACTAGAGTCTGTCGCGAGCGCGCTCGACCAAACGGCGCCGTCGCCGTTTGCTTCGCCGGGACACCACGCCGTTAGGCACGTCGGCAAAGTTTGCCGTGTCGGTTAAGCCATTGCTCGACAAACGGCGCCGTCGCCGTTTGCTTCGCCGACTGCCCATGCCGTTAGGGCTGTCGGCAAAGTTTTGCCGACGACCTCCACATGTCTTTGTCGGCGAAGATCAGTTTTGCCGACAGCCTTTGTATCTTGTCGGCAAAGGCTTTTTGCCGACAAGATCGTATCTTTGTCGGCAAAGATAATTTTTTTTTTTTCGAATTTTGACTTCAAAATTTTTTTGTTGCCTAGATACATTGTTTACAATCACATGTTTGAATTTGGGCCCTTTTGGCAATATTTAGCTATATTTCGTTAATTTTTTTCCTTCACTTGAATTTTCCCGCATTTTTCAAATTTGAACTGCAGGTACATGAAATAATAAAATTTTGGCCTTCGAAACATGATATTCATGGTGGGAAGTATGTTTTAAGGCCGTGTACCAAAACTCACCCAAAAGTTCCAAGTCCTTGTGCACGTAACACGACCATCCGGGAGTGGTAAAAGTGTGTTTTAATTATTAAAATCCAAACGAAGTTGAAAAATCACGAAACTTGACAGGGTGTCGTGTTATCGCATGTGGAGGCTATGAAAAAAATTTGAAAAAGTTTGGAGCAAGTTGCGGCGTCACATGCTCAAAAACTGCACATCTCTAGACATCTCACTTGTGATCACATGTGGAGTTATGCGGATTTTAGACATCCGACGTTACAACTTGCTCAAAACATTCTAAATTTTTTATCATAGGCTCTTCATGCGATAACATGACACCTCGACAAGTTTGGTGATTTACGGACTTCATTTGCATTTTATATAATTAGAAATCACTTCTCCGCAAATGAATGGTCATGTTTCTGAACCGGTCGTTCAAAGTTTTGGGTGAGTTCCTGGATACGGCCTTAATATTCACTCTCCAACATGAACATAATTTTTTGAATGGCTAGATTTCATTATTTTATATACGTGCGGTTCGGTTTTAGATTATCTAAAAAATTCAAGTAAATGAAATAAATGAGTAAAATATAGCAAAATGTTATAAAAAAGTCTCAAATTTGAACATGTGCCTGTAAACAATATACTAGGACAACAAAAAAAGTTTGAATTTCAAAAGACTTCATCTTCTCATGCTTTTGAATTTGAAAAATTTAAAACAAAAAATAATAAAAAAACTTTGGCGACAGCCCTAACTGAGCCAGTCGGCGAAGTAGCTGGCCCAACAAGGCCCACCAGCCCACTCCCCACATCCCATATATAACTCCCCACTTAACCCTAAACCCCACCCCACTCCCCCAGCAGCAGCCGCCGCCCCGCTCCCGCCGCCTCCCACCGCGCCGCCGCAGCAGCAATGCAGCAGCCGGAGCCTGCCGCCGATCCGCCGGGCCGGGGCTTCCCGCCACCGGCGGTGCCCGCCTCCGCCTCCGCCGCGCACAGGGCGCACCACCGCCGGGCCAGATCTGAGGTGGCCTTCCGCCTGCCCGACGACCTGGGCCTCGGCGGCGGCGCCGGGCCCGACGGCGACGCCTTCGACGAGATCGGCTCCGAGGACGACCTCTTCTCCACCTTCATGGACATCGAGAAGATCTCCTCCTCCGGGCCGCCCTCCGACCGCAGTGGTGGGCGAGGAGGAGGCCGCCGCGCCACGTTCCGATTCGTAGCTGCCTTGTAGCGCCGCTCCTGATCTGGGTGGGCTGGCTGCGGTGTGCGGCGGCGTGCGGGTGGCGCGGTGTAGGATCCGGAGGAGGCGGACATGCCGGTGCCGAGGGAGCGGCTGCTGGAGACGGCATGGCCTGAGATGCCGTACGGCGGGTCCGGCGAGGCTGCGCCGTCCTCGTTCGTGGCGAAGACGTGCGCGTGGACCACCCCAGCGTCAGCCGCTTCCACCTCCGGCTGAGGTGGCGGAGGGGGCAGAGGCGCGTCTCCGTCACCGACCTCTGCTCCGGTGAGCCAGACTCCGACGCCGCCCCGGCCCGCTCTGCTCCCGTTTCCGCCCTTTCCTCTGCGTCCGCGTGTCGAGCAGAGCGCGGGATCCCCGCGCGTGGCTCGATGAATCCGATTCCGCGGATTCAACGCTGCCTTGCCCCTTGCGGATTTGGGTTTAGATTTTGTCCCCAATCGATCGAAATTTCCTACTGAATTCTAGCATCGCAGTTTTCCAGTTTTCGATTGAACCGATGCGAAAGTTAACTCCTCGTTTCCCCACCCTTGGGGGTCTGTCTTCAATCGATGCAGTGCACGGGACGTGGGTGTTTTGGTGATAGCTGGTGGTTCGTTGTGGTCTGAGTGTTTGATGAAATGTGCAGGAAGCGAGCATGCTGTTGGTGTCTGGGCACAGGGATTCAGTGGACATGGAGACCCATCAGGTTTGTTCACAGCTAATCAGTGTTACTGAATACCAGAAATATTGTATGAAATGCTTATCGGTACCTTTAGAGCTGCAATACAAGTTTATTGATTTGACAACCTGAAACTGCAAAGTGTCTACTGATGTAGTTTTTTTTTTTTTGGTTTTATATGATTATATGTAGGATCTTCTCTGTATCTAAGTAATGGTCCTGCTGGGTTGCAAATTCAAATGCAGCAATGTGGATTGCCTCGATTGTTTCCAATACTTGATGTGTTTATTACTAGTACTTCCACTGTAGTAATCCTTGCATGCATGTCCTATGAATATATAGCTTCTTATTTTCAGATCCACTCTGCGCTGCAGGATTTCTTACATGCCAATTGAACTTAATTGTAACTGTTCAATCAACATTCTCTTCTTAGTTGTTTATTACTGCATTGACGCTCCCGTTTGACAGTACCAGTTGCCTAATTCCTATAAATGTTATCGGCTTTTTCACATGCCTTGTCAATGCTGCATGCCTGCCAGGTGCTAAATTTGATTGAAAATAATTCTGCTGCCTAAATGAAATTTTTTCATGCTGTACTGCTATAGATTTGTTATTATTTGGACACTTTATGCCAGTCGAAATACATTTGCGCATTTGTCTGTTAGTGATCAATCCTAGTAATGAACATGTCAACTTGCTCTTATTGTTGTATGTGTGGCATTTGACAAATATGTACTATCCTATTTTGAGTAGTGACTAGTACAAAATTTTCAACCAAATATCAACATTACTATCCTATATTCAGTACTGACTAGCTAGTACAGATTTTTTAACTTGGTGATCCACTTGTTTATCTACTTTGTCAATTTCATCTCTACTTGAATTGTCAATGATGTGTACTTATGTCGGTTTCCTTGCAGATAAACCAAGAATGGTGCTACCCAAAGAAGACCAGAATCTGAACTCTTTCTCATTTAAAGAAGTAAGTTGATAATTGTGTTGCAGGCCGCAAGCTATCTGACGCTGCTGGCCTTGCTGGGAAAGTATATTTAGTCCCCTGTAGTCATAGGCCAAGTTTTCAAGGCGTCGCCTAGGCGACGCCTAGTCGTCCGGGCGCGATTTCAACCTGATCGTCGAGCTCGCCGCGAGTTGCGCGCCTATGGCGTCGCCTAGGCGCGGTAGGCGTCGCCTAGTCGTCCTATCCGCTCGCGGACGCCCGGAGCAGAGGAAAAATTGCGACGGCGCGTGGGGAAATCGCCGCGTCGCGCGCGCGGGAAGGGAGGAGGAGCGAAAGCGCGCGGCGGAGCAGCCAAAGCGGGAAAGAGGACCGGCGCGCGTAAAGCTCCGCCAAAGCGCGTCGCCTTCACTCGTGTCGTGAAGAGGGAGAGAAGAGCGAGGCGGCCGGCGCTCACCTGAAATCGAGTCGAGCGGCGGCGGACCGGCGGCGCCTACGACTGATTCGCGCGAAGCTGCAGCTGTCCGCGCGATTCCGCCTCGTCCGCGCGTCTTCGCGAGGCGGCCCGTCGCGCGGATCTCCCGCACCGCAAGCCTCCGCTCCGCCGTCGACTCGTTTCGCTCGAGCTCGACCGGAAGCCTCCGCTCCGTCCGTGATTGACTCCGGCGACTCGCTCGCTCCGATTCACAGGTAACTCGCCCCGTCCTCTTTCCCCTGCTGCTCGTCGTGGCTCTGCTCGTCCTTCCCTTCTTCCTATGCTCTCCCTCCCGCTCGTGCCCATGGTCTGCTCCTTCCTGTACCCGCCCCTGCTCTATTGCTCTCTTTGCTATGCTTCTGTCTTCTATTTATTCTGATGTGGATGCCTAATTGCTTATTGCTGTCATGCTTCTCTGTTTGATGTCTGAACTTTGCTGCATAAGAGATTAATTTATTGAACTTTGCTGCACAAGATAGATTACTTTATTGATCTGTGTCATTGATCTGCGTACGAGATTACTTTATTGCTTATTGTTTGATCTGTGAACATGTGCTTGTCTGAACTTTGCTGCATAAGAGATGGACAGATTGTTAATTTATATACCTTGTCTGAACTTTGTTGTACTCAATCTTCTCAGCTTTTAATTAGTCTTTTGGTTCTTTCCATGCAGCACAAACCAACAGGAAAGGATGGCAAGTCCACCTTCTGTCAACAATAACAACTATGATCCTAAAGTAGACAAAGCAAGAAAGGCCAAATCAAATGATCCAGGCTGGAAGTATGGATATTGGCAAAACCTTCAGAAGCCAGATAAGGTGACATGTACTCTTTGTGGCACTGAGGTTTCTGGAGGGATAAAAAGGTTGAAGCAGCACCTAGCAGGTGGCTTTGGAGATGCAAAAATATGTGAAAGCACCACCACTGAAATTAGGAAGGAGATGATAGCTTACTTGAAATCCAATAAGAGGAAGAGGCCATTGTTCCTTGCAGATGGTACTGAGGCACCTGAGGAAGAAGAAGATGTGGTGGTAGTGGGTGAACAAGCAGCCCCAGCAGCCCCAGCAGCTGGAGCTGAATCTGTTCAAGTTGAAGAAACTGCACCTGAAGAATCCCAAGCTTCCAAGGTGCAGCCAAGTTCAGGGACTGCAGCTAAACAAAGGCGTGCTGCTTATGTGTTCAAGGCTACTGCAGCAACCAATACAAAGGCAAAGCCGAAGGCTGCCAAGTCAATTGCTGAGATGCTTCGGAAAACACCTGAAGAAATTGTTGATGAAAGGCGTAGAGGATGCTCGCAGCCCACAATCATAGCCAAGACAAGGACCAAGGAGGAGAAGCTCTATGTGGATCGACAGTGGTCCTTGTGGTTTTATGAGGGTGCCGTGGCTTTTAATGCAGCAGCAAGAAGACAGTTTGAGATTGCAGTTGAGGCAACTGCACAATTTGGTTCAGGTTACAAGCCTCCTACTCCCCGACAGTTAGGTGGAGCATTGCTTGAGGATGCTGTGGAATCGACCAAGTCTATGAGGTCTGAACATGAGCAAGCCTGGAAGGTGTATGGCTGCACACTTATGTCCGATGGCTGGACTGATAAGAGAGGCCGCCATTTGATCAACTTCCTTGTCAACAGCCCTGCGGGGACTTATTTCTTGGAATCTGTTGATGCATCAAGTGAAGTACATGATGCCTTTATGCTTGCTGATTTGTTGGAGGCAAGGATTGAGGACATTGGGAAAGAAAAAGTGGTTCAAGTTGTAACTGATAACGGGGCTAACTATAAGGCTGCTGGTAGGATCCTAATGGAAAGGATTCCTACACTGTTTTGGAGCCCATGTGCTGCACACTGCTTAGATCTTATGCTGGAAGAGATAGGGAACTTGATGCCATTTAAGAAGACCATTAAAAGAGCCCAACGTATCACAACTTTCATCTACAGGCATGGGAGGATTCTTAGTTTGATGAGAGAAAAGGCAGGGGCTGATCTTGTGAGACCTGCAGCCACTAGATTTGCCACCTCTTTCCTCACTTTAAAAGTTTGCACAAGCATAAAGATGCTTTGAAGGCTTTATTTCTTAGTGATGACTGGATGACGAACAAATTGGCAAAAACTACAGCTGGTGACCAAGTGCGCAACACTGCCCTCTCTGTGGAATTTTGGAATTCAGTTGAAGATTGCCTTAGAGCTTCAGCCCCTCTTCTTGTTGTTCTTAGGGTGGTTGATGGTGATGAGAGGCCTGCAATGCCAGAGGTTGCAGCACTAATGAAAGTGGCGAAAGAGAAGATCAAGCTCAGCTTTGCTACTGACAACAAGAAAACCTTGCTCAGGGATATCATTAGGATCATTGAGAGGCGTTGGACAACACAAATGGACCATCCTTTGTATGGGGCTGCTCTGTATTTGAACCCAGGAAGACTGCATTCTCTCATAGAAGCTAATGATGATGCAACTGTTGGGCAGCTAAGAGGATGCTTTCTTGATGTGCTTGCAAAAATGGTGGAGGATGAAGAAACTAGAGACAAGATTGATGCTCAATCCTTGGACTATGAAGCCCTTAGAGGAGTTGCATTCTCAAACAAAATGGCCAAGCAAAACCTTGACAAACTGAACCCTCGTAAGTGTTATTTTTCTTCTAATTACTGCATGTTTTAATATGTGCAATTTAATTCCAGCAAATATATTTCTCCTCAAAATGCTAATATATGTTTGTATTTGGCAATATAGTTGATTGGTGGCGTTCATATGGTGGTCGTGCTATTGAGCTTCAAAGATTTGCTAGACGCATCGTTAGCCTTTGTGCTTCATCCTCCGGATGTGAGAGAAACTGGAGTTCATTTGAGTTTGTGAGTATTTCCATCCTCTTCTAATTAATATGTGCCCACTGCCCACTCTAATAAATGACACTTGACACCTTTATTTGTTGTTTTCCCATTCTTTTGTAGGTGCATACAAAGAAAAGAAATAGGTTGCTGCATAAGAGATTAAATAGCATCGTCTTTGTTTCCTACAACCGGAGGATGAAGACTAGGTTTCAGTTACTGCGTGAGAAAAAAGGGAAAAGCTTTGATCCTTTGGTCATGGAGGAGTTTGATTGGAACAATGAGTGGGCTGATTCATCCTATGTCCATCCTGAAGGTGCTCGTGTGTGTGACGATGGGGATGGTAATGGCCTTACATGGACACACGTGGATGAAGCTGTTGGTGCATCAAGCTCACTGCGAGGCCGCAATCTTCCAAGGAATGCCAGCAGCAACCGTGCAAGAAATGGACAGTCAAGGCTTGCTGAACTTGAAGAAGGCTTAGGTGAAGAAGAGGAAGAGGAAGATCCACATGATGATGCTGATGTGACTGATTCTGAGAAGGATCCAAATGGTGGTGGAGAAAACATGGAGGCTCCAATCAACCTTGATGAGTTTGATGATGGGTACTGATGTTGAGAGTTGGCTGCTAGCAGATTTCATATCTGCACTACTTAGCATGCCATGAGAATCTAACTTTTGGTGGTCAGCCTATGTTATGTAATTGTGGCTGTGGCCTACTAATTATGCCACTAAGACTATCTAAGTATCTATGTTGTATTGTTGTGAACTGCTTGTAATGTGGCTGACTATGCCACTACTAAGACTCTTCTTGAAATTTGATGGATGTTTGTAATGTGGCTAACTATGCCACTAAGACTTTTATAATATTTGCTTGTATTGATGCTGTTAAATTTCTTTGGACCTTGCTGTTGCTAAATTTCCTTGGTCATTGCTGTTGCTAAATCTCTGTATATGCAGCTTGCTGTTTGGGAGAAGAAAAGAGAGTTCAGATCATCAAAAGGTATTTCACTATCCATTTTTAATCCGATTACAAAGCATTTCAGTAACATAATTATATTAATGAGTCACACATGTTGAAACTTATTAGGGGCTGTATGGCACATGGAACAAGACAATTGGAAACAAGAGGGTCTCTACTACATGGGCTCCAGACTGGGCAGCAAAAAGGTGTGTATAAGTCTATGCTTATGCTGTCCTAGGGAAGGTTTAGGGTATGTCTATGGCGTCGCCTCGCCTAGCGCCTAACACGCCTAGGCGTCCAGAAGGTGGTCCAACGCCGTAAATCGCCTGACCGCCGTGAAAACTTGGGTCATAGGGTAAACCAGTTAAATTATTTAGTACCCACCTTTCTACAATAACAGGAAAATACACGTCTTCTATCACTCTAGCAAACTTCAGTACATTTGTTGCATACCTAGTGAATTGAATGTTGATTTATTTGAAATATACTTAGGATATCTATTATTTTGTTTCCTGCAGGTCCATGATAGTGCTGCAGCTGCTTGTGCCCATCTCTATCTCAGGTAAACAACACAACATTGGTGTGAGTAGCAGTACAGCCAACTCATTTCAGTTTCAGCTTTGAGTTGTTTATTAGAATCATACGAGAAGGTCAACGGTTTTAGATTTATAGCAGAACCTGTCTTTGTCTTTGCATATTGATTGCTCAGTGACATCAATTTATTGAACTCATGTTGCTTGTCTCGGCTTTGCATTAAATTAGCTTCTTTGTTAGTTGCTGTATGCTCTTTTGCATGTATGCACATATGAGTAATAAGTTCACTGAAATTTTATAAACCCTAAGTGGAGGTTAGTTTGTCCTTAGCCCTACCTTGAAGCCTCTGCTTTATTCTTGTATGGATCTTTCTTGCTTGGATCTGATGACCTCCCCTTTGGCTGAATTAACATACATATTAAACAGGAAACCTAAAAAAAAGAAGGCTTCGATTAATTCTACATGTTTAGCTAGTTAATTAGTATTGCTCTTGGGTTTCTTTTCCACATGTTTAACTAGTTAATTAGTTAGTGTTCATTCCCTTAGCTTCCTTTCATTAGCTTACCAACAAGTTTCGAGCACAGTGGTTTCTATTTACAAAACTGGTTTCTATTTTTCTGGTGCTGTAGAAAACAGTGGACATAGCCTTCAAGAGAAGGATGCATGTGCGAGCAATTGCATAAGGTGAGTCCTAATTTGCTAACTTATAATGACAAACATTGCTAACTTATAATGACAAACTCAACACAAGTTTTCCATAAGCATATTGAGATGATCTCTCATGAATGGTTATTTTTTATCTTATTCTGAATGTAGGATATGGAGTTGAGTGGATGTGTAGCAGATATTGTGTATGGCTGTCGACGTGCTTGTAGGAAGTAGGATATTGTGTATGGCTGTCGATGATTATATGTATCAAAAAGTTGTGCAACATTCAATGTTTGCTGGCGTGTGGATGCATAGTTAGTTTAAAGGAGCAGTTCCATAACTGCCAAATTATGGCTTTGTGTAATGAGAATTAATTATGGCTTGTAATGAAACTTTCGTTTTTTTTATAAAAATAAAAGCCCTTTGCCGACTGCCACGTCAGCTGTCGGCAAAGGGCAAAGGGCCACGTCTCCTTCGCCGATAGAACACATGGCTGTCGGCGAAAGGACGCAGACAGGGCCCTTGTTCCTGTCGGCAAACAGGCTTTTGTCGACAGAAATCAGCCCCTGTCGGCAAAGCTTTCCCGACAGCCTTGTTGACCTGGCTGTCGGCGAAGGGAACGGCAGCCGAGTTGACGGCGCTGTTCCTTCGCCGACAGAACGGGTGGCTGTCGGTGAAAGAAAGCCGACCACGCCCTGATTCCTGTCGGCAAAAGTGGGTTTGCCGACAGGATTTTTGCCGACAGCGATTTGCCGACAGCCCAGGCCAAATCCTGTCGGCAAACCCTTTGCTGACTGGATATAGGGCTTCGCCGACAGCTTTAAGCTGTCGGCAAACCCGCGGATTCCAGTAGTGTGAGATGTGCATTTATTTTGTAGAGCGTTATCCAAATCAATATCGACAAATCCAATTAACATCCAACGAAAAGGGTTCAAGTCCAAACACAAATGGATACAAAATAATTAGTGTCTAAACCATTTGTCTTTTGAATCCAAATCCATGCAGTATGATTCAATAATAGCGTGATTATTACAACCATTTGTTAATTCTATATCCAAATCTGGATTCCATAAATTTAAAACTCGCATTCACATTATATATTTTGGTGAAATTGAGTAAAATTTATTAGAGAAAGTACAATTGTCCACTACTCCCTCCGTCCCTTTTTAATTCTTGTCGTTGGTGTAGGTGCTGTGAAGTTTGACTTAATTTGTAAAAAATATATGCAACATTTGTATGTTCAAACAAATTTGTTAAAAAACTAGATTCAAAATCTTTCCAACAATACTAATTATGTAGTATAAATATTCATATTTTTAATACATATTTTATATAAGTTGTTTTTTGGAATCACAAACGATAATTAAAAAGGGACGGAGAGAGTACTTTGTATACATTGGTCTGACTAGATATATAAGTGGGGCCCTTGTCAAAACACCCTAGAATTTGAAAGCTTGTGTTCACACATGAAAATTCTAGCAAAATCCACGAAAAATTAATGGAGATGATTCAGTATGATTGCCCATTACTTTATACATCAACTATGTATATAAGTGGACCTACGTTGAAAGACATCCGAAAATTACAAACTCATGTTCATACCTTAAAATTTTAGCAAAATCAACTAAATTTTTTTAAGATAATTTGATTTGATCGTCTGCTACTTCATAGAGACTGGTGCTACTAGATATATGTAAGTAGCATATGAGAGTCAGACCGTCAAATTATAAACAATCAATTAGTAGGTGGGATCAACAAAGAATCAACCAGTCGATGGTTAGGTGCATCCAACGGCGGAGGACTATGTCGAGTAATAACAAAACCAGACAATAATATAAAAATGTCATCGTCGGCTTGTGGCTTGACCTGGCAACGATATATCAATGTCAGGCAACGATATAAAACAGTGAGTGAATTGCTTCCCTGAACCTTTTAGATTTTGGGCTTACGAAATTGTATTAAAAAAATAGTCACTGCGGGCTCCGGCACAACCGACAATAACTACATGTTCCAGATCAATAGAATATATTCCCTAATAATAAAGCACCAAAATTTCCTTCGATCCCTAGATTTGTGTCCGCCCTCAACTAATTCTATTTCAAGTCTATTTTTCTTGTTGACCGAATAGTCGAACCGGTAGCTTCCACCTCAAACAGTATCCGGCTCTAGATTTGTGGTGTGCGTGCTCCCGCGTAATTGCCTCCGGTGCTCGCATGTGCAGCTGCTGCATGCTGGGGCCGCATGAGTGTTGTGTGCACTTGTTGTGTGTACAACATGTGTTGTTAACTTTTATATTCTTAATATTAGCTTAAGTGTATTGACTTTTTAAATTATTAGTTTTAAAATTTCATAACTTGTTGATATAATATCTAAATTAAATGAATGATATATTGATTTTGACTATCTCAACGAGCTGTTTCCAATTTTCCAATGATAAACTCTATTTTAGTATTTGAGATTGTTTTACAAAAGCGAGTATTTAAATTACTATTCAGATATTTTTTACCAACTAATAAGTGTTCAATATCTACTTTTTATATGAATATTTCGGCATATGTCGTAAATAACTTTATAATACCTAAAAACTTATAGACTTATGACTAGATTGGTTGAAAGTTAGTGATTTAATTGTGTTTTATCATCTTATTGGTACATATGTGACCAACTCCATGTTGCTAATTATATGTTGTATATCATTATATTTTACTGGTTCTAAATACTCATGGCCGGTCCAATTCATCCGGCGGTTCAAATCGGTTATTAACGGTTGGATTTGTGAACCTGCGAGCCAACATCACCGGTACAATGTCTGGTTCGGTCCTAATAACTATGCCAAGCACCCTTCCTACACGGCTTTCGCTCATTTTTCACGATGAGTCCACTACAAAGGGCGGCAGCGGCAGGCCAATGGGGCTCCCACAACGCATCTATGCACGCGCCGAACACACAAGCTATGCGACATTGACCAGCCATGCGACATACATGCTCTTATTTTCATTAATGTATGACACTATTTTTTTTTTCCATGGCAATGTATGGGCATTTTTGCTAGTCTAAATTATTACCCGGATTGTAGACTTACAGAACACCAATGAATCATTGCCGGTTCAAGCATGCAGGTAGTATGTATATATGAAACAGCTTTCGATCGTTATCACTGACTCACTGTGATGTTTACCTCCCGCTCCGGACGGAGCGACTGATCTTTTTTTAATTCGCCGCGTTCGGCCGGTATCCACTATAAAAATTGTTGGCACTTAAAAATGTCTAAAAGGTAAAATAGACAACCAAGCAAGTTATAATGACCCTGAACATGGTCGAAGTCAAATGACATCGCAGACGGAGTAAAAAATCACGTGAGAAAGGGCGATGTGCCACTGAACCGTCTCAGTCGGCTTAGCTGACTGGCCCAGCTAGGCCGGTTCCTCCCCTTGAGTTGGCCTAGCCGGATCACGAGGCCGGCTATGCCAAGTATCACTTAAACGGGTCGGTCACCCTTGGAGGATACAATCTCTGGAGTTGTTTCCCACAGAGATAAGACCACCCCTCTATATATACGAGAGGATTATGGTCGATTGATCCCATCTATCAATCGTCAAAATAAACCAATCAAAAGTCCTCTTTTTACCCTAATTCTCTCCTCAACCCCTCTACATGTTGTCCGGTGCTTCTCTCCATGAGATTCATATGCTCCAAGCCTGTGGTTGGTAGTTGTAGGGGTTAGCTCTAGGAGATGGAATCTGGTAGTTGTCTGCCAAAAGAACTTGCCTTGAAGGACATGATGCCTTTTTCGACCTGCCTGCATAATAGTCCATGGCATGGCGAATTCTTCCTTCAGCATAAGCAGTCTCATTCCCTTTGAAACTGAATCAAAGAATTCCAATACATGTTTGTTTGGTCAAGAGAGAAATATTGGCCAATTGGGCACATATATAAATATATACTACTTTGAGCCTGACATCCAAAGAATATAACAGAAATAGAAAAAAAGGTCACATTGGAAAAAACTATATTTGTGCATCCGTTCTAGGTGGGACCAAAAAAGGTTCATTAATGAACTACAACCTATAGGTGATATCTGTCAAAAAGTTCAGATTAGGCAACTATTGAATAGCAAAAGCAGATTTCATCTAATAAAAAATGTTCAAAAAGACATTGAACTTTTATTTTACTTTGCTAAGCCTAGGTTTAGATTGTACGGGTTGAATTGCATTCCGAGTTGGAATGCCTAAACAAAGGAGGCAATAACTGTCCTGCTCCATTTGTGTGTTCACTGTATGCACCCCATATCTATTGAAGCAAATGATATTGATAAAAGAACCGAGTAATTATTCATTACATTGACTAACAATCTATGAACGCAAAGTAGTAATAAGAATTTGAGGACCAGCGAACTTTATGATTTATATGAGAGTACGATAATTATAGCCAAGGATATATTTTTGTATAACATGTAAGAGTTAAACATTTAGTGGGACCTTGAATTTGACTACTTCCTTCAGTACCCTACTCAAAAAATTATTATGAAGAGCAGTGGCCATCAACAAGCTGCTCCTCTTTGGGGGCTCTGTTGCCGGTTTCAATGCTTGTTGAGAGGAGATTTAATTTTAGTATGTGTAACTGCACTACTGTTAATTGTTGTTAGGAAAGAAAAGCAAAAGGCCAGATCAGATTAGTTTCGAATAAAATCTAAGCCTGCATAAATTTCCCGTAGCCCATATAATCTCTGAAAATAGGTTGATATTACAATACATGATCAAAGTATCAGAACCAGTGGCCGTCACAAGGTTACACTTGACAATATAGCCATGAACCCTTTTAGAGAAAATAAAATACTTGTAGCATCTAAGCAGCTTGTAAATCGTGATTCTAAAATCCATATATTTATCACCAAAGTTTTTTTTCTATATCCTAAGTAACCTGAAACAATCAGGCTTGAGGTGGCAAACACATAGAGAGAGAATTTTGCTGAAGTTATCGGTAGAGATGTGAATATGATGATGCCATGAACATTTGTTCATAGTTCGGAAACAAAAGGCATGTAGATGAGCATTCCAACTATCAGTGATAAAGTGAAACTGAATGAGTTACCTTTCTCGTCGGTGATAGAACTTTGTTTGCTCTCTGAAAATGAAACCTGTTAAGACCAATAACTGAAGGTGAGCAAGCAAGATTCAAAATTTCACCAGCTGACAAACTTAAACATACTTTCTGCACTGTCGTGAATCCATTGTCACTCATTAGTTGCATATTATTTGGGTACAAAAACATGTCATCACTAAACGAAAACATAGGGAAAATCCAAAAATTAGCACATCGTACTCCACACAAAAAATCCAAATGTTCAGAATTACCAAATCCATGTTCTATAATTATTGTGGCACAATGATCCCAACCTGAATATGCATTTAATCGAGCACCTAAACTACAGGCAATAGAGTTTACTGTACTGATGATGCAGCACAGGCAGCCGAGGAAGGAGAGGGAGAAGGCAGCAGCGACGCCGGCGGGTCCTGCTCGCACCGTGCCATGGCCGGGGACGGAATCCGGCTAGGGTTGCGTGCAGCCGCTCCAGTGGCCACCAGCGCAGCCCGGCGAGGAGCCTGCCGTGCCCGCCGTACTCTAACCCTAACCCTAAGGCACATGCTGAATGTCACCACCTGCGAGGATTTTGCGTGGCGAGGAGGCGTGGAGATAGAAAGAGAGGGAGAAGGGAGGGGGCGACCTGCGCCGCTGCCGTGCCGCGCCGCCTGCCCGCCCGCCCGCGTCGCCTTGCCGGCGCCACCGCCGTGCCGCCTGGCCACCGCGCCGCCGCGTCCCCTCGCCGGCGCCGCCGCCGCGGGGTCGCGCCGCCGCTTCGCAGCACCTGCGCCATCGCCTTGCTCGCTCGTTTCTTTTTTTTCTTTACGGGAGGAGAAAGGGAAGAGAGAAGGAGAGAAACGTTGGGAGTTTTTTTTTCTTTTTCACGGTTGATGAGGAGGGGGCTCGGGTAGTAGGATGAGTTGGGAAGGGAGAAGTGGAAGCTGGGGTTATATTTGAGTGGGCAGATTCGGGCGAGAATCAGAAGAAGCCAGGAGATTTTGGGCGAGAATTAGAAGAAGCTAGTAAGAAACCAGAAGCTGCTTCAGGGTAGAATTTGGAATCAGTAAATCGTAGCCATCGAACTTGCGATCTTACGGTAGGTGATTTCTTGATGACGTGTCTCCTCTCCCCTTCTTAGGAGTCGTCCGTAGATATATTGTCTTAGTTGGCATCTTAGGCAGTTTTGTTGGTCCTAAGAGATCCTCCACGTGGTTCCTCTTGACTAATCCTTTTGGAGTTGGTTCAAGAGTGTTTTCAGCCATCAATGAGCTCCACATCGGCTCTATCGGTCTCTAGGTCGGTTTGGCCGGTTACGCTATACTGTTGCTGCATTGCAGGTTGATCAAGCAATCTCTTTGGACGCTCAAAGCCCGCTGTTGTGTTGGCACGGACCGAATTTCACGTCAACAAAAATCAATGAATTATTATAAGCAGACAGACAAAAGTTTGAGTGACTTGATAGGAACACTTGATGTGGTGACTAACAACAGTATTATTAGGAAGACTGTTGTGGTGACTAACGGCGGTATTATTAGACCAGCAAGTTTTTTTATCGTAATTAGTAAGGGCAGTCCTAATGATAAAAATTATGCACAATATTCAAGAGAGAAATAAAACAATTAATATCATATCTAGTACTCCCTCCATACCTAACAACCTGACGTTTAGGACATGATTGCGGTAGCCAAGGAGTGATTAATTAGGGGGTTAGTTTTCCATCTCTACCCCTAATAAATAGGGTTGTGGGTGCTCTTTGTATGAGAAACTTAACCAACCCAACTGGCTAGTTTCTAGAAATTATCTTTTCCAACTCATAGTTTTCATGGTAGTGTTTAATACAAAGGATGAATTAAATGCAGCAAACAAAAGAGATGGATCAAGTGTGGCAATTATTTTGTATAACACACGCTGCCAAATTTTGAACAAAAACTGCCACAACTCTTTGTATGGATGAGCTTACTAACTTCACATGCAGCTAGGCATTTTGTCGAACGATTGACATGCATGTACCTGAGCATGGCCACGACGAACCACCCGCTCCTCCGCACCTGGTGTGCGATGGGGATATCCCTACCCAAGCTCGCAATTGACGTTGCCGTGGAGGAGAACCTTCTCACCGGCGCCACAGAGCAAGCAAGAGAGGGCAGACACCTCCCCACGACACAGCTAGCTCGGCCTACTCATCCTTTCCGTCATCCTCCTCGCGCTCCTGTGGGCCGCGGCGGATCCAGAAACACGGACCACGAAAAGCTAAACAATATTATAAAATTATAAATTATATTAACTATGTATTAATAATAGACAAAAATATAAAATTTTTACTAATTATGTACTAATTATAGATAAAAAATATAAAAGTTATACTAACTACTCCCTCCATATTTAGGGCGTATGGAGTAGTTCTCCATATACAAGAAAGTCTAATAAATGTATACGGCAAATAAGTAACATGTAGAAATTAATGCTCCACTTGGCCACGTTATCAATGGGGATTAGTTGGGCTGGCATGCATGTCTTGGGGCTGCATGCAAGACGCTTTGATTAGAGATCTGAGTAATTGCTTGGAGCATTTTATTGGACACCGTTTGGACTTAACCACACGGTAACTGCTCACGCCCTACATAAGATCAAAAATGAGAAATCATGGAACGCCTTACAAAAAAAAAAATGGAGGGAGTATGTACTAATAATAGACAACTAATAAGACTTGTTCCCTACATTTTTGGCTCACGAGGGGGCTGCAGTCCCCAGACCCCCTGTGAATCCGCCAATACGTGCGGCGGACATCTACATCTGCTGGCCGAAGGTACTAGTCGAGGATACCTATGTCGCCGCCGTCGAGCACATCATTGGTGCCGTCGAACCGCATGTCGTGACCCTAGAAGGCGAGCCCGTGGAGCCTCGCCACATTGTCGCCAAGCTGCGACATCTTTTCCGTCACCGTCAGCCGCGACACCAGGTCCGCCGCTTGCGCGTGCGGGAGAGCCAGGCGAGTGCGAGGGAAATTGCGAGGCGGCGGTGAGTGTAGCGCTGAAAAAAAACGGCGAGGCCGAAGGAGCTATCTCGCGACGAGCCGTGAGTGACCGAGCACGGGAAATTGGCAACGGGTAGCGACGCGGGAGCGACCGAGCTCGGAGGCCGGTAGAAGGGGGAGTGCGTCGCGGCGGGCACATGGCGGATTTCTTCGCCCGTTATACTAACAGTAAATCGATTTACCGCAACGGGCATCTTAAGAAGCCCGCCATGGTAAATATTTTTATTAACCGTGGCAGATGTCTTAAAATGCCCGCTGTGGTAAATTAATTTACCGCAGCGAGCGTCTTATAAGACTGTCTCCAACAGGAGACGCAAAACGCGACGCATACATAAAATATTTCGAGAACAGTGTTTTGGCTAGTAAAAACGGCCTCCAACGAGAAGATGCAAACGCGGCCCCAATTTTGCCTACCGGGGCGTTGCAGTAGGCAAATATGCCTCGCCTCTCTCCACCAAACGCAAAATCTCCGGCCAATCGGGAGTCGAGGAGTGGTGCGGCGCAGCGGGTCCACGGCGGCCGGACCGAGCAGGCCAAATCGGGGCTATGCTTATGCGGTAGCTGTTGGAGAAAGCTAATTTTAGATAGGGGACTCTTTTACTGTGCATAAACTCAAACTGAAGAATGCATCTCCTATTTGAGTGAGGACTGTTGGAGACAGTCTAAGGCTCCCCACAGTAAAAGGCCATGGCCCAATACCCCAAGGCATAGCCCAATATCTGCCCAACATATTAATACGTCACTTAGGGTTTTCAGCTGCATCCGCACTCCCTCAGCCGCAACGAACCACGCTCACTCCATCTTCTATGCCCCACATCTCCATCACAGTGAGGGCCTCACCCAACGCGACTCCTCCGGCGGCGCCTCCTTCCTTTCCCATCCCCTCCCACGCCTCCCTTCCCTAGTCTTCCATCTCCTTCCTGATGAATGCGGAGGACGAGATAGCGGGTGGGGCAGGAGCTAAGCAAGAGTATAGGTTTTGGACTGGTCGGCGGAAAACCTGGTCCAAGTAATTTCGGGCCAGGGGGCTGCAGCCCCACTACCCCCCTGAATCCAGCAATGACCACCCGAATGGACAGATCTACTTGAGGGAACGATGGATCCATCCAGTGCATGAGCAAAAAAGTTAGGAGAGATGTGTCGCGCCGTCCGCACGCACCTCCGAAACGAGGAACACTCTGTCACTACCTTTCTCACGGACTTGCACCTACCGGCACCCGCTCAGGCGACAACAAAGCGGGAGATAGGGAGGGGAGGACGCCCAAGCACCGGGTCGATGAGGAGCCCGCCCAAGTGGTCTGCAGGAGTAACACGGTGGAATGATTAAACAAACTAGTTCAAAACAAAAAAAATGTTCAAAAAATAATAATTTGGGGAAATTGTCATAACTGGTAGTACAACTCCTCTTGGACTTAGCACCGTTACAACTCCAAACTAACGGAAATATCAAGTACAGGAAACAAAAACTTAAGACAATGAGAGTTACAACTCCAAATTACAGGAAAGAAAAACAAAAGACAAGGACAGATAGGTTCATTCCCGGCAGGAATGGTTTGCTTGTGGCCGGATGGGTTCCACGACTCCACCCCCTTAAGAACGGAACCATAGCCTCACTGAAAACTAAATCACTGGGATCCTCCAACCTGCAGAATCTTGAGCACTCCGAACCATTTGGTGCATGGGTACGCGGAGCAGAAAGTCTGCATCGCCGTCATGAGCAACATCACGATGGCGGCCAGCAGCGACAGGATCCGCCACGACTCGAACACGTACTTCTTCAGCAGCGTCTGCGCCCGCGGCGCCGCCTTCTTGCTGTATTCGTTCACCTTCTCAATGGTTTCGTCCAGCCCGGACACTTTGCTCAGCCGCGTTGCCCGGCACATGCCGTTCCACATGTCGGCGGCCTCCTGGTCGCTCTTGAGGTTGTTCACCACCACACCGCTCAGCCTGAGGATCTTCACGTCCTTGCGCGTGTCGATGATGCCGTTCATCAGCTCCGTGTACCGCGCCAGTACCAGAGGGCCACGCAAGGCCACGGCCTCGTAGGCCACAAGGTTGCGCAGCAGCACCTCCGTGTTGCCGTTCAGCTTGACGATGGGCAGTCTCAGTGTCGCCGTCGCGGGGTCGAAGGAGATATCCGCGATGCCCTTTTTCGTCGGCTCGAACCTGACGCCCAACCTCGCCAGTTCCACCACCGACGGGATCGTGATCTCGTCCGCCCACGGCGATTTGGTGCGCTTCCCCTTTTCCAGATCAGCGTCGGCCTTTTTATCATGGTTAGAGGGTGGCGGCAGCAATTTTGCCAGCGGCGGCGGCGCGTTGCCCCTGATGAAATTTAGGAGGTAATCCGCCGCTCTGCTCATCAACCTTTCCTTTTCGTCGTTGTCTGCCTGCGACTGCGACGCGTCGGGCGGCGTGTCCCTCACAAGCCCCAGCAGCGGCTGCCCGTCTCCGTCGTCGGAGAGCTTCGCTTCGGGGACGAGGTAGTGGTAGAGGAGCTCCAGCATGTGCGCGTGAACGGTGATGTTGTGGAAGACCACCTTCACCTTCGGGTTGTTCTCGATCTCGATGGGGGACACGTCCTTGATGAAGCGTTCGAGCACGGTGCGTAGCTTGGCGACCTGCCAGGGCTCGGGGGAGGGGAGAGCGGCCAGCTGCCCCTGCCCAGCGTTGGGGGAGCAGAGGCAGAGCGCGAGCGCCTGGGAGAAGAGGAAGAGCGGGATCTGGTTCTGGAGCATCATGGCGTCACGTATGGTGGCGTCGATCCATTTGGTCGCCGAGTCCGTGCCCTTGCTTGTGTCGCAGTGGTGGCCCTCGAGGAAGTCGAGGAGGAAGCACGTGTCCATGGCCATCATCCATGCCAGCGTATCGTTCTTCAGATCAACGCCCCTGTGGTACGTGGACCGTGGTAATGAATAAACCTTATATCTAACCAAATACTACAGAACTTCAGTTGTAATATGCAGCAGCAGACAGTTTCTTTTAGGAGGAAACTAGACATTTAGGCCTAGGCGAGAGGATCAAGAGGCGACGACGAACGATACACACGGCGTGCGTACCTTTGGTAGAACGGCGTGATCTTGTGCGCCTCCTTCTCAATCTTGTCCGCGAGGTCCGTGATCGTGTGGCCGGCCTCGGCGAAGCTCTTCTCGGCGAAGCGCTTGGCGCTGGCGAGCTTGTAGCGCTCCATGTCCCTCAGCTCGGCGCGGCGGCAGTGGTAGGGCCCCAGCGCGAAGTGCTGCGGCAGGTACGCCTCGGGCCGTGTCACAAAGAGCACGCGCGGGACGTAGAAGATCTTGGCCGCCGCGTCGGTGGACTCCTGCTCCGTCAGCTTCTGCATCACTTGCTTACGCCAGTTCTCCTCGTCGAATTGCGCGCTCGCCGTCGCTTTGTTGCGCACGCTTGTCATGGTGATTAGCTCACGGCCGGAGACAGAGACACACACGGACCTGACGGTGGCGGCGGACGGCGAACGGGCGATATGGATCTCGTTGTTGATCCGCTGTTTGGTCTCGCTGTTCACTCGTTTCTTTGTTTTTTTTTTTCAAGTTGCTTGGATTGGATGGCAGGCTATGGCTAAGGTACCTATAGACAAATGGAGCAGCTAGCAGCAGCAGCAGGTGCATGGGATGCGACGATCTGCTTCTATATGCTCACTATATATATACTCCATGTAGTAGCGAGTATGTGATGCTATGCGCAAGAGTGAGCGGTTAGCTAGGAGCTGGTAAACAAAAGAGGATTATTGTTAGTAGCACAGCACCCGCGTAAGCGTGAAACATGCATGTGGAATTTGTGATCGTCGTCGATGCATACATTAATACATACAGTATAATATGAACTGCGAGGCTGGTCGTCGTCGTCGTCGCCTGTGGAAGAGAGAGGATGGATAGGGTTCGTGTGAACACTGCAGACGTGAGGGCATGCGATGGGGGGTAATGGAGATGACAGACCTATTCGGCAGGGCTTATAATTAAGCCGCTATGGCTGAGAGAGAAACTCGGTTCCACTGTGCTGGCAGATTCTAGATTATATAAGATCAAGCAAACAGAAACACTATTGACGTCTGGAAGAACTCGTAGGAGTTTGGAAATAAATTGTATTATGCCGTGCGGCACCGCACCGCTGATTTGCTCTTGTAGCAAGGGTGCTGTGACTCTGTGCGACGGTGCCATATAGAATTTATTTCCTAGGAGTTTAGGCTCCTCAAACTTGTATGCGGTTCATGTTAATTACTCCCTTCATTTTTTATAAGGCACACACGCATATCAAAATTCAAACTTTAAAACTTTAACCAATACTAATTTTCACTAGTAATTTTTATCATTATAACACAAACTTGATATGGTTATATATATTTGTGATTAAATCTACTATCCAATCATTATAGCTTTATAATTATGAATAATATAAAATGAAATAAATAAATTGTCGAAGTGTAATATGGGAGACTGCGTCAAGTCAAGTTGTGCCTTATAAAAAATAATGGAGGGAGTACTAGTTATAACCATGTGCTGAGAGAAGCTCCGACTTTTAATTTGGCTCATTTGATTCTAGCTCCTCGACCACTTTTGCACGGAACCGGAGTTAGGTGGATCCTCGTCAAATATTATATATGGACCCTAAATATATTTTGAGGGTCAATCAATCAATCAGTTGTTAGAAGAGGGCATGATGACGTCATGCGTGGTGACGTCCTGTAGCCATTGTTCTAGGGTTCTCTTGTTTCAGAAGGAAATTCTGAAACCTGAATAGGGTTGGTGCAGTGTCTCGCGGCCGGCATTAAAAAATAATCATTCTCCATCGGAGATGCCATAACTACCGGGTCCGTGTGTAAAGCGTGTGGATGAACTCGATACAGTAATATCCTTCCAAATTCCAATATGTTTAATGTCACAAGTATGCTGCATGTGGTGTGGTCACCTTGATTTTTGTTAAGATTAATTAGAATAATTAATTAGTGATCAATTATGTAAATCCCGTAATTAGCATGTGCTAATTACTGGGTAACCGATTAGGCCCTTTGGGCACCAATAGACACCAATTCGCTTTGAGTCACTGATAAAAGCAACTGTCACTTGTATATATACCAAACAGTTCATCAGAATATACACCGATTTGTCATTCTCGACATTCATTTACACACAACACGTTATCAAGCACTGCCAACCGCTGACGCTAGTACACCAGAGAGAAGGGACCAGCGAGAGTTCACCGCCGGAGTTGCTGCACGCCACCACCAAAGGTAGCCATGTCGACTCCTCCTGTTCCTTACATGAACGCCAAGGTCGACGCCATCACCGATGCCGTCGAGGCCGCCATCGTCCGCGGCAACAACCACCCTGGAGGCGTTCGTCACTTCAACCTCCAGGGCGCCATTCGCCATGTCCTTCGCGACATCGCCGACTGCCGCATCGCTCCACGCCGTTTCAACGGCAATGGACCGAACGCCGGTGGCCGCCCGCACACGCCGCGCCCTGTGCCCCGTTCGTCGAGGCTGGAGTACGCTGCCGGGGTTTGCCCACCCCATGGACCGTCGATGTTTGTCCGCCGTGCGCAAGCCCCGTCGGCATCGTCGCTGCCGAGGCCGCCGGTGGAGTTCTTGCCACCACCGCCCCCACTGCCGTCAACCACGTCTGCGCGGCCATGGAACGGGGGTGGTGGCTTCATGGCTGCAAGCCGTGACGCCACCGCGCTCCCCAACTCCGTCGCCGGCGCTGAACAGTGGCCGCCGGGCTTCGCCTACGACCTCGACGTCGTCTTCCCCGAGCCGCTGCTCTCCCCGATTCGGACCCCTTCGCCAGCACTTCCACCAATAGGGCCTCCTCCGACGCGCGCGCTCTCTTACGCCGACGTTGCCGCAAGCCGCGACCCGGGTCAGCGCCGGAGCACCACTCGAGCAGACGGGTTCGTCTCCTCCTCGGTTGAGGGGGAGGCGGTTCCCCGCTCCTAAGCGCCCTGGGAAGGGCTGGTGGGGGCGGATCCGCCGTCTCTGGCCGGCTGCGACGACCCTTGTGGCCGGAGCTCGCCGGAGACGAGCGGGGTCCGCCCCGCCAGCGGACCTCCATGGCCGGTGAAGGGCCCACGGCTCCAATCCGCCATGAGAGGAAGAAGGGGAGGAGGACTAGGCAGCAGGAGGTGACCATCATCTTCGGGGGCTCGGTGGCAGAGGAAAGCGGACGGGCAAGCAGCGTCGGCGGCGGAACCGGTGGCTGGACGAGCGGCGTCAGCGGCGGTTTAATGGCTGGGCGGAACCCTAACCGTCGGCTTTATACTGCGCCGGTGGGCTGGCTGGGCTGCGCCTGGCCGGCAGCGGGCCTGGCTTAGCCGCTGGGCCGTGCCTGCTTGGCTGGGCCACGCACCTGGCTGGCCGCCCGGCCGCGTCTCGGGCCCGGCCACCGGCCCACGAGCCTGGCTGGCCGCTGGGCTGCCCTTGGATGGCCTGTTTGCATAGTTTTTTTTCCTTTTCCTTTATATTTTCTATTTCAGCAAATAGTTATAATTTGATTAGCATATAATTTGCTAGTTTAAATACTGCAAGAACATCAGATATTTGTATTGATTGTTGTTGCTATGTAATTGCTGAATATTGGCATTGTAAATATATTGTGATTGTTTATAGTATTATTTGCAATGCCTTGTATTTTTCTATCATATTTTCGAATATGTGGTACACCAAATCACAATTAGTACCACATATATATTCCATTTGTGACTTGATAATTATGTTTTGGGTTATGTTGGTGCACCAAAAACCCCCTATTTGCACCAACATATTAATTACAATTGTATTTTTTATGATAGACATAGAGTATGTGAGTGCCCCAAACCATAATTTTTGCACCACATACAAGTTAAATTTGCTAGTTGACTTAGTTGCAATTTAACTATGCCATCTATAGTATTAGAGCTATAGACTCTCAGTTGCAATATATATCTTGTTTATTTTGGTTATATACACAAGGTAATGGAGTTTATGGCATTGGCTGCGTTTAATTCCCTATGAATTATCCTGCCTAGAGACCGTGCCATAGCAGTGATCACATCATTCATTACTGAGAGGTCTACATCTTGTTTCTTTGAAACTTGATGATATTACCCACACTGTGTTTTTAACCAAAATAAAAGGTTTTGATTGCTATGTTTATCATATTATTTTGATATTACACGAGATAGTAGAGTCCTAAGCAAAGGCTGCATTTAATTCACTTGTGAATTATATTGCCCAGAGACCGTGCTTAGGCAGCAATATGATTGCCTACTATAAAGATTTACTCTTTGTCTTGGACATAGAAATTATTTTGTCTTGTGTTTATCGGAAATTTATGATGAACTTGGTTGTATGGTCTACACAAATTTGTGATTATCTACAACAATCCAACACTAAGATAAGAAATTAATCTTCAAATATTGCATTTTCATATTACAACGAGTACCATGTTGATTTTAATTTACCTTGCGGTAAATTAATTAATCCATGGTTGTCCATGTAGGATCATGGCCTCTAGAGAGTTCGATGAACTTCTGTTAGACGGTAGCAATTACCCTACTTGGGCTTCTGATATCAAGATAGCACTTGGCTCTCGTGGCCTTTCGCTACAGATTCGGGACCCCAACCCGGGGTTGTTCGCAAGATAAGCATATTAATATCGCTTTGGCATTGATACGGTATTATATTCATAAGGATCTTAAGTTAGAATACCTTATGATTGATAATCCTCGTGAATTATGGGTCGCTCTTAAAGAGAGATATGACCAGCAAAAGGAACTTTTTTGGCCTCGAGGCCAATCATGAATGGAATAACCTCTCGTCTCCAAGATTTTAAATCATTTTGAGACTATAATCATGAAGTTCATAAGATTTGCTCTAAGTTAAAGTTTTGCGAAAAAGAGCCCACAATAAAGACAAGATAGAGAAAACCCTCTCTACCATGCTTCCATCTGATAGAGTATTGCAACAACAATATAGGGCTAAGAATTACCAGTTTTATTCCCAGCTTATTCATACATTGACTCAAGCAGAAAAACATGATGAACTTCTAATGAAGAATCATCATTAGCGCGCTATTGGTTCAGCGCCTCTGCCTGAGGTTCACAATGTACGAAATATAATAGGAACAAAAGAAAGTTCAATGGACCTGATCCAAAGAACAAATCTGGTAAGCGCAAACATAACAAGAGACAAAGAAAGAATTCAGATAAGAGGAACAAGGACAATGCAAAGCCCAAAAATGACAACAAGTGTCATAGATGGGATTTTTCTCATTTTGCCAGGAATTGCCGTACACCAAAGCATTTGGTTGCTTTATACCAAAAGTCCTTAAAAGAGGTCAAGCCAACAGGAGATAAAAGATATGAAGCACACTTCAATCTTGCATCTGAGATTGTCTCGGGAGAGGGTTGTTCTAAGCAGCCCCTAAAAAAGCAATTGAACAACAATTCTCTCAACATTGAAGAGAATCTCCCATCGACAAACAACTTGCTCCTAGACTTTGGTTATGGAAACATGTTTGGAGATCTGGAGTAACTTAGCTCCAGCCTTGATATCACATTTGATAGTTGGTGTATATAGTTTAAGTCACATATTGTTTGATACAATACTCTAGTGTACTAGTGAGTTGTACATACTTGTCTATATTGATTGTATAACTCATAGATATTGTAATATCATACACTATATTTGATATTCAATATATGTATGTATAGTTCTATATGTTACTTGAAATTTTTAGTTTACATTCTTGTTTTACATATAGATGTCTGTTGAAACCAATCCAAAGGAGGAAGAATTATGCCTTGTGGATTCATGTACCACAAACTCTATACTTAGAGAGATGAAATATTTTCAGACTCTAAAGAAAAGAGAAGAAAATATTATGACCATTGCTGGTCGGGATGCATTAATAGTTGGTTCAGGTCGAGCCACTATTACTCTCCCTATGAGTACACAAATTACGATGGAGGATTCCTTGTTGTATCCTGAATTAACTCGTACCCTTCTAAGTTATAGAGATATCCATAAGAACGGTTTCCATGTGGAAACTCATCAAGATAATAAAGAGGAATTTCTTCTCTTTACTAAACTTACTGGATTTGGCAAACAAATCTGTGAAAAGATTTCTTCACTCCAAACTGGATTGTACTATACATACATAAAGCCTATAGAACATGTTGCTTATAAGATAATTTTCCAAGATGTCGATACATTCCGTAATCGGCATGATCGACTTGGGCGTCCCGGGTATAGGGATGATTAGGAAAATTATCAAAGCAATTCCATAGGTCATGATATGGAAAAAGCTAAATTTCCCCAAAATAAAGATTTTTGTTGCTTGCTTGTGCAACCGGGAAATTAATTTTAAGACCATCACATCTTAAAATTAGAGTTGAACCACTTAAGTTCCTTGAAAGGATTCAAGGAGACATTTGTGGTCCGATTCAACCATTATCGGGGCCATTCAGGTACTTCATGGTTTTGATAGACGCATCTACTAGATGGTCTCACGTGTCTTTGCTATCGACACGCAACCATGCTTTTGCCAAAATAATGGCCCAACTTATTAAGTTGAAGGCACATTATCCTGAACATCGGATACAATCTATCCGAATGGACAATGCTGCTGAATTCTCATCCCGTGCTTTTAATGACTATTGCATGGCATTGGGAATTCAGATTCAGCACTCTGTTCCATATGTACATACTCAAAATGGTTTGGCTGAATCATTGATTAAAAGAATCAAGCTCATTGCAAGACCTATGTTGACGAATTGCAAATTGCCTACGTTGTGTTGGGGTCACGCAGTTCTGCACACTGTGGATTTGATCCAACTACGACCAACTGCATATCACGATAACTCCCTATTGCAGTTAGTATGTGGGAATCCTCCGAGTATTTCCCATTTGCGTAAATTTGGGTGCGCTGTTTACGTACCCATCTCACCACCGCAGCAGACATCGATGGGCCCTCACAGGAAACTGGGGATCTATGTGGGATATTCATCTCCGTCGATCATTAAGTATTTAGAGCCCCTAACGGGAGATCTATTTACTGCCTGGTTCGCTGATTGTATTTTTAATGAGGATCATTTCCTGGCATCAGAGGTGGAAGAGGTGGGGTGGGATTTAGAATACCGAAGGAGGTTTGGGGATCCGGAACTGGAAGAGTGGGAGGTGATGCACAGCATGGTGGATCAGATCACTTTAGATGACAGTGAGGATAGAGCGGTTTGGGGACTGTCCAACTCTGGGAAATTTACTGTCAGGTCTCTGTACAGAATGATTAAGGATCCAGGGACGACAGATTGTCAGATGGTGAGGATGTGGAAATCTAGAATGCCACTGAAGATCAAAATTTTCCTATGGATGCTTTGGCATGATAGAGTCTTGACAGGAGAGCAGTTGCAGATAAGGAAAGGAAAAGGTTCTGAGAAATGCAAATACTGTGGGAAGCTGGAGTCCTGTAATCACCTATTTTTTAACTGTAACATTGCCCAGGTCATATGGGTATGAGTGAGTGTTAGTATGAGATGGCAGAGTAGGCCATGCTCTATACAATCCTTTGAGGAGAGGGTAAACTTAGGAGTGGGAAGGAAGAGGGATGTGATCTCTTTGGCAATCTTAGCTAGTGTTTGCTGGAGTCCGTGGAAGACTAGAAATAATTGGGTATTTGAAAATGTGCTTCCCGGATCTGCAAAGTCGATTGCTTATATGATTTTGGGTTTCTGACACGGTGGAAGAAGATGATGAAGACGGCGGACGGGCGGCGGATGGAGGACGTGGATCGCGAAAGCCGAAGCCGGGGCTAAGCGGGCTGGTGAGCCGGGACGCCTGAAAAGAGATCAAGGGGCGACAAAGACACAAAAAGAGGTGGTGGAGGCCTTGACAAAACGAAAGAGAGGGGGCAGATGGACGCTTTTGATGCAGCAATTTACCTTTCACCGTATTAAATTTGAGAACCGCTGTAATTTTCTTTTCTTGTGCGTGTTTGTTGAGCTGGTACCCCAAAGAAGTTACCCTTGAACTCTTGCCGCTTTCAATATAAGCGGGCGAAAAGTCTTTAGTCTAAAAAAATTTTCTAGCATTAGGGGGAGAATTGTACCAAAAAGAATGCCAGAAATAGACCGGAATGCGAAGGCATTTCATTTCGATCCACGTACTACAAAAAATGAACAACAAGTTCAAAGAATTATTGATTTGCAAAGTATTGCAAACAATACGCGACGCTTTCTCGAGATTATAAAGGTGTCATAAAGTCTCGCATCCGTAAGGAATGTGCGGAACGAGTGGAGGTACCTAATGAAACCACTCAACCCCCTATTGGCAAAAGAAGGGGAGAAGCACTTCCAAGAGGCAAGATGTAATTGCCGGCAAGCAAAAGAAGACCGGAAATGCAACTCAACCTTTGGTTGAAAGACACCTTGAGGACATACATTGTCCTGTGGATAGGAGTAATCCACAATCCAGCTCAGTTATGCGCATAAACTCTGAGGCTGGAACATCGGAAGACCCTAGATCCATCGTTTCAGGAAGTCATGATGGATCATTAAGGGTAGACGAGATTTCTATAAATTTCGCTGAGACTGGAGAGTCTTATAATCATAAGTCCATAGTAGTCAACATATATTTCTCTAAACGAATTGCTGATATCCTTCTCACTGATTCGGATCCTAAGTCTATGACTGAGTGCGAGAAGCGCTCAGACTAGGATAAGTGGAAGGTAGCAATTGAAACAGAGATCGCCTCGCTTAATAAAAGGAAGGTGTTTTCGGCTGTAATGCCAACACCTCCTGGTATCTTCCCTGTGGAATATAAATGGGTTTTCGTCCGTAAAAGGAATGAAAACAACGAAGTGGTGAGGTATAAAGCAAGGCTAGTGGCACAAGGTTTTACTCAAAGACCTGGCATTGATTTCAACAAAACTTACTCTCCGGTAATGAGCGGAATAACTTTCCAATACTTAATATCTTTGGCAGCACAAAATCGGCTATCTATGCAGTTGATGGACGTAGTGACAGCATATTTATATGGGTCACTAGATTCGGATATATACATGAAAGTTCCTGATGGAATTAGTAACCGAATCCAAAGGCAAATCGCAACACATATTGTATAAAGTTGCAGAAGTCATTATATGGCTTAAAGCGGTTAGGCCGAATGTGGTACAATCGGTTAAGTAAATTCCTTACACAAAAGGGATATACAAATAATGATGATTGTCCATGTGTCTTCATTAAGAAATCATCAACAGGATTTTGTATCATATCAGTATATGTCGATGACCTGAATATCATCGGCAACAAATCTGATATTAATGAAGCACGTCATCATTTAAAGACAGAGTTTGAAATGAAGGATTTGGGTCAAACCAAATTTTGCTTGGGTATACAACTTGAGCATTTACCTTCTGGTATATTTGTATACCAATCTGCCTATGTCCAGAAGATATTGAAGAAATTCAGTATGGACAAGTCATATCCAATAAAAACTCCCACGGTAGTAAGATCCTTAGACGTTGAAAAGGATCCTTTTAGACCATGGGAAGAAGGAGAAGAGATATTGGTATCACAAGCCCCATATCTTAGTGCCATTGGAGCACTTATGTATCTTGCTAACAATACCCGTCCGGATATTGAGTTTGCAGTTAACTTGCTAGCAAGACATAGTGCTGCACCTACCAAACGTCATTGGGTAGGAGTTAAATGAATTTTGAGATATCTCAATGGCACCAAAGATCTTGGATTATTCTATAATAGAAATCAAGATCCGGTTTTATTAGGATATGCAGATGCCGGTTATTTGTCAGATCCTCACAATGGCAGATCACAAACTGGCTTTGTATTCTTGCAAGGTGGTACAGCAATATCTTGGAAGTCTTCAAAGCAGACCTTAGTGTCTACTTCCACCAATCATTCTAAAATAATAGCTTTATATGAAGCTTCACGTGAATGCGTATGGCTTCGCAGAATGGTAAACCACATAATACAGTCATAGGTATTGGTGCAGTTGACACACCGACAATTATCTTTGAGGATAATTTGGCATGTGCTACCCAGATGGAATCAGGTTACATCAAGAGTAATATGACTAAGCATATTATTCCTAAGTTATTCTACCCCCATGAACTCCAATGGAATGGAGAAATTGAAATTTTACAAACTAAGTCGTGTGACAATCTGGCAGATTTGTTCACGAAGTCTCTACCATATTCCGCATTTCATAAATGCGTTGAGGGCATTGGTATGAGAAGACTTAGAGATTTGCAGAAATCAGGGGGAGAATCTATTTGAAAGTTAAACTGATTCAACATAGTATTACACTCTTTTTCCTTTATATGAGTTTTGCCCTTCTAGAGTTTTCTCACATAAAGTTTTTAATGAGGTAATAATAACACATTGTAAATGTCATATTATCTATTTTCCTCACGAGGTTTTTCGAAGATAATATATGACATATTTGGTCCTTGATCAAAGTTGTTTTAGACTATGTCTTTGGGGTTACCCAAAGGGTCTATTAACATTGGGAGATATATATCATGGAGTTTCTCCTTATTTTTTCCATTGGCTTTTTAAGGAGTTTTACCTGGTATATCGATATACTTTGAATTTTTCCCACAGGGGTTTTCCAAGACTTCAAGACATTTACAAATGAACAAGAAATGGTGTATATACAAGATCAATTAATCAAGGGAAGTGTTAATTAGAATAATTAATTAGTGATCAATTATGTAAATCATGTAATTAGCATGTGCTAATTACTGGGTAACCGATTAGGCCCCTTGGGCACCAATAGACACCAGTTCGCTTTGAGTCACTGACAAAAGCAACTGTCACTTGTATATATACCAAACAGTTCATCAGAATATACACCGATTGTCATTCTCGACATTCATTTTCACACCACAATTTTGTCGCCAGAAACAGCTGTGCTCTGCGGGCTGCATATATATTTCCACCTTGAGCATGTCGAGTTTGGCAACTTTTAATTGACAAATCTTGTGTTTTGTCAACTCGCAAAAGGACATGCTAAGTAGAAAAAATGGCTCAGAATTATGTTTCCACTCACTTACAAACTTACGTCGGGAACCCCGAGACAGAAAAAAATTATGTTTCCACCCTTCCATCTGTTGTGAACGCATGCGGCTGTGCTGATGCCAACTCTTGCACGAGCACATAAATTTGCGTGCTCGGCACGGACGGCGGGCGTATATTTGTGCGTATATTTGTGTGCCGATGCCAAGGCGAGCAGAGGCTGAGCAGAGCGCCGAGGAGAGCAATGCGGCAGTGGGGCACAAATGGAGAACTGCTTCAGCGTGCGGCAGTACGGAGCGGAGACGAGGCATTGAGGGCGTGTTTGTGAGGGTGTCTCTCGCCGACCTGGCCGGCCGGCCATGGCCAGGCCACTTTTAGGCCGGTCCAAATGATGCAACTCATCATGTTTGTGAACATAACTCAATTGAGCCGAGCTCCATTGAGATTGTGTTTGTCGTACCTGTATAGTTGAATGTGGTGACCTTGAACTCAGGATATGGTAATGTTACCCCCAAACAGTTATCATTGGCATTTCATCGAACACGTGCAGTGCAAGCGCCATGGGGAGCAGACTCACCTACCTCGGCCTAGAAGTCGCCGCTGCCGGCCATCTCCGGTGCCATTGCAAGCCAGGATTTAGAAATGGGGGAGGGAGAGGGCGGTGTGCCGGCGAGTGCCTCGCGCACGCCGCCATCGTGGCCGTGGCAGTGGTCGCGCGCCGCCTGAAGGCCATGGCCATGTCACAAGCGCAAAAGACGATGACAATAGGAGCAGCTGGGCGCGTTGGAGGTGCCTTCATCGATGAGCACGGAGCTGCCGGTGGCGGTGAGGCACGCGACGGCCCTCGACGATCCCGTCCTCTGCTCCCGGTTCGTCCTGACCACGACGTTGTCCTTGGCACGCGCGGTGGTGGCGATACCCGACCACCATGGCAAACATGTTGTGGAGCACGAGCACCACCATGGCCATAGTTGTGTGCACGCCAGACAGCTCACAGCACGCGCACGGACGGACGGTCACGCTCCTCCCCGGCGGCCGGCGGCCCGCGACCTCCCCAGGTGGCTGGTGGCCGGTGTCCCGCGCCCTCCCGGATGGTTGTGCTCCTCCCTTGGTGGCCACGCGCGCCCGTGCTCCTCTTCGTCGAGGTCGCACGCAGCGTCAAGCCGACCAACTCACGCAACACTGGAGCTTGGGACGGGGCCGTGCTGTACTAGAGCTGTGGGCATGACCGACGTCGGAGGTGATCCCATCTCCACCGTGAGCCCACGCGAGCCCACAGCACGCTTCGATGAGCCGAGCTCGGGAGAAACGCCGAAAAATGGCGTATCCCGGGAGCCATGAGAGAGTGTGATTTGCATGAGTTGGGCCTGGCTCGCTGGTGGGCCATAGATCACAAACAATGAAGTTGCAGCTGCAGGGCGCAGTCGGGCTGTCCAGCCACCCTCACAAACGCGCCCTGAGAGACGAGACGGAGCGGGAGCTAGGCAAGAGTACAGGTTTTGGATTGGTGGGCTGAAAACCTGGTTCCTAGCTAGTAATTTTGGTCCAGGGGGGCTGCAGCCCCACTAGCCCCCCTGAATCCACCAATGGCCACCCGCATGGACAGATCTACTTGAGGGAACGATGGATCCATCCAGTGCATGAGTAAAAAGTCGGGGGAGATGCGTCGCGCCGTCCGCACGCACCTCCAAAACAAGGAACACTCTGTCACTACCTTTTCTCACGGACTTGCACATGTCGAAACCCACTCAGGCGACAACAAAGTGGGAGACAGGAAGGGGAGGACACCCAAGCGCCAGGTCTACGAGGAGCCCCCAAGTGGCCTGCAAGAGGAACACGGTAGTACAGCAGACTTTTCCTCTTAGATTTAGCACCGTTAGAGCATCTCCAACAATTTGCTATCTCAACTCCCAATCCATCAAATTATAGCAAAACGAAGAAAAACAGTCTCCAACGTGCTATCTTTACCAACTTGGTAAAAAAAGCCTCTCTAGCGCGCATATATGCGCGCGCACATAGCACGCGTATCCTTCCGCACTGCTGTTCGGGGCCGGCAAAAGGCGTGTTGCTCCTGTTGTCAGACTCTCTAGCGCGCATATATGCACGCGTGCATAGCGCGCGTATCCTTCTGCGCTGCTGTTCGTGGCTGGCAAAAGGCGTGTTGCTCCTGCTGTCAGAGGCCTGGATGGACGGATGCACTGTGTTGCTTTGTACTGCAGTTGTAGGTATCCCTGTTGTACTCGTACATGTTCTCGCTCATTCACAATCCTCTCGTTCACATCACCGCTGTCTGTGAGAACTCAATGCTGCACCATGGCAGTGCCCCTGCCGGCAGTGCTTTCTTTACAACAAGGCCGACAGTGCTTGTTTCGTTGTTTGGGTATTGAATACTATTGCTACGTGCGATACTGAATACTACTGCCACGCGTTGGCCCAAGGAAAAAAAATCTCGTGGGTGTCCAGTTTTTTTATTTTAGCAAGTTAAATATGCCAAACTTTTGGAGGAAGTCTCTTTTTTTACTTGCCAAATTGTTTTAGGAGTTGGCAAAACACAAGGTTTGCCAAGTAAAATTTGGCAAACTCTTGGAGATGCTCTTACAACTCCAAAGTAACGGAAATGTCAAGTACAGGAAACAAAAACTTAAGACAATGACAGCTACAACTCCAAATTACAGGAAAGAAAAACATAAGACAAGGACAGATAGGCTCATTCCCGGCAGGAATGGTTGCTTGTGGCCGGATGGGTTCCCTGACTCACTACTACAAATTTCGACATCACTACCCACCTCATCACTGCCGGATGCGCCGGGAATTGTTGCTTGTGGCCGTATGGGTTCCATGACTCACTACTACAGATTTCGATATCACTACCCACCTCATCACTGCTGAAAATGGCGCATCCGGCAGTGGTTAGTCTTCACTGCCGGTGCCGAGTTCGACAGAGCCTGAGTTGCATCAGGCAGCGAAGGCACCGGCAGTGATGTGGACATTTCTGCCGGTTTTTGTCTAGCACCGGCAGTGATAGGGAAGGCACCTATCACCGTCGGCTCTAGCCAGGCGCCGGCCGTGGGTAGAACCATTGTTGTCGGCGTCTGGCGAGAGCCGACAGTGGTCGCCTGACAGCACAATGTGGTCGCCTGCCTCTCCTTCCTCCCCAAGAACAGAGGGAAACAAAATAATAAATAAAAAAATGAAACTCGTAATAGTAAAAGTTCATTATATATATATAATATGAGATAAGATTTTCATTACATATTTAAAATTTCTTATAAATAAAAATACTAATAAAAAAAAATCACGGCGGCGTTTGACGTTGCGCGCTGGCCGCTGCAATCACCACCCCGCCCTCACCGCCGCCTAACGGGGGGCCGCTGCCGCGATCACCACCGCTGGCCTAACGGCGGGCCTCCACCACCGCTGCCTCGGCGGCCTCGCGCACCGCCTGCTCCGCTTGCAGCGCTTCGCGGAGTCGGTCAACCTCATCCTCGGTCCCTAAGCGGGCCGCCCGCTCCACAGCCACCGCCTCGCGGAGCGAGGAGGCCTCCACCTCCGCCGCTGTGCGCCAGCCCTGCTCCTGGGCGATCTGCGCGTGCAGGGTGGTGACCGGCGAAGGACGGGAAGTTGGGATTCACCCAACACCGTCCCCTGCGGCCGTCGTCGTCGCAGCCGCGGCCGCCGGAGTTCATCGTCGTCGTCGGGATGACACAGTCGAATGGCCCGGTGAAGGAGCCATAGTCGAATTGCGCAGCTTTATAAAGGCCACCGAGCGTGGCCGCTTCAGTTCCCCACTGAGCGTGGCCGCTCTAGTTCCCCAAAAGCTGCGTTGGTTTCCCATGCAGCGCGAGGAAGACGAAGCATCCCGTCATCAATGTCGGCTCGATCCCAGCCGGCAGTGATGTAATGCATATCACTGCCGGTTCTAACCACCAGCCGGCAGTTGGTATACACATCACTGCCGGTTCTATCCACCAGCCGGCAGTGATGATGAAAGCCTTTCTGTCTTGTCAATACATCATTGCCGGTTGTAGCCACGAGCCGGCAGTGAGGTATTGACAAGACATAAAGCTTGTACCATCGTCCTCTGCTTTCCTCCTCACTCCATTGCAGAACAGAGGAGTGCGCGTGGGCCATTTTCTCCATTGTTGTGGCACCTTGAAACCATGAGCTAGAACTTGAATTTTGAAGAATGCCTTGATCCTTTTGCTTCACAGTTAGTTACAAGCATCCACTCCTTTGGTTTTCTTGCTTCAATCTATGTTTTGATGGCTACATTGCTTGCTTGATTCTCATTCTAGTTCTTCCTCTCTCCTAAATAGAGCAAATTCGGTGGGAACATTGTGCAAGGATTCCAAGCAAATTTGGTGGGAACATTGTGCAAGAATTCCATCTTCTCCATCATCCAAAAAGCTAGGTTGGTGATATATCTTCACCTAGTTCGAAATCTTAGAAAATTTTATGGTTTGATCAAGATGATTGTTAGTATGTGATGCTCGAATTAGTTCTTTTTGCCGGAGTAGAGTAGATTACTTTACAATTTTGTTAAATTATTTAAGTACAATAATGTACAATAGTTTACTTCGTATGAGATAATGAGTGGACACATTCTTTGGAGCTACAATGCTATGGTTTACAATTTATATATGGCCAGGGCTGTCCTTTTCAATTTTTTTCATAATTAATGCATAATTTTGTTCATGAAGCTAATCCACTAGGTACTACTTTTTCTTATTTTGTTATGAGCAGAGATGGATCGAGAGTGGATGAATCTGCCTCGAACGGACAAGCTTTTTATGGCTGGCATAAAAGATTTTGTCGATGCTGTAGTAGCTCACGCTAGGGTTGGGAGGATGATCTTCTACCCATGCAAAGATTGCATGAATGTTAGGATGCTTTTGAATCCAGCCGCTATCAAATCGCACTTGCTTATGAGGGGGTTCATGCCAAACTATAGAATATGGTGTCACCATGGGGAGGTTGTTGTTTTTGATGTAGAGGGAAACAATGATGATATGGACTGATGTGCACCACGACGACGATGATGACAATCCAATTGTCAACTCGGAACCTATGGCTGAGGTGCTTAGGAATACGCTAGTGGATGACACGGCGGAAGAAGATGGCATTTCTTTCATGCTACGTAATGCAGATACCGGGTTTCTTAGTGATATTCAACTTAAAAGGCTAGAGAAAATGAGAGAGGATGGCAAGACACCATTGTTCAAGCATTGTTCTATGAGTAAATTGGAAGTCATCATCATGTTGTTAGAGTTCAAATCTACAAACGGATTGAGCGATACATGCTTTGATGACTTGTTAGGTAAACTAGGGAAAATACTTTACATATATCTAAAGCTTAAGAACAACAATAATACAAAGGTAACACATCCAAAGCTATAAATTAAACAAAAAATTAACATGTCTAACATATATACAAGTATAGTAATATATGGTAGTATTACACCACACATCTATTGAAAATAAAAGGATAAAGTCATAATAATCCCATGTTTATAGGGTTTAGTTCTGCCATCAACCAACTATAAAGTGAAAGACATGAAGTAATACAAAAACTAATATAACGTTATGTTGTTTTATCTCTAGACATGTGACTCGTTTGGCTCGCAAGCGGCTCACGAGCTAGCTCATTATAGCTAACGAGCTAAAATCCTGGCTCAGCTCAGCTCGTTATCATAACGAGCCGAGTCGAGCTGAGCCGAGCCAGCCACGAGCCGAGCGAGCTAACGAGATTCAAGGTTTTCATCCAGCCTTGGGTATGATGCATTCTCAGTCAGCAACAAGCATGGGCATCAAGGGTACCATTGGCTACATTCCTCCAGGTACAGCCTTCTCTACTAATATACGTAGTTTCCTCAGTGTCATCCTTTCTCAACTGTTCTTAAGAAAAATAGATCAACCTATCATTTGAGGCCATAACATTGTCATTGGTATCTTTTCGACGTCTGACTAATTATTTTCGTTGTCACTTGTCAGAGTACGGCATGGGGGGTCAAGCATCAACACAAGGAGACGTATATAGCTATGGCATTCTGCTGCTTGAGATATTTACCGGTGTGAGTCCCACTGATGAAAGATTCACAGACGGATTGAACCTAATCAGGCTAGTAGAGATGTCTTTTCCCGACAGAATAATGGAAATAGTTGATCACAAACTGATTCTGACAAATGGAGAAAAAAAGACTGAAGACAGTGCCTATGAGCCAGGAAAAATCTATGAATGCTTACTTTTGGTGACACGATGTGCACTCATGTGCTGCAAAGAGTCACCAAATGAACGCATCGGTATAAAAGAAGTTGCCAAAGAGTTAAACTCAGCACGAGAGAAGCTATTGGAATGAGAGAAAAAAATAACTGATTAGTGGTTGCAATATTGATAAGTTTCCTCTATATATAGAGAAAATTATTGCAAAACTGCTTTCCTTCTGCTAGTAAAGGATAATTGACCCTCTTTGGGGGTTAGGTTTCCTTTACGCTTCATTTTTGGGATTTCTGTTCCTAAGTAATATGATCCATGTTGACTAGGTAATTGTATTTCCATCTAGTTTTTTTTTTCTTGAGGTAGGCTAATTAATGTCTTGTAAGCCGTGTGAATGTGTCATAGTAATATTATGTATAAAACATCCACAAGGATGATTTCAGCAATGTCATCCACAACATACATTAATGATGAATACATTCATACTAGTCATATCTCGTTTTTGTTATAAAAAAACAAAATATGACTAGTATGCCAGTTAATTATTTTGATATTTTGACATTTTCTTCACAACCTGGATGCATATAAGAATAGAATGTTATTTGTAAATCTTCTCTGATATCTCAATCTGCAACGATTGTATGCCAGTTAATTATTCATATAACTAATGCTGTTGTCGATTTATAATCCGTCACTACTGTCTACTGGTAATAATTTGTAGCATTTATGTGTTGTTCACTTAAGTTGTGCAGCCCCAGGCCCTCAAGAGTTGCAACTGGAACATAAATGTTGCCAAAAGAAAAATGGTTGTTTGGCCTGTGATCACTTCTTTGCTGTCCATCCCTAAAAAAAGTTTCTTTGCTGTCCAGTCCCTCTACCATAAACTGCTTACACTGATAATCATTGAACTTCTCAGATAAATGGAACAGAACAATGGAACAGAACGTATAAGCAGAGTATACATTCTAAAATTCAACCTAAACATGAATGAAAGAACAATGTGTCTTCCCCTCATTTATATCTAAAACAAGAAAGATCGTATAACTGCATGACTAGTCGAATACCAACCACAAAATATATCTAAAATTTCCTCGTTATGGTCAGCCAGTAAAAAGGAACCTAGTAGGACGGTCTGGACACAAGTATAATGAGTTCTTTTACAATGATTGTAGTTGCCTCCCATTACCTCTCATTGCCTCCACAAAATGCTAATTATGTTTCTAAACGGTAATTTTGTCTGAGTAGGGGCGAGACCTCGCAATCTCGCGGTAGGCTATTTTAGGGATGAGATGGAATGGATCTAGGCCACGAAACGTTTTAATTTTTTCTTTCGTGGAGACACTGTGCGTGCATGCATGGCAAGGATCCTGATAGTCTTTACCTTTGAGGCGGATCCGAGGGAGCTTTCTCTTTCCGCGCTGCTAATTATAGGATCGTTTTAATTTTTTCTTTTCCTGATTTATAGGATCGAGAACCACGCTCACATATACACACTGCTAATTATACAGACATCTTTTCTTTTTTTTTTTAAAAAAAGCAAAACATCAACTATAGTAATTGAATCATAATCCCTAACTATAGTACTTAAAATATAATTTTTGCATTTATGAAGTTACCGTTTTACCCTTGATTAAAAAGTAAACTACAAAAACGCAATTACCCCTCTTTTATTTGGAATCGCCTCCCACTCAGTTTCGGAGGCGACAAGGGGCGATTTAGCGTGTATCACCCGTCATAGACACATCAATTGCCTCCCATTGCCTCTCCCCCATTGCCTCTCATCGCCTTCGGCCTTTCGGCCGTCGGATCGGTCATGTGAGCCGTCGAAATTCTTCACAATCATTGTAAAAAATCTCTTATTAAGGAGAGAAAGCACTCACAACAACACATACATACAGGAAACTTAAAACTCTTGAAAACCTATGAATAGTTACATGATAACAATGAAGTTAAGAACAATGGATAAAGTGTCAAACATAGGAAAATAAGCTATGAATAGCCGTTTTTTTACAGACTCCAGATTAAAAAAATTATAAAAGCATGAGAGTGAGAAAAGCTTGACTAAAAATCACCAATAAAGGCTATCCTCTTGTTTCTCTTTGCTCTCAGGAAAATCACTCTAAAAATATAGGAAACTAAGAAAGAAAATCGCTGGAACTCAGCTCCTCTGTTTTTTCCTCTGCTCCTTCGATGGAACTAGACCTAAGCATGTTGCATAGTAAATAAATGATATATGACTGTAGAAAGCAGTAAAAACATTACGCCATTCAACAATAGTCAATAGAAGGTCCTGTAAATTTCTTTCCAAATTTCTAAAAATCACAAATTACTACAATTTGGCTTGAGTAACAAAAACTGTATCCCCAGTGCTAGCGATATGATCCTACACACGGTGCATTCCATCAGAAAGCCTTTGCCCTGTAGAGTACTAACCATATAGCTCAGCACATCAACTTGAGTCAAAATTGCAAAGTAATGGCTGATTATTATGGGAAAATTGTCGAAGTAAGTGCAAAGTTAGTAGCCATATATATAGCATATCAATTGAGTTAAATTCAACTAACTAGATTTATGAGAATTCCCCAAATGCATTGCTTTTGGCATGCCTTGAATAGAAGATGTAGCAAGAAAAATAAATTACAGCACATTATTATACATACACAAGGAACAGACAATGATGCATCCTAATACAATTTGCATCAATCGATCTTGAGACCAACAACAAAGAATAAAAAAGTTGTTCTTCCATTTGAATTCGACGAATTTTGCTACTGCTCTACAATGATTGACGCACGCACCGAGGAACAACAGGTAGAGATCCTGATTCCACCACCACCCCACACACAAGTCTCAACCCCGTAAAACCGCAGTTGCACCCGGTTTTGAGGTAGACGGCGCAGGAGGAAGAGAGGGGGAAGCAAACCAAAACCCGCACGGACGCTCTCCTCCTCAGCAGACGGTGGGGACGAACCACAGGGCGGCGAGGAGCCCCGCGAGCCTGCGGACGGCGAATTGGGTGCAGTTGGAGAGCGCGATGAGGCACATGAGCTCGTACACCACCTCGATCGCCGTGTCCGTTGCAGACCGCCGGGGCGCCGGCACGTCGGGCTCCCAGCCGCCGGGTGGGGAGTGCTACCCTCGTTGGGAGTGCCTGGCCACAAATTGGCCACCTGGCGATGAGGTCTGACACCTAGACAGCGATTTTATTCCAAGAACAGCGATTTTTATTCCAAGACCGAGCATTGTGCACGTATTTCATTAAGGAGTATAATTTGGATTACAGGAGCCGGCCACCAGCCAGTCTCAATGGCTAGTTTCATCTCAGAGTTTCCACGATTTAAAATTTTGATATGAAACAACTCTCTCCCTCAATGCATAATTTCATTGTACGGTTTCACATACTATTTAAAGCTTCTATGATCCACGGTTGTCTCTTTCTCCTCTCTTCCACCAATGTCCCTCCTCTATGCATGCGGATAAAATGAAATAACACTCTCAATGGGGTTTCACACACTTTTCAATGTTTTGGAAACACCGCTATATAGTTTCACCATGGTGAAACGAATTCCTTCTCTCTCCTCCCAATTTCATGCAAATGTTGACATAACAGTCTATTTAATGTACATGACACTCCCGTGAAACCTTCGTTGAGACTGGCCCTAAGAGTTGCCAAGAGCCAAGTAAGCACTAGACGATATTACAATACAAGATTGGCGACATGGAGAAGCTGCACCCTATGCCGTACTCATAGCCGAAGTCATCGCTGGTAACATGTTTCTAATCGAAAATCATCTGATTTCACCGGTACATATAATTGGGCTAAACCCTAAACAAACTATAAATACTATAAAAATTACGAAAAAAAAGACGATCCCTAAGGCCTTGTTTAGAGTGCAAAAAAATTTCAACCTGATGAATAGTAACTCTTTTGTCTTATTTAAAAAATATTGTCAATCACGACCAACTAGGCTTAAAAGATGGGACGTGCTCCCGATAGAACGTTCTATGACAGAACGCTGCCCGCAGCCCACCACCCAGCATGTGTTTGGACAGTAAAGTTACATGCATGTGTCTATATACTTTAAAAAATCCATATCTCATGAACCGAACATCATAATTAAAATCCGATTGTACCATCGTGTTTTCGTGATAAGATCTTCAAAATAAGACCCCACATGGATATATTTTGACAACTTTTTTAAAAAAAATATTTTTCTCATCTAGACGTCGAATCGATCTATTTTTGAAACAATCTAAAACGTGTGTTGAAACAAACCGGGGAATGTGTTGAAACAACATAGGGTACCTATTACAACAGACCAAAAAATCAGTAGTTTAAACATCCTGGAATGTTTGTTGAAACGACCTCGGGACATATGTTTCAACACCCTAGAAATACCTATTACAATAACCAAAAAATAATATGTTGAAAGCACCTCGAACCATGTTAAAACACCCACAAACATACTTGAAACACTCTAAAAACATATATTGAAACAACCCACAAACCTTGTTTTGTGAAGAATCCATAAACATATATTGAACAACCTAGAAACATAAGTTGAAACAAACCGTAAACATATATTGAAACAAAACACAAAAATACATATTGCAAAAAATCCACAAATCTATATTGAAATAAATCTATAAATAGATATTGAAACAACCTAGAAATGCCTATTTATACAAAAAAAATAGGAGCAGGTCAATAATAGGAGGATGTGTGTATCTGTACTCTTAAAAAAGACATATGCATCATACACTATCCACATATACGATGTTGTAAAAAAAACACACACAAAGTCACCTAGCTAGCTAGCCATAGACAGGTCAAGCAAGCATAGGCCGGTGGTACGGGGCGCAGCGCGTCAACGGACGCTGTTGCAGCTGCATGCAGTTGCACGACGATGAGCGGCACGGCATCAACGGGTAGGTGTTAAGTTTGAACGCGCACTTGAGATCCACGAGGGACGGTCGTCTGGACGGACCAGCAACGACGCCGTCGTCGTGCCACACACACGCGCGCAAAGGCAGCTAGCTAGCTAACCAAGGGGCGCGGCCCAATGGGCTTGTTCGATGTTAGAACGTACGGTAATTAGCATTACCGTTAAAAGATTCATCTCGTGATTTCAAACTAAACTGTGTAATTAGTTATTCTTTAACCTATATTTAATGCTTTATGCATTAGTCTAAAAATTGATGTGATGGAGAGAGAGTGAAAAAACTTGGAATTTGGAGACAATCTAAACAAGGCCTTATCGCCACCGGCAGATGCATTGGAGGGAAAGGAGGAGAGGGGCGGAGGCGACAAGCAAGAATGGTTTTTTTGTTGTTGGCGGCGGCGTATACTGTTGGCCCTAGCGGCGGCTCTGTTCACCTACGATTTATGGCCTAATGTTACCTTTGATCTTCAACTGGCCTGGAACGAACTTGTTTATCTTCACCTGCAGGCCATGGTACTTCTTTATATATCCTCACCCGCAGGCCGTGGTGGCCGGTACTTCTCTAGCTATCAGCGATCGGGCTAATCTCTGATCGGCCTTGGTACACTAAATCCACAGGACAAGAAGATAACAAAGCGCAACAAATGAAAGATGAAGCATTATATATAGGTAAAGACTCTATTCCAACCTACCGTTTTTGTCGCTTTGGCACGGCCTGCTGTATCCATCGTCGGTTGACGAATCTAATCTCATTCTAGTCATTATCTGGAATAATTCATCTGTGTGCGTCATGTGACGCCATGATGCCTCTTATTTTCTGTGGTCATGCGTCATGGAGTAGTTTAATGGTGCGTTGACGCTTCCGGAACCAGGTGGCATCTCGCGGGTATATATGTAGTATAGGATCCGCTTCCTTTTGTACTAGCATTAATGCTAGTTCATGTCTTATATTTCCAAATTGAACAGGCATGAATGCTTTTGTGGTAAGGTTTATGGCTTAGCTAGTGTTTTTTTGAGGGAAAACAGGAGGGGGAGCGCCCCTACTGTGCTTTTATTTCAAATAAAGTAAAAGGTTCACTGTACAAGCTCAAGAAACAAAAAAGGTTACAAAGAAAATTAAAAGGATTACACAAATACTTCTAGCCATAAGTCAATCTGTGGATGGAGTTTGGGTTTTGCCCTTAGTAGAGTAAGAGCAAATTCTTTCTTGAAATGAACCTTGCTTCTTGCAACCGACGGCTGAATTCCTTTGAAAATAACATCATTCCTGGCCATCCAGATAGCCCAGCACATGACTATGATGATTTCCATGAAAAAAGGAACTTGCAGTTGTGTTTTGAGAGCTTCAAAGATTTCTTCAGGGGAAAGAGCAGCAGGGATGATCAAACCCAAAGAATGCCAACAAGCCAAAGCAAAAGGACAGCTGAAGAAGAGATGCTGCAGAGATTCTTCAATGCTATGTATGCAGAAAACACAATTGTAACTTGGCAGATGCATTGACCTTCGTCTCAAAAGTTCTCTTGTGCTGAGCCTGTCTTTTAACAGAAACCAGAAAAAAACTTTCCTTTTGTTTTGAACTGAGCATTTCCACAACCATTTATAAATTGGATGAACATTCGGTGTAGCCATTAACTGTTTGTAGGCTCTTTGATTACCTTGGATCTTCAGCAGATCGTGACCTTGTATTGATACACACTACACCCCGACTTTCATCTACAGCGAGGAGCCGAGGACTCGTTGGAGCGACGCAATAAATGGCGCCGCCAGACCCGCAGGTAAGTGATGATGATTCCCTAGCATCCAGATACCGTAATACCAAAATCGGAAAATAACGCTTCAGGGTGATTAAGGTATTCCAAACTTTGATTAACCCCATCACAAAGCGGCAGCATCTGCTAGCTATATATTGTGGTGAGTGGTGAGTGGTGAGTCACTCGGAGAGAAAAAGTTTCCACATAACATTTTCTGTATTGCCCAGACTAGTATAAGTTACTAAGTTACATGCAAAAGGTACTCTGGTCAAGGTATAGATCGCGGTGGCAAAAGTATTAGACGGCGAAGATGGTTATTAGTTTTTTTCCTTTCCAACATTGATCAAGTCTTGGATATTTAGATCTAGCACTTTTCTTCCACAAAATCGATCCGGCCGCATCATCATCTAATACGAAATTAAACTGGATCCACAGGATTATCTGGACGACTACCTGGTCCAAGACAGACTGTTGATGTACTTCACCAAGGCCTCGGCGACAACACTGCCGCCGGTGCTGCTGGCGTTCTTGTCACTGACGCTGGGGGAGAAAAAGGAGCAGGAACATTTCAAGAAAGCTTTCTGTGCTTTCTCCTTAGTCTCTTTAATGGCCATCACCACGCCACTGGCGTTTCGCAACGGCTTGCAGGACGATCGGACAAGGCCCCCCGATCCGGCAGTGCCCGCCACCGATCAAGACGTCACAGTGGACGTGCGGCTCCTGAGCGCCGCTGCGTACGTCTCCAACATTTTGCTCATCGTGACGGTGGCTATCCTGGCAGTGCTGCTCAACCCGGCTTACTTCGCTCTCACCAGCCCGGTGTTGTTATTCTCATCCCTGTTGCAGTTGCTGGTAGGTATCACCGTGGTCATGTCGGTGGAAGATGGGGTGCTCAGGTGGCAAAAATCCCTCGACCGCAGGCGTGCCACCGACCTCACCTTCGTCTTCAACGTCTCCTCGGAAGTGGCACAGACCTCACTCTTCGGCTTGTCCGCGGCACTATTCGGCAATCTCAAGACGAGCAGCAGCCAGTGGAGGCGGCAAGGTGAAGCAGCAGCAAGTCCCAGGGCCGCGGGGGCACTCCTTGTGTACGCCGCTGTGTTTGGTCTCACCATGATGCTAACTTGTTCTATGCCGCCGGTGTTTAACAACACACGGGTCACGCTCTACCTGGAGACGCTAGCCAACAAATTCATCAGGGTCGCTGCATGCCTTCTCGTGGCGCTGGTAGCCACGGCCGCCGTCGCGGCAGTAGTCACGCTCCTGCAAGGATACGTCGTGTTTGCACTTGCTGTGGTTACTGGAGTATCCGTAGAGTGGCTCCGCAGGCTGTACTACAGAGCACTGCCAGGTCCTGCACCAGCAAGAGGATCAGCAGCCCTAGGAGCACTGCACCCATCGCAGTTCCTGCGAAACCATTGCAATGTTGTCTTGTGGCCGGGACAATACCCGGCCATGTTTGGAGCTCTAAGACTACCCGCAGCGGCATACGCTACGCAACGCTCCAGTACCGCGATAGCGAAAAAATCGCTGCAGCGGGGTACTGGACAGGCTACGCCAACATTCCGGACGACCTCCCATCCGGGGCAGTGGGCGTATGTACGGACCGTGCGCTACGCACCAGGCGGGGCCCACGCGTCCTCGTCCTCCGGCCGCCGCTCGCCCGCCCCGACGCCATGGCTGCTCGCGGAGACGCGCAGCCGCGCGGTGGCCGCCGAGTTGCTCGCTTGCCGGCCGTGCCGCTCCCTCGCCGCCATGGCCCCTCGCCCGCCCGCCTGAGCCGCTCCCGGTCGTGCCGCTCCCTCGCCGGCCGCCGCCGCCGCTCGACGAGCTCGCCCGCCATGGCCGCAACCGTACACGCGCTCCTCCTCCGCCATCTCCCCCATCCTCCGCTCCTCCGCCCACGGAAGCTCCGCAGCGAGGGCGGCAGCTCCGGCGAGCAGAATCGGTTGGGGGACCTCGGACTTCGGAGCTCGACGCCGACGCGCGGGGAAGAGGACCTCGGAGCTCGGCGAGGTGGCGCTGCCGCTAGGAGAGAGGCCCGCCACCCGTCCTGCGCCCCGGCGCGCCTTGCCCGTCCCCGGAGCGCGCGCCGCCGCGGCCGCCATGCTTGCCCCCGGAGCGCGCGCCGCCGCGGCCGCCATGCTCGCGAGCCGAGCTGGGCGAATGGATAAGGAGTGGGGGGGAAAAGAAAAGGGAAGAAAAAAAGAGAAAAATAAAAAGAAAAAGGGGGAGAGAGAAAAATAAATTGCTGACATGTGGGCCCACTACTGATAGAGTATGAGATATAAAGTATGACGGGTGCGGAGAAACTGAATATAAAGTAGAGAATATTGATGACCAAGATAGAATATTCCCTTTTGGGGGAAGAATTTGGAGTATGACGAGTGCGGATAGTCTAATAGCAGTCTACTCCCAGCACAACATTTGTCAACCCATGGGGAAGCTGTACAAGACGACGGTCTTCTTCGTATTCATGGCTATAGTCAGCAACCTTGCCCGAATGATTATCTTAAGGGAAGGAGGGCGGCGAAACGAGATGCGGCTCGTTTCAGTGTATGTAACAATTGTGTCTATGGCACTGGCGCTGATCTTTGTAGTCCTCCTCGAGTTGCTTCAGCGAGATGAGGTAAGAAATACCTTCTTCATATCATCAGGAAGCTATGGTGGTGGCTAGCCAGTATTAGTAAACCAGCAGAACGCTTACGATCCTTTGTGGGTACAGGCGCAGCCATGATCAACCACTCGTAATAACAGGATACATTTTGCTATTTTGTTCACAACCTGCATGTATATAAGCATAGAATGTTATTCGTAAATCTTCTCTGGTGTCTCAATCTGCAACGACGATTCTATGCCAGTTGACAATTGATATAACTCATGATGTTCTTGATTTATTGTCCATCACTACTGTCTACTGGTAATCATTTTATTTCCAGAATCATTCCATTGTTCATTTGTAGCATTTATGTGTTGTTCACTTAAGTTGGGCAGCCCTAGGCCCTCAAGAGTTGCAACTGGAACATAAATGTTGCAAAAGAATTTTTATTTTTTTTTGGCCTGTGATCTGTTTCTTTGCTGTGTTCAGCCCTAAAATAAGTTTCTTTGATGTCCAGTCATAAACTGCTTACACTGATAATCATTGACCTCTCAGATAAATGGAACAGATTGTATCAGCAGAATATACTTCAACCTAAACATGAATGAATGAACAATGTGTCTTCCTTTCATTTATCTCAAAAACATGAAAGATCGTATAACTGCATGACTAGTCAAATACCAACCACAAAATATATCTAAAATTCCCTCGTTATGGTCAGCCAGTAAATAGGAACCTAGTAGGACTGTCTGGATGCAAGTATAATAATGAGAGAAACCACTCAGAACAACAGAGGGGTAAAATAGCTGCAGAAGTGTGTACACCATACAGTAAACTTAAAACTCTTGAAAACCTATGGATAGTTACATAATAACACTGAATTGAAGAACAATGGTAAGATGTCAAACTTTGGAAAACAGTATAAATAGGCTCTTCTTTACACAAACTTCAGACTAAAAAACAAAATTTAAAAGCATGCAGGTGAGAAAAAGCTTGACTAAAAATCACCAATAAAGGCTACCCGCTTGTTTCATTTGGCTCTCAGGAAGATCACTCTAAAATTACAGGGAAAATGCAATCAAGATATTAATTAAGAAAGAAAATCTTTGTAACCCAGCTCCTCTGTTTTTTCTTCTCCTCAGATGGAACTAGACCTAAGCATGTTGGATAGTAATTAATTGATATATGAATGTAGAAAGTAGTATAAACATTAGTCCATTCAACAATAGTCAATAGGAGGTCCTGCTTATTCCTTCCCCTTTTTATAAAAATCATAAATTACTACAGTTTGGCCCAGTAACATAAACTATAATCCAGCAAGTAGATTTCTCCACCCAGTCTGGATCATCTATTTACAATAATCATTGCACTATACCCTCACTGCTACCTAGTAATACCATCCTACATAGGGTGCCTATCTGACTTGCTCGGAGGAGCTTGCTGCAGCAAGCACACTTGCAATCACTGTTCTTCTATATAGGAAATAAACACCAGCAAGCACACTTGCATTCACTGTTCTATATAGGAAATAAACAGGTGCTGCAGCAGCCCACCCCACTGTGCTACTAGCACAGCTGAGCGAGCCATTGCTCTACAGAGTATTATTAACCATACAGCACAGCACATCCACTTGTCTAACAATTGCAAAGTAATGGCTGATTAAAGAAAAAGGAATAGTTGAAGTAAGAAGTGCAAAGGTAGTAGCCATATATAATGCTATAGCATATCAATGGAGTTAAATTGAACTAACTGGATTTCTGAGAATTCCCCCAAATGCATTGCTTGTGGCATGCCTTGAACAGAACCATTAGCAAGAAAATAAATTACAGCACATTTATATACACAACAAGGAACCTAACACAATTTGCATCAATCAATTTTGAGTCCAACAACAAAGAATAAAAAAGTTGTTCTTATTCTTCCATTCGAATTCGACGAGTTTTGCTACTGCTGCTGATTCCCTCCAAGGAACAGCAGGCAGGCAGAGACCCTGATTCCCCCCAACAAGACCCCAACCCCGTAAAACCGCAGTTGCAGACAGACATATGTACAGAAGAAGCGGTTTTGAGGCAGACGGGGCAGGAGGAAGAGAGGGGGGAAGCAAACCAAACGCTCTCCTCCTCAGCAGACGGTGGGGACGAAGCGCAGGGCGGCGACGCGGGCGGCGAGGAGCCCCGCGAGCCTGCGGACGGCGAACTGGGTGCAGTTGGAGAGCGCGAGGAGGCACATGAGCTCGTACACCACCTCGAACGCCGCGTCCGCCGCGGACCGCCGGGGCGCCGGCACGTCGGGCTCCCAGTCGCCGGGGCCCTCCTCCGGTCCTCCTCCTCCGCCGCCGCCGCTCCAGCTCCACCGCCCTCCTCCGCCGCCGCCGCCGCCGCCGGATCCGCCGTCGGTGCCGGAGAAGTAGTAGTCGCCGCCGGAGTCCGCGGGGGGCTTGGACCGCCCCGTCCGCGGGCGGGCGCGCGCGCGGCGCCGCACCGTGGCCGTGGCCGACGAGGACGGGCGGCGGCGGGTTGTGGTGGTGGTGGAGGAGGTGGTGGTCGGGTGGGGCGGTGAGGAGGCGAGTAGGCGTAGGAGCAGCGGCCTGGCGGGCGAGGAGGCGGCCGCCGGCGCGGCGGAGGCGGAGATCTCCATGGGCGGGCTGCCCGAGGGGTTGGTAGGGTCGGCGCCGAGCGAGGGAGACGGCAACTCGTGCAGGGGTCGCTTGTGGTGGCAGGGACTAGGAGAAAAGGTGGCCCAGGCGGACACGACACGCGGCCGGGCACACGCCACAGGGGGATCGGTCACTGTAGCGGCGTGGTTGGATCATCTCCTCTTCTTGGGATTCTTGGAGCCCCGAGAGAGGATCTGGTGGTTGCCAGTTCTTGGCGGTGCAACCGACTCGCAGTCGCACACGATAGGCTCAATCAGCTTTGCTAAATCCGTATAAGCCGCGGGATTATATTAACTAGTCAGCGTGTCCGAGAGGACTCATTGTCTAAAAGCAGTGGCTTCCATTGAATGATCTCAGAATTTATACAGGATGAATAGACGCCATGGGAGTCGGAGACGTCCGTTCGGGGGACGCGGAAACGCGGCCGCCAAAGGATATCCCTCCTGGCGATGTCGGTTCCACAACCGTAGTTACAGGGAGATTAATGTACTCCGTAGGATTAGATTTTATGGCTAATATTAGTACATGTCATTGATCCTTATGGATGAGATCCTCTAATCCTATTGGTGCATCTTGTGAGGCCACGGATTGCTTCTTAACACTCATATAGGAATCGGACTCAATCTACAAAATTAACAGGAGATTAAATCAGCTAAGTTTATTATGAAGTTAGTTAAAAAAGGTGAAAGCGAGCCTTATATTACCATGTACACAATCATGACAATTGACACACGTAGACCAAGCATCCAGCAGAGTTTATACAGTTATTATAAATAAATTGTAACCAACACCATGCTACAAAAAAGATACACAATCTATTTTTAGGCCTCAGAAGGTTAGAATGAGGACCAAATGGAGGAGGGTGATAATAAACCATTGAAGTGAGCAACCGAAAAGAATGAATTGTCTAACTCAAACTCGTGCTATAGATGGGTGAGGGTGAATCACAACGCATTGGATGTGAAGTTAGAGTGTGCGGATCTAGAGTTGGGCTAGGAGTGAGAAATGACATGCAAGCACTAGTGTATGTATAAAAGATTTTTACTACGGTTAGAAACCAGTTTTAGCACCGGTTCAAAAACCCACTAATATGCCATCGATCATAAAGATAGTGAGTTATAGCGTCAGGCATCTAACATCCCTGGAAAGCATTTTCTAAGATTGCTTTTGTTAATACATTCGCCCCCTCAAAATTGTATTATCAGGTATGGTTGCAATAAGAGAACCACCCTTAAAAAGTCATTTTCGAGGGTGGTTTTTATAAGCCAACGACCATGTAAACTGATTTTTAGTGGCAGATGTTGTATTGAAACTGTCTTTGAAATTGGGTTTTCAACTATAGATCTGGCAATGCAACCACTTTTAAAAACACACTTTCAGGGGTTGTTGGTTTACACAAACCATCACTGAAAATATATTTACAAGTGATGTTCTGCTCAAACTGAACCGCCCCTAAAAATCAATTTTAAACTTTTGAAATTTCCTGCCACAATTGAAATCATGTTGTCCCATCAAATTTCATAGCCTATTGCAATTGATTTAAATTAACTTCATATATACTAGTGAACTAGTTAGTTAATGCACACATGATTTACAAAGTATTTATAGCATAGCTTAGTTTACATTGCACACTACTAATTAACATTGTGCTTCATCACAACAAGAATTCAAGAGACGCTCGGTTGCAGCGCGAGGAGCCTCAAACTTGGGATTGGTAGCATGCTCCAAACTGCAATCATAGAAGTAGCCCTTCTTGCTAATTAAGAACCTCCTGCATCACGAGCTTACATAAATCATTTTGAACTTCTTGAATAACATTTTAGTCAATTACAGTGGAAGACAAAAGCGTACAATATTGCATGAAAAAAAAGGGGACAAAATTAATTTGATTCAAGTTCATGAACATATGCATATGATAAGGTTTAACAAATCAACTTACTTCTCTAGTGTTATTCTAGTACCACCCGTTGGTTTTAAGTCATTGACACATAAAGCATCCAAAAACACATAAATCAATCTAGTCCCTACTTTGGGGCGATGACATGCGAAAAAAAAAATACTGTGAAGTTGTAAGATTTGAAAAGATTAAATGAATGACATAAACTCACCTCTCAGACCTAACTCCTTCAAAGGTTCAAAGCAACATCACCCATCTCTCTCTCTCTCTCTCTCTCTCTCTCTTGTAATTTCTCGCTTTCAAGTAAGCTCAACAATGACATTTTTTAGATAATGGATTTCATTAATCCGACCTCTATATCCACGAAGGATATACACAGCCAAAAGAAGATAAGAGCACTAAGGCTCGCACATCAATAAAGAGGAGAATACACAATAAAAAAAGAGGAAAAACAATCTATAATCTCGGTACATCTCTGCTTTCTGACATGCTCTCATGAAATGGCTAGATTGGTGCGCGAAAGTCATCAAGTCGTCGTCGCCCCTAGTGCGCCATCGTTGTGAACATCCGTTGTGCCATCTTGATCCACTCAAAAGAGCTGATGTAAAGTGTCGCCGGTTAGCCCACCTTCATACCTTCATTCGTCGCCATCGTGCATTCGGAACTAGCCGATCAGACACGAGCCAACAGGATCCAATTTTGCTTTGCTGAACTCCTAGGCCATTGCCGCTGCCGCTAGGACACCACTGCCTATGAAGCCTTCGAAGCAAGCTCCACTAAATCCAACTTCTTCCTGTAACGGGTAGCACAGAGACGCTTCGGCGAGAGGAACGACATGGCACACGTGCTCCAACAAGGCCTTCAAGAAGGAAATGACAGCCTCAGATGCCATCAATGTTGAAGAAACCCACGAGGACTTTCGTCCTAGGACCTGCCCCCATTCATCACGATGAGTAGTGACTTCGACGATGTCTCCAACAAGAGTATGATGCATCGCGCCACCGCCGCCAGCCCACTGGACAAGGTTTTTACCAAGAAACTACTCGATCGCACATGGACGAACATAGCCACTGGAGGCCGTCACTGCGCGCCAAGATCAGCTACGCTCGGCCTAGCGGAACAGGGGCTGAACATGGCCATGGTCGGGGTTGCCGCACAACGGGAGGCCAGTGCAAACCATGTTCCAAGCCGCCGCCACAGCTTGCCGTCATGCAGGCACCTGAAGGAGGCACCCGCCATCGCCGCAGATCCAGGGAGGAGGAGGCTGAATCCAACCCTAAGGGGCCCGGTCCACCCCACCAGCTGTCCAGTTCGTCGGAATTACCAAGGGAAGGGAGGGGAGGTGGAGTTGAGGAGGTGGAAGATGTTTGGAGATGGACAAGATCCCCGCCGCCGCCCTCCTTGGCAGCCGCACGGCCTCCCGTGGCTGCCTCTGGGGAGGTGGGGGAGAAGCGGCGGTGGTGGCGGCTGGGTGTCGCCGCCCGTGTCGCTCCCTACGGAGAACGACGCGGGGGCCCTCTATTAATGGCGGCGGTTAGCTGAAATGCATATGGGCCAGGTAAGTCTACATGGCGAAAGAGGGAGGCGACATCAATAAAGGAGACGATGGGCAGCGAACAGAGAGCTCAACAATGACATGAATATGTAAAGTCGTAAGGAGGAAGAAAGGTACTTTTTTAGAGTAGATGAACTAAGATTATTGCTCTGTAAATACATATTAGATATGGTTTCCTTAACACAGCCATCCTTTATGTTTTGATTCTTCTAGAGACAGTTCGGTTAAAAAGTCTGACTAGAAATTTATTTTTTAGGGAGTGGTTCTCTTAAGAAATATTTTTTTAGATAAAAGACACGTTGTCCGGCTTTGTATTGAAAGCGTAACGAGGGATCTTAAGAAACATTTCCAGGGGCGATCTTAGTAATGAAACTATCCCTGAAAACTAATTTCCATCAACGGTTCGTTAGCTATAGTGCTCTCGTCAATAACAGGTTTCTAACTTTCTAAGTTGTTCGTCTCTATTAGAAACAGGATAGATATGTATAAGAGATGATGATGATGGGTTAAGTATCAAATCATCCCCGTAGAACAAGTCAAACACAACACTTCTATGTTAACAAAAAAACGGTTCTACGTATTTTGAATGGGTGATGATGCCTTGTCATTTATTAGGACGACGAATTGCTTAAATGAGAAATGGTCGCCACGTCTGCACCATGCATGGCTAGGCTTGTTTCCTCTCTCCTGTCCTGTCTCCTTCCTTTCGGCCAAAAGGCACCACCTTTCCCTTCGCCCGCAGACTTCTCCGATCCGCAACCATACCAAACTCCACAACATTTCGTCAAGCGGTTTCTTCAAGAAACCTGGATCAATCCAACCATCAATTGATTGCACATTCGCTGGGATCTCGCTCGAGTTGCAATGGAAGAGGGGACCACGGAATCCGGATCATTCTCCCGCTCGTCCTCCTTCGTAAGCTTATTGGATTATTATTAAAAAACAAGTTGATTTGATTTGGTTCTCGTCCCCTGTTCTTGGCAGTAGAAGGCAACACTTTCTTGATCTCGATGAATTCCTGCAGGGTGGGTTCGCGGAGTGGCTGGCATTGGTGAGGAAACGCAATGGGAAGGCCGCCTCGTGCGGGCGTCTGGGTCTCCGTTCATCAGCCAGGTACCGCCATTTCATCTTGCTCTTTCAGTTGCTGTGATCCACTGGTGGCGAAAGAACATCTCCTTGTTTCCATGCTCAGTCACGCAATTGGATGTGGATCTGATCAATTTCTTTTTGTAATGCATTAAGTCGAAGATGAATTTTATTACTTGTACAACTATTAAGTTTCTTACTTTTTGACCATATTTCACGTGCCTGAATTTCATCAAAATTTCAATGTTTGATTTATAAGCGGTGCCACCCGTTATTGGTATGCTGAACATGCTTACATTCATATATTTAATCAAGCATGGTGAAGTTTGTACATTGTGACCATTTAACTTCTTTTCAGCCAAAGCCCGAAACTGATACTTACTGTTTGATAGTTTATTGAAAATACACATTGTATCCAAATGATTTGCACCATGAGTATAATTTTCCAAGGCAGATCATACTTTTTGTTTCAATAACTGATAGTATTACTGTTGCTCTTACTTTGACAGTTCAGAAGTTCTAGAACTTGCAGATCCTGATAGCAATGTCACTGATCCTGAACCTTGTGACCAAGTGCCAGAAGGAATCCTTTGGGAGAGGCTTGGGAGGGTTTCTATGATGGATATTGAGTCAATTAACTTCAGTTGGAGCTCTCTCACCTCACTGCACCATACAAAACATACGGCTACAAGTACTGATCCATCTGAGGAGGACGTTAGCAGAAGTTTTGAGGTTTTTATTTGTTCCATCCATGTTTCTGCAAATTACTTTTTTACAATTGGAGAAATACTGGTAATAAAGGTGTAGGCTATCTTATACAAATATGTGTATTAGAATTAATTTTACAAACCATGTCTCTGGGTCCTTCTAATGGCTGTACTATTTTGCTTAGGTGACAGTAAATTCGGGGGGCGTTGTTTTTATTGCATTGTTCAAAGCTATTGAAAATATTGACCTTCCATCCAAGGAAACAGCTGCAGTCATTAAAATAGCACCTTCAAGGATGGCCACACAGTCTGAACGCTTCGGGTACGAACTCGCTAAATGGCTTGGAGTGAGAACTCCTCAAGTAAGAATCCACTATGCTAGCAGGCACTCACGCTAACTAAAACGTTGCACTGACAACTTTCTTGACCCTTATAGGGAAGAGTAATTCATAGCTCCTCATCTGAATGGCAACAAATCAAGGATGCAGTTGAAAATGCTCGACATGCAGCAATAGCTGCTGGTGATGAGCTTGAGGAGATGATTTGCGCCGAGATGCTAGAAGCCCTTGAATTGAGTCGTTGCCTATTTCTCATGAAGTATATATAAACATGAAGTTGCCAAGTACCAGTATGTACTTATCAAAATAGTGGTTATTATAACAAAAAACCTTGCTGTTTTGCAGTTATGTACATGGCTCCCCTCTGCTAGAGAATGTAATGCCATTTGAGTCACGGCAAGCTGCTGAAAAAACTTCTGAAGCATTAGGTAGGGTCTTAATCCTGGACCTCGTATTGAGGAATGAGGATAGACTGCGATGCCGCCCCCTTGGCTGGCGTGGGAATTATGCAAATCTACTTGTTGCCAACAGGGAAGCTTATGCAAACCTTGACTCAGTAGATGATGTTTATGATTCTGCTATCATTCGATACAAGCCAGAGATCATCAGAAGCCCTCAGAAACAGAAGCAGAGAAGAGCTGTTTCAATTAGTGGCAGTATCGGCTCGGATGCCTCTGATCTCATATTGGAGGACTCTTATGCTTCTAGTGGGCACGAGTTTTGTAGCTTTAATATTGTAGCCATTGATTCAGGTGTCCCACGCAGGCCACCTGCCAGTAAGCGGGCAAAAGATCAGGAGAGCTACCCCAAACTAGTGGAATTAACACTGAACAACTTCGACTATTCTTCCAAACTTCTGTTTGAGGTGTCCTTCGGAAAACTTGGCATCCCAGGACATGAAGAATTTGAAGTATCATCTGATTATAGTTATAATTCTCCTCTCTCTGAGAGTGATACGGTAGCAACAGTGCATTCATTCCGAGGAGGTTTTCGAAGTGCTCTGAGAGACCTTCAGCGATTCCACATTTTCCTCATCACACTCTATCAGAAGCTGGATGGTCTACTGAAAATTTTCTTTAATCTTATGTATAAATGCTCCAATGAATATGCAAGGGAGGATGCTGGTACTTCTGATTCACCATTGTGTTCAGTGGAATCACAAGCAGATTCAAATGATACTGATGTTCCAAGGAATCTGCGCAAGCCATCCCGAACCTTATCCCGTGACAGTCTAGACCTATCATCTCCTTCCTGTCGAGAGAGCTTTATCAGCAGACATTTTAAAGGAAATGGTGATGCCTCCCGTGGTCTTCGGCTGACAATGAAGCTGCGAGATTTTAACAAGTATGCCAAGGTTAAGACCTTTGAAGTGTGTATGGATAATTTGTCTATTATAAAATGATATGAGTTAGGTGCCTAGTTGACATCTAGCTGTTCTTTTTTTTTTCACTCTTGTAGACTGTTCCAGTAGTTTTATCTGAATATAGCACAAAACAGAATTTAGTTGCAGGAGACCAAATAGCTAAAGGTCTTCATGATTTCAGCATGCAACTTGCATACTAACCAAAATTTTGTTTCAGGTACATATGATACCTATCAGACAACTGTTTAGTTAATTTGACTGCTATCTGCTATATGGTGTTTTGTATAAGTCAAGTTTTATCATGCGATTCTATTAGTCATTCAGAAATTTTTTACAGGTAGACAGTGAATTAAGCAAAGAGATAGAACAATGGAATGACATGCTGAGGACTGAAGTAGTAAAGTTGTGTCAAGACAACAATTTTTACACAGGCTTTTTTGAAGGCACTGATAATAGCACTGCTGTTGATGCTTACGAGTTGAAGGTAAATCTAAATGTACCCTCTGTTCTAATTACTTGTATGCTCATTAATTGAACCTATCAAGCAATTCTGTTGTTAGGTTCGACTTGAGCACATTCTCGAGAGGATATCTTTGATCTCTGATGCTGCAAGCACTGAGCGTCCATCACAGATCACAGATTACTTGTACATTGGTGGTGCTCTAGCTGCTCGGTCAACACACACACTTAAGCACCTTGGCATCACCCATATATTGTGCTTGTGTGCAAATGAAATTGGACAGTCAGAATCACAGAAGCCTGACCTTTTTGAGTATAGGAATTTCTCGGTGAGTTCTACCTAATATCTCCATAGATGGAAAATTATTTTCCTTTAGCATAAGCCAGAAGACCTAGTTTAGATATCTTTTAGTGCTTAACTGCTTCTTTATATTACATAGATAAAGGATGATGACAATGCAGACATTGGTGATCTCTTTCAAGATGGTTCTGATTTCATCGATTACGTGGATCACTTGCATGGCAAAGTACTTGTGCATTGCTTTGAGGGAAAAAGTCGTAGTGCTACTGTTGTTCTTGCCTACTTGATGCTGAGGAAGTAAGACCGTACAGTAATTACTATAACATCATTTTCCACGTTTCTCTGTTAAAATCCATAATTCATCATGAGTGAAACAATTTATTACCAGATTTACCTCCTTTTATGTGACCTTGAGGTCTATCAATCCAGAAATGACATCTATAAGGATAGAAAGATTGCATCTTTCCTTGTTTTATATTGTTCTGGACGCGGTCATCATCTCATAATTTCCCTATTTATTTTCTTAAGAAAATGTACTCTCCTAGAAGCATGGAACATGCTGAAGAAGGTGCACCGACGTGCACATCCCAATGATGGGTTTGCTAAGGTCTTGCTGGATCTTGACAAGAAACTGCACGGGAAAATCTCCATGGAGTGGCAACACAAGAGGCCAGCAATGAAGGTGTGTCCCATCTGTGGCAAGAATGCTGGTCTCAGCAGCAGCTCACTGAAGCTCCACTTGCAGAAGGCACACAAGAAGATATCCTCTGGGAGCGTCGACAGTGCAATGACCTTGGAGATACAAAAAGCAATAGAGGCAATGAAAGCTGGCTGGAGCAGCAGTGACAGTCCAGCGCATAAATCACAATCACACATCGAAGGATTTTGATGTTTAATCTTACATTCCTACTGTCTGCTAATGCATACAAAGTTTGTAATCAGCAGCTCATATAACAAGGTTTGTAATCACAGCCGCTTTAAAAAATGAAACCTCAGCTCTGGACTTAATGGCACTTGTAAGTAGCATGGAACATTTGAGGGTTTTTTTTATATGGTTTACGAGCTTGGATTGACAAGAACCATCCAGAGGGGATGTAGTTTCTGTTATACAAATAAAATTGTGCAATTCTTTTTTTTCCTGAAGAAATATGTACAAGATGAACATTCAGACTCTTTTAGATATCAAAGTTTGAATCCTTTGTCCTCTATAATTAGTTTGTTCAAATGAACAGAAGCTCTTTTAGTTCATTGTCAAACTACAGAAATCAAACCATTCTAAAACGAGATGTGGAAATTCTCAGTACAAACCATATATGACAACCACTTGATCCGTATAAAAAACCCATCACTATTAGTGAAACAACAGCTCAAACACAAAAAAATGTCCTGTACAAAGATCCCCTGTCATAGCATTGACGAAATGAAATAATTTCCTTGCAATACCCTGGTAGATAATGGGTGCGTTTTTTTTATCTATCATCAGGCAAGTCCTGATGGTAATAACCTCTATCAGGACTTCAGGGTATAAGAGCTTGCCTGTACAACATGTCCTTTCCGTCAGCAGGTGAGTACTTAGCGAGCATTGGTCCTGTCTCCGGAGAGCTCAAAACCTGTGCTGCGTTCCAGTACCAAGGCTGCAAATGAGGATCTGGCCAAAGCGAGCCAGGAAGCATCACCGAACCCCAGTCTCTCTGCCCTGCCCTTGCTTCACTTATTCTCCGTCGCACTAAAAGCCCAGCCACATCTTCTCTCCTGATCTCTGTCATGGTCCGTGCAATCACCATGCATAGGAGAAGAACAAAAACTGCGTCCTCTTCAGGTAAGAACTCCACAGCAAGTAATTTCCAGTTTAGAAGCACGGTTGCTCTGTCACCATGATGATCCAGTGACTTACGAACAAGTGTGAGGTACTGCTCCTCCTCAACTAGGTTGCTTGATGCATTATCAGTGTTTACTCTGTAGCTCAATCTCCTCCCCACAAGCAGCCTTGCCTGGTAAATAGTACATTGCAGTGCAATTAAAAGGCATGAAATGGCTTTGTAGATTTTTAGAACAGTGAAAAAAAGAAGTCATATATCAACAGTGAAATAGTAAGCCAACTGATATTTTACATTTTAATAAAACAGAATGTTTGAATTACAATTAAATGGCACATGAAAATTCTATGAAACCGAAACTTAGGGAACCATATAAATGCTATTCTACAGTTTAACCCTTTGCTAAGAAATGTATCTATATGAAATTCTAGAATAATATCTTTTAGAAAACAAAGTTAAATAACAAACATATTGGTTCAAATAAGGTGCATGTGATAAAGTTACCATATATCTTCAATCTTCTCTTCAGAGAGATTACCACTGCCGTGTTACATTTTTGTAAAGGAAAATGATGAACACTACAGCATGCACTAATTTGTATATTGCATAAAAAAAACTTGTTCTCTCTCTATATATAGAAATCAAGTAAGGTTCTTGTGCTGTCAGTTCTTTCAGTGGTGAGCACCGATGATGGTACTTTGTTTACTCTTCCCTCCTGAAAAGAATGTAATTCTAATTCTAACATAGTACCGAGTCATACCATACAGGGTTTGAGTGTTTGACAATGTTTATATAAAAATATATTGGCATTTATAATATCAGATAAGTATCATTAGATTCATCATGGAATATGTCTCCATAATATACCAATTTGGTGTAAAAATATCACTGTTGCTAAAAATAGTTCGACTAAGAATTTTCAGGGTGCGCTCTAGCCCCTACTTAAATTAAATGTACTGATCATACCTCCTCTTTAGAGCTGTCATTTTTTAACTGAAAGCTGAGTTCATCTCCCAAATGTACTGTCAGTGTATCTCCTGTTGATAAGCTCCAAACTAGCTTATTCTCCTGCTGATCTTTCATCACTGTTGCTGTGCCCACAATCTTTTCTGCACCATAAAGGGAACAAATACCCACATTATCATAATAATTGTGATCTCCAGGGAAACCAATTATTGCACAAACTGAAGTTACCAGGAGCATAACCAACGGAGCTTGTACTAGCAATGTATGACCATGATCCTTCTCGAACCTCAATGCTCCTATCCTCCCATTTCACTGCCATGGGAGTTTCAGCACCTCTGCGCCAAATCCCTCTGCCTACTCTACACAAGTTGCAACAGGTTTCATCAAAAAGCATACTGAGATATAAAATTACAAGTCATTCCCAACAGCTTGTACTGTAACCAAAGCCAAATTCTTGAATAACAATCAGTACAACCTACTGAACAATACCTCATCCGGATGACAAAACATTCTCTCCCACTGTGATCAAGTACAGTGCGTGTCAGCCAGCGTCCTTCTTGCGGACGGTAGTTTCTCATGCGCAATATGACATCAGAAATCATGGCCCCACCATCATCAGTGACTCGATCAGGCACACACTTCAACAAGTATGGTGCTTGAACTGGAGGGGTAATTGATGCCATCGCTCTCATCCTGCCATCAAGTTCTTCTGTGAGAGCGAGTGCTTTCTCATGCAACACATCGCTCCATGAGAATGAGATGTTCTTGAGGAACTTGCTTTTCCTGAAGCAACCACTAAGGGTATGCCTGAACTCAATGAGGACGCCCCGGGTTGCAAATTCACAATACAAGTGCCATACTTTCTGCCAGCTTTTGCAGGATAAATTAGACATCGATTTGTTGAGTTTTAGTGATCTGTGACACCTCTGTGTTCGCAATTGTAGGAACTCCTTACTGGTGGGCTTCTTATCAAATTCTCCCTTCAAGAACACATATACCTGCTACCAAGAAGGTCAATGATACACTGAGCCAGAATGTAAACCACACAAATATACAAGGACATCATGTGTCATGCCAATATAAAATGTCTTTTAATTTTTGTAATATGTGACCCAGATTACCAGAGAATAATTTGAATATACCTAAATAAATTCACTATAAAAGGCCTCAACCTGGAAATAAGCTTATCAATTGCTTGAGTGACTAGATTTTCTATATAGATCAATCGGACCACAGCTTGAAAGTTATAGTAGCAGTCCTTGATAATTTGAATATATCTAAACCATATGAATGTAGAAATACCTATCTATATTCTATGCACTAAAATACTTATGGGGGCAGCCAAGTCTATCCTGATATTTCCAGCCTCAGGCCTGAGTTGAATCACCGGGCCTAGGCTCGACTCCTCGACCTCATTCGAAGAGAGGGCAATGCTTGTTTATGTGTCATGCATACTAAGAATAAAAGGAACTTTTTGAGGCCCAACATTGTGGGGGTGGATTTTCTGAGAGATGATGCTGGCAAAAAACAAATGATTGAGAAGGCCTACCCACCACCCAATTACTTGAGGCCATTGCAAAGGGAATCTAGCATTTTGGCTTGGAGTGATCATGGTGCACATGGGGCTGTAGAATGTATAGCTGCCTTTTTGACTTGTTGCTGCCGTCATTACTTACTGTTGTTGGCATTATGCCACAATGTGGTCCAGAAACAAATGCAAGGTTGCTGAGGAAGCAGAGATAAATAAAACATAACAGTAGATAAATAGAAAATTCTGCCTATTTGCTAGCCTCTCATGAGTCATGAGGACATCATACAAGCTAACGTGGAATATCCTATGTTTGGCATAAGGTTAACTGGTTAAGTCTGATTAAAATGTCAGCTCTACTGTTTGGCATTTCATCTAGATTCTAGAGCAGTGTAATCCAATAAAAAAAAATGCTACTGAATAACTACAGTCAATGATACTCTGAAGGTCTTGGATATACCTCCATAATAAATCTTGGCTGCAAACTCTTGTATAGCCGGTTGGCATCCTCTTCTGATGCTGCTGGTGCCCAGTAGAATGCCTCCCTTGCTGCGCTAACTGCTCCCACATCAACCTCTGATCCAGCCATATCATATGGTTCATCATATGCGTCCTCCCACAGTCCCCTTGTCCTCCCTACCACCTCATCACTCACCACTTCCCCATAACCAACCCCCACTTTTGCAACATTGTCCCTGATGCCCATCGCTACCATATCCGTGGCATAACACACAGGAAAACTCTGGCATGGATTCATCACAATTGTGTAAACTAAAATACTTATGAGAGCAAAATTACTTGCTTAACCGAATGTAAGGTCTATGCATACCTGGTGAGCAAGCCACATCAGTAATATGTCTAGGCTAGGCACAAGCCGTGTGCATTCTTGGGTTGCGCACACAACCTTCTTGATAAGGTCCAGGAAACGAACATATCGCCGCCTGGCAGCAACATGGTAGACACCTTCCCACACAAAGGGTGACGCAAAGCGGTCAGCTAGGCCAGCGTACCGTCTCACCATTCTGACAATTTCACCATCGACATTGTCACAGGTTGTGCTATCAACACTGTTTCCATCAATCTCATTCGTGTCAAGGTCAAATGGCTCGGATGGGAAATGAGCAGCCCAGACATCTCGACAACGATCCTCAGCATACTCTTCGTTCTCCGCATCAAGAATTGATGGACGGTTGATGAGGCGGCCAAACCTCGACACGCAGTACGCAGAGTAGTTCTCCTGCAGAGCCGAAGAAATTTCAGATGAAGCACTTGGTGAGAGGTGTTGAAGGGGCTAAAACAGCTGCGTTCGGCGGAAGCGGGTTCCTTGTGGAATGTTAAGTCGAGCAAGGGGTACATTTGAAGTTAATTATTTCCAGGAAAAAAGAAAGCACTGTAATTTATACTACTACTAGGAGTATATCATTGCAATTTAACCAACTTGTTGCTCATTTCACAGTAAATTCTCTATCTTGTTAAAAAAACAAAACATTTCTAAATCTATATATTAGGAGAAAGAGGAAAGCAAAGACTTTTGATCAGCATGGCCGGAGGTTACAGAGAAAGATATGGCTACACTACATAATATGAAGATGAAACTTATTATGGTGGGGATAACCATTGTGCTTAGCCGTCTTTTGACAAGTCTGTCCGTGTGCCGTGGATTTGAATGTAAATTCTCAAAAGTCAACACCACAATGAATCCCATACCATAGCACAACTAGTATCAGAGGCATTCGAATAAGTAGAGTTTTAAGGTGGCCGAGTCAATCAAGGCAATAAATGGAGAAGGAAGGAACCGATGGAAAAGGTGGCAAGAAGGCTGACATGGTGGAAGCAGTGGCAGAGCCAGACGAGGCGCACGTCGGGCGGCGGCAGCAGCATCGCCGCCTCTCCTCCGCCCGCCTCCCCCGCCGCGAGCGGCATCCACAGCGCCTCGTACCTCCGCACGGACCGCGGGCCCGCCCCGGCCGGCGCCGCGCGGAGGAAGGCCAGCAGCCGGCGCGCGGCGGCCGCGAGGTCCACGGAGAAGGCGGCGGCGGAGCTGGAGGGCCCCTCCTTCCCGCCGAGGCACGCCGAGGCGGAGGACATGGCCGCGGCGGCGGCGGCGGGCTCCGGCTCCTGCACAGGCTCTTGTGAATGGGGTGGGACTCTTTGTCGTCAGCTGATTGATGGGGTGCCGGATGCGTACGAGCGCAGCGCGGCCTGCAGATGAGAGCAGAGTGGTTGGTGGTCAAAAGGCCCGAGTAGCCGACGACGGAGCTGGCGCACCATAGCACCCAGTGGAGCGGGGCCGGCCGGCCACTCTGGTTAACGTTTGGTCTTTGGCGGAGAGTGATGGATGCATGCCACGAACTTCGTTTAGGTGCGGGCTGGCCGTCCTAGGGGTAGTGGTTGACACCCGCCCCTCTCTGCTACGGCCACGCGCCCACGCCATTCGTAGACCTTCCACAGTGCCATTGCAGTAGGTCCGTTCCGTCGCGTCGCGTACAGTAGGCTTGGGTTCGTGTAGGCAAGGAGTAGTACAGGCACTTGGGAGAGCTTCAAAGTTGACAGTCACATTGTAGAAACTATGCCGTAGTTTTTACAACGTAGGACAGCAATTCATAGAAACCAATGAAACCATCGCTGCTAATTTAGAATTTCCGAGACGTGTCCCTATAAGGAGAGTCCAGTGCTAAAAACTACGTATAGTTTTTATATCTATCAATTTGCATAAGCACTATATATATAGAAACCATGGTCTCAATAGATAGCTTCTACGTAATAATTTATATTTGATTATGTACATTTTCTCTTCATTCTCTATCAATCACATCCCTTCATGTCTTGGTTATCATGTAGACATGGTTTGTAAGTTAAATATGGATTCTAAGATTTCTGCGCTCTCTCTCTCTCTCTTCAATAACCTTGCCACATTAGCAAAAGTCTAGGTGGCAGTATAATGAATATCTATAGAAACTATGGTGGTTTCTGCACTAAGAGTGTATTAAATTTGTCCAATTATTTTTCTACATGCTTCTCTCTCCCCTTCAAGTGGGTCTTCTTGTGCCCGGCGAGTGACACTCTAGTTGCTGTAGCTTCGGCGTGGATGGCGTGGATCTAGGTGGGTGCTGGTGCTAGGGAGTAGTAGTTCCGACACGAAGGTATGGATGAGGCTTGCGGCTAGGAGAGCCTCGTGGTGGTGTTGGAAGGCCGCAAGCTTCATGCGGCAGGTCTACGCGGCTATGATGGGAGGGAAGGGGAGGCCGCACCGGATCTGAGAGTGTGCGGAGCTCGGAGTGGCTTTGATTGGCTTCACCAAGCATAGCAAAGCACTAGCAATTTGGCTACCAGAGCTAAGAAGCAAGATTGGCCTAGAATCTAAGACAACACTTGCCTCATCAATCTTTGGGATGAGGGTGTGCAAGGCATGACACAGATCATAGAAATTTTGCTTAATGATAGGCTAGCATTTCTTCAAGAACTCATTGCTAAACCCATCTGGTGCAAGTGATATATCATTTGGCAAGGCTTTGATGACATTATCGATTACCCCTTGTGTACAAAGATGCTACAGGAACTCTAAACTATCATTTCTCTAAATAAAAAAGCTTTTGATTTTTGACACATCAAATGGATTTCCACAATTGGTGTTGAAGAAGTCTCCTAGGAGGGGCTGACGGTTCCAGTGGTGCTCATGATTTGATGATGAGTTGTGAGGAGAGACTTTAAGGAAATAGTCATGACATATGACTACTTGAGCAGCAAATTGGAGGGGTTTGCTCTTTTTCTATGTTCTAGTTCATCTTGTTTGATATGTTTGAACATTCTGATGTCTGACATAATATGTAGTGCAAACCACCTACTAGGTGGAAATATTGACCATGATGTCGAGGCTATCGATGTACGGACATGTTCAGATCTTGATACTGGTGTCTATATCCTCTATCCTCTATGTCTAAATAGGATATCTCCACTACCATATTTTCCTGCATTCTCAGCGAGCCATGTCACCTTTGCTTCCCTGCCCAGCATGCACGCGTTAACTCCCATCCACTCGTGCCTCTCCCTCTTCCTGAACCGATTTCTACTTGCACTTCTTGAAACCTCGTTCCTTTCAGTTTCAACAGAAAAATGCAGGTGCACGAATTGAAGATTTGTTTGTCTGCTGAGCTCCCGTGTCTGTCCGCTTTCTGCACCCATGAAGCCATGCCTTTAAATACGCCAGCTTCCTCTCCCTCCGGCGGCCACATTGCTGCTGCCCTCCCACACATCCAAAGGCGCAAAGCGTCACTGCCATCCCCCCAGCCCCCAGGAATAGATGAGCTGACGCTACTACACTAGCATCACCCTGACATGGAAAGGCAGAGCTCTCTGCATGCGTCTCCTACTCTCCATGAATCACTAAAACATAGCAGGCAAAGTTATTATTTCATTATTCTTATGATGAATGCGTGAATGACTACATATTCAGCCGGGATGCTGAGTTGCTAACCCAATTGATCTGATATAAGAAGTCTGCAGCTCCATCGGATGACTTCACTCTGCATCCCCAGTGACGACCATAGAGTTCTCTACATCAGGTGAATGCTTTTTTATCTGCTAGACTTGTCAGGCCATGTATATTATCTAATCCTTCAAAAGATGTTGATAGCATATTCCCTAACTACTCATGCATGTGCGTTCTCCATTTGGACTGAGTCTATTTTCTCCCTTTTGCTCCAGCAGTTGATGCCAGTAAAAGGAAACGACAGAACCAATTATGTTTACTTCCATACATTTTTCATTTTATCATATTCTATAATTATTTAACAAATAAGTTAGTACGGGGGGTTCTTAGTAAAATGGTGTTACTCTTTGTTGTATTCAGAGTTTCACACTATTGCATCTATATTGTTTATTTGTTTATCTGAATTTTTTCTACAAATCCCACAACAACGCACTATGGTCTCTTTAGAAATTCTTCTCATGTAAGCACAATAAAATTCTCACATCAATGCGCGGGGTATCATCTAGTTTTTTAACAAGTGGGACCTGAAGCAATTTTTAAAATGATGTCTGAGTTCTGAAGCCGAAGAAAAAAAAAAGAAATGAAGGTGTTACATGCATGGCACTATTGATAAATCAGCTACAATAATAATTAAGGACTAAAGAGCCCGCTAAGTTTGTCTTGGAGAATCAGGATCACACGAAGGTCTTGCTGAACGCGGGCCTAATAAATTGGGATCCTGCGCCATTACTTATGCATTGCAACAACGTCATGTTCTTCCTCGTAGAAATTTGCTCCATATGTCGGTCGTTAGTCCTTGCAGTTGCAAACGTAGCCGCGCATCGACCAGTGGCTTAGCTACCAAGAACATCGCTGCTGCTTTCAACAAGATATCTCGGCAGACGGTTAACAGCCGGATCGCCCCCTCCAACTCTGACGAAGGCGCCTCCGTAGTTTGCCCCCGCCACTGACGCAGCACGAACACAGAGAGGGATGGCAGAACAACCGAAAAGGCACAAGCAACCGAGGCCGACATGTAGCTCGAGAGCAGATCATTCGTCATCTCCTCCGACTCGTCTCTGGTGGGCACAAGGTATATCAGGATAGGCACCGCGGCACCGAGCACTGTGATGTCAGCTTTGCGCAGCGCCGCCTCGACGGCGAGGACGGTAGTAGCGCCGCCGTGGGCCAAGTGGATGGCGAGCCATGCTAGCGCTACAACTAGCTCCGGCGTGCAGACGAGCACTGCGTGATCACCCAGCAGCTCCGCTGCCATGGTGTGTGCTGTCAGCAAGATCGCTACGAGGGAGGCTCTGTGGACAGCCTCGAACGCCGGGGCCACTTGGGATGGAAGCTTCGATAGCATCAGTGCAAGCTCGCCCAGGGAGGAGCTGAGGAAGAGGAGGAACTGCGAGAACACCAAGTTGTCAGCCTTAAAATATCCCGTGCAGAATAGTAACCAGCATGGCACTACCGCTATTTGAAACAGCCCGTCTTCCTTGTCACCTACTAAGCCGCCATTACCATCCTCTTCAGAAGCTGGAGTAACGTTGCTGGCATTGTTAACCTCATCACTCAGTTCCAGGCTGCCCTTCATAGACACTATCACGAACAGTGCTCCGATGAAAACCAGCATGATGACGGGCAATATGAGCAGACTGACATACCTTGGATTTACCGCAAGTAAAATTACATAGCCGACTATGATGAGAACAGATGCTTTCATATAAGCACCACCGGATCTGCGAATTTGGGTCCATGGTACTTGTAAAGCGTCAACAAGAGAGGAGACAATCAACCACAGGAAGCTCAAATAGCAAATGAATGCCAGATAAATAGCCACGGACGTGATCAGCTGGTTTCTAACATAGGCTTTCATCAAAGGTTCCAACCACCTCAAATTTTGGATGATGATGCTGAGCCATGTCGTCAAGTATACAAGGTCGTGACGCAGTCTGAGTCGTAACATTGTAAGCTAGCTACAATTCAAGCAAACAAAGGACCATGTGTCAGTAAACAAATTCACAACATATAAAGCTGATCAAAATTTATGTGCAAAGTAACAAACAAGTTACTTTCCTTCCGTGAAACTTAGCAAATCCTTACTCGGCAATAAATAACTGATCCATATCAAGTGTGTACAAGGTCGCGACACATGAGTCTGAGAATACAAGCAAATTTACCTTGGCGCTTGGTTGATGAGCGATGTCCTCTTCGGAACCAGTTATGTAGGTTTGGGAAATTTCCAGCGCTCTAGCTGCTCTTCGATGATGTCTTCCCTCTGAAATCACAAATACCCCTCATTCAGCTATACAGTCTTACAGGTTGCAAAATGATCTTCAGATGTTGAAGAAGATTCACTCTCTCACAGGATGCACTTATTGGCTTTCCAAACTCAAGCACGTCGATTCCATCTCTTTCGGTTTCTGCCTTTCTGGTGGTAGTGGCAAAGCTTTTCGTAATGGATGTTAGGTAGACAAGCACTTTAAATAAAGTGCTTACATGGATATGATATGCGAGTGCTTTGGTGATGTGTTAAAAAAATATGGCAAGGCACTTTGGATGATTATGATTTTTTTTTTGGAGGGCGCTGAGTGTGTGTGTGTGTGTGTGTGGGGTGGGGGCAGGACACGCTGAGGTGGACAATAATTGGGTCATAAATTTTTTGTGGTCAGTCTCCGCCTCTCCGTGTCCTAAGTCGTCTCCGCGTTTGTAAGTCATCTCCGCGTTCCCAACAACATTTTCAAGGTTGGTTCGAAGGCCTTGTCTTTCCCGTGTTACTCCATACCCGTTATTAGCGCTGCAACCGCAACGGTGTACTACTAGCTCCTACCTGCTGGGGCTGCCTGTATTGTAATCATCCGTAGTTTCTGGTACATACCATGGTAAGTTCCATCATTGAATATTCACAAAGTTTATTATGTCTTTATTTCCATGTAGCTACCTTTTTGTGTTTTTCATATGGAGATAACCAGCAAATAGAACATACATATATAGGCATGGTTTGAAACACCTATTATTGCACAGTGGCTTGTGACTTCTGTACCCAACAGAATTACGTCACATTACCATTACGTGTGGCATAGATCAAAAGTGCGCATGATGGTTAGAGATTTGAGAATTATACCACTCCTTGTCAATAATCTTGTTGCAGTAACAAATATATCTAGTGACTAGCTAGGAGATCTTCCAAAGAATTCGATAAGGTGTTACGATCGTTTAGCTAGACTAGATTGACATCTAGTAGCATGTCATAAAGCTTATGTCCCAAAAAGATTCTAATATGATGAGCCCAGAATTCGTTTGGGTCGCGGCCATGCATCTATAGTTCACTTACCGTTAATTGGAGAGCCTCGGGGATCGTCGATGCCAAGAGCAGCAGCAGCTCCGTCGTGGCCACTGGCCTCCGGCGGGGATCGTCGTCGATCGGCGCAAACAGCACCTGCAGCTCCGTCGTGGGCCACTGGCCTCCGGATGGAGGGCGTCCATGCTTGTTGTCGCTGAGATCCTTCTTCATGGTCACCGGCCGGCTCCAAGGATGACCGGTGAAGAAGGCGTCCGGAAAGGCCATGACGGGGCGTCGGAGCTGCTTTGGACGACCGCCCGGAGATGGATTAACCGATTTGGACGATTTCCTCGTGTGTATCGTCTTTTTCGATTCATTCATCGATCGAATGATGATTGACAAGAAAAGATAGGCTTTTCCCCTTCTATGGTAGGCTGGTAGTCGAGCGTGGCCTCGTATCGTCGGTTGCTTTTGTTTATTTTGATTGTGACAAAACTCATAATTAAAAAGTCGCCAAGGTTGCCCTGCCTTTGTCCCCATCCATGGTGGCATGCACATTCGTTCGAAAGAATGAAAACCGCTTGGAAACGTCAGCGAAAGAGGGCTTTAAGCCGGCTTACTGATAATTCAAGGTGGTAGTATATGACTCCTCTTTTTATTATATTTTTTTCCGACCCTAAACCCATAAAAGTACAATTAATTAACAGTTGCTATATTATTGGCCCTCCGCGCTGACTGTTTTCTTCATTGAATATTATATTAGGATGCTCTGAAGGATCGGGTGGGAGCCTTCACGGAGGGCATTCTGATCATGGCGTGCCCAGTGCTTGCGGCCGTTGCACTAAAGAAAGTGGACTTGAGGAGCCAGGGAGATGCTGCTGCCCGAGGTAGCGTCGCCCCGTTCGCGGCCGTGTGTTTGCTCCTCTGTTCACTGGCCTTCGTCGTCCTCGATATGGCAAGCGTGCTCAGAGCATGGTTACCACATCAGTTGATGTTCCGTGTCTCCAAGCTCCTAGTCCACCTTTGTGCGATTTTCCAGATGCTGCTCGCGTACATGATCTTGCTTCTCATCGCCATGAAGTTCGAAGCATCCATGGCGGTACTGCTCGTGTTCGGTCCATTCATCATTTACCTGTGCTACCTGTCGGTGGTAAAGAGCACGGAAGGAAGCGAGAGGGCAACCGCGGACTGCGACAAGAACCTCGAGTCGTCGCTGGAATTCTCTGCCGCTGTGACGTCTCTCCTCTTCCTCGGGCTGGAAGGCCTGGCGTTGGAGGGCCAGACGGCCGGCGTCGGCCGGGACCTCGACCCTCGCCTTGTTGCGCCCCTCTGCCTGACCTTCGTCTTCTGCGTGATGGCCAGTGCTGTCATGCTCTTGGCGGCGGTCCCTCCCATCATTGACTACAACATAGCCGAACAGCGCAGCAACATGTGCAAGTTTCTACACGCCTCGTGCGGCGCGCTAACTCTCTTCTTCACCGCGGTGGTGCTCACGATCATCTTCGTGCTCCTCAGAGAGAATGGAGTTGCAGTGGCCGTCGTGCCATGTCTTGGTCTATTTCTTGTGTACGCCGCATGTCTATGCGTCCCGGGGGGCACGGAACCGGCAGATACACCGCCAGCATCGCTGGAGATGACCAAGGTGACTTTCACAGCTTTCCTAGCCATCTCGTTGCCAAGCTTCCATGGCTCCCTCAGCTGGTACACTCATGCCTTCATTACCTGCACTGCCATGTCTGTGCTCTTTGGCCTCTCATGGAGGTTCTTAACCCACTTCAAGCAAGCAGCGGCAGTCTGGACTGCCAAGGTTGCTTGTGTGTTCACCTACGGGTGCTTGGGGGCGGCTGCACTCCCGTTCGTGTTTATGGCGATGCAAGCACTGGCTGATGCAGATGAGGAATGCCATATTCCCTGCAATCCGGGTACCTCCGCACAGCTTCAGTTATTTATAGCGTGCTTCAACAAAAAAGCAATAGGGACAACTTCATACGCACTTTCAAGTGTTAGCTGTTAGTAGCTACGACGAGTGATTATTTATTTACCTGCAGATTTGTTTGCAGTTCATTCTGCTTATTTGCCTAGTTTGGGTTGGCTGCTCACCAGTAACCAGTTGTCCACGATCATTGTCCATTGATTCTGTATGTTGAGAGATGTTCTCCATTATCTGTCACGTTTCATGCCTTAATTGTTTTTGCCGTTGCTAATAAATTAAAGGGTGTGGACAGTGGACGCCTGTCTGTGTGTCGATATATATGATCATGTATTCTTGTGTTTTTTCTCTTGATTGAAGTGAGCAGCAGGTCAAAGCCGCTGATCGGGAAGGTTTCTGGTCTATACATGATCCGGATTTTTGGCTTCTTACGATAGAATTTTTATATGTTTTTTAATTGCTATCTTCTCCTGTCGGCATCGCATTTAGGCTTTTCAGAAAAGTATATACTTTCTTACCTGGAAAAATTTGACCAAAGCATCTGGCTTTAGTAAGAGGGCAACGGATCTAGTGCAAACTAGTAAGAGATGCGATGCTAATTTAGAAATGGTTACACCTACTTTAATAAAGAAGATTTTGGTATGCTATAACTTGACAATCTGCATGTGAATATCCTAAGGGCCAATGACATCATAATCGGTTGGCTAAGACTCTGTTTCCTAGAGCCAGAGTAAGAACAATTAGAAGCGATGAGCAAGATTGTGATATGCTATCGCTATGGTCAAAGAAAATTCATGTTTCACCTGTTATTTGCATGATCGCTCAGTGGCAAGGTGTTTCATAGAGTTTGTGCAATAGAATGTACATCCCTTGTCACTAGATTTGCTAATAGATTTGATTTGTTGGACAATGCTTTAATTCATTACATTTCTACCAATCGTGCGGTCTTAACTGAAGAACATTTCATTCATGTGCATATGCTAAAAGGTGGATAAAACCAATCTTTAATTATAATTTATCGCAGTTACTGCAACTGAAATCTCACTGCCTTTGCATGAAATTATGGTTGTATAATATAGAGAGACCAAGCATTGATTAGAAGACCATGTTGAGGTAGGATAACATGACTTATGGCCCGAGCTCATGTGTGTACCTGTAGTGGCTTAAGCCCTCAAAACATAAAGGGATTTATTCTAATTCGGACATCTAAGTTCTCTGTCTAGAAGTGGGGTTCATCGTGTTAGAAATGTAAATCGAGAGTTCTTACAATGAAGGATTTGAGAGTGAGGTGTGGAGGAAGCGCTATGCTAAGGTTTGATCCTAGTCTAGTTGGGTCTGACGTTTATGGCTAAGTTCCGATTGATCGATCTTTTTTTAAGGCCATACCTTCCTTATATACCATGAAGGCAATGGGATCGAGTGCCAATTATTGGATGATTTCTCCTAGGGTTTCTCTCCCTATGCTTAATTCGATCTTCTTCCATGGGGATGCCGTGGGTTCTCCTTTGTCTTATGGCAGGGGCCGACAAAGTCCCAACTACCTTTTGACGCCGCTGTCGTAGTCTAGCGCTAACTATTAGGTGCTTTCTACCGTGGATGTGCCTTCCCTGACTTGTCAAGCTTCTTCCCTTGCCTGGAGGGGGCTGCCATGTGGGCTTGGAGCCCTCCACTGCACCAACTTGGAGAGGCTTCTTGTCCTAACGTGTCAAGCCTCGAGTGTGATTATGCCGAGGGAGTGGTCGACAACACCTCGCGGCTTGGAACAAAATGGTGCCTTGTGCTTTTGTTGTTCTACGCTCATAGATTCTAGAGATTGTTTTGGTCCTACCCGAGTTGTGCGCTCAAGCTAAGACCGGGGCTCCCTTAGATCGAGAACTCTCTATGTCTTGGACGAGCCCCCAAGTGAAGGTGGTCCGAACAGGGGACTTAGCCTATCTTATCTCTCCCCTTGCACACCGGTGGCTTCCTCGGAAGTAGTCTGTCTGTGGCAACCTAGTTATCCCATGTTCCAATGTCCAACTAAACAACGTTCGTTTAGTTCATTTACACACCATTTAAATGCTATACAGTGATACATTATTTCCCTTTAATTGGTTGTTTTGACCATTTAAATGGCTGTGTTGCCTGTTTAAACACCTGCTTTGTCCAAATAATGGGCTAAATGGTAGGTGGGTGACGGTTTACCGTTTAACACGAGATAACAAAGTTCGCTAGAGGTGCCCTGTCCACGTGAGCGCACCTGATGGATGTAGCCATCGAGCCCCAACTGATTAAGAAAATCGATCGGGGGTTAACCAGATGTCATGTCCTCAACTAGAGGGTTTAACATACCTCTATGTTAGACTCTCGTCAATGATGTATCCATGTTCAATTAGGCTTTTGCGTAGTCAAATTGGTTCATCTCCTGGTTGGGAGATTTTCCTTAAGATAAAAATACATAGGGCCCATAAAATCGACAACTAGTTCTTATTATTCTGACATCACAAAGTAGGCCACGCTAACCCGCCATGACTAGTGTGGCTGACGGTATATATGGCGTTTTTCTGTCACACAAAAGATTAGAACATCGAAGAAGTTTTAGCTTTGTAATTTTTTACGACCCAATTATTATTAAAATATTTATTTTTAAAGGTAAAATAAAAATGGTATCTTTGCTATAGTTAAATGTGGAGAGTTGTATGTGGTGGAACTCCTCGGCAACCTTATCCATGGCCTGTCGTTGCCTACTCGCTTGCCATGAAGCAGATGTGCGATGTGCCCCCGGGCCATCATAAGCAGATATGTGATGTGAACTTGTCTCATTTTTCTGGATGGGACATATAGTTATATACTCCTGTTCTAGACTTCTAGTGCGTCACGCAACAAGTACTCCCTCCGTTCCAAAAACATGCAATTCTAAAGTTTAGTATACCGAGTTTGATTAATTATAGATAAAAAATTATTAATATTTATGTTATCAAACAAATATCATTAGATTCCTTATGAAATGTATTTTTTAATAAATTAATTTGAAGTCATAAATATAAATAGTATTTGTTTAAACTTGATCAAACGCCAGCTACTTTATCCGACACGCAAGTCAGAGTTGCATGCTTCTAGAACGGAGGGAGTATGTGCGATGATCGCAACGTTCCAACAAGTTTATTGTTCCGTCTGTTCCCGGTAAATACAGTCTACGTTTCATACGACACATCTTCGAGAAATCGAAGTAAATTAAACAATGGGGCAATTTTCCTGTAGAATTTGTAAAAATTTCAAAACGAACACGTGCAGAGATCTGCATGATCCTTAAGCTACCTTCAAACAATATCCTAATCTACAAACTCATTTTTCGCTGCAGCTGAGCCGAGTCCCATGCCTTCTCGGGAAACAGAGCAGCAGGAGATAGACGAGGCACATCGCGTCAGCGGCAACCGCCTGCAGTACGCGCCATAAATAATAATTGAGAGAGGTCCCGATAAATGCTGGCACTCTAGTAGCCTGCCAGCTCCCGACTCCAAGCAACCCATAACTGCAAGAAAGCAACGTACGGCGGCAAGAAGCCTTGGAACCACCGGAGCAGGGATCGCGGCGGCGATGGCGGCCAAGGGGAGGACCGAGCTGGACGTGGGCGCCGACGGCGTGGCCGTAATCACCATCCACAACCCGCCCGTCAACTCGCTCTCCATCGACGGTATGGTACCCCGCTCATCCCAAATCTGTTTTCTTGTGCCTGGCCGGTCGATGCGAGATTGGGGGTTTGAGGCCCGCGGGTGGTCGAATTAGATGTGGGGAGATGTACCAGTACCTCCTTTACGCCGATTCTTTCCACCGATGCGCTTAATTTTGTCCCTCGTGGTCTGTCTGATCCAAAGATTGCGCCTTTTGGGGTATGTATATACACGGGTTTATGCGGAATTGTAAAGGCATTCTCAATTTATAACTACTGTATTTGCAGAATTGGAGTATTATTATGCAATTTTTTTTAATTGAGGCTGGCACCTGGCGCTAGTTCAAGTTACCTGCTGTGAAATATTTTCTTTAAGGATGTTTATTCTGCGTTTGCTGTACCACTATGTACCAATTGTATGATTTAACTGCATCTTGCTGGAAACCTCGTTAGTTATTGCCATGCTGAGTGGTCTTGCAGCCTGTTTGAGAAATCCTACCGCTTTAGTTCAATATATGAAATAAATCTTGGTTATGTGTTCTGTTTTTCAATATCCTGATTTTGCAATTTGTATTCCTGTGAATAAAAAAAAATTAATATAGTAACTGAAACAAAAATTCCAGTTCAAGCGTAATAACAAAGCACCTTGTTCTTTTAGCTTTTGTTTTGTTTCTCATGATTATCATGTTTGCGAAAATCCCATTGCTGGTGTTCCTCGACCCATATAATAAACTTCCATAGGATTTCCAGTTTAATTGTTCCTTATTATAATGTTATATATACTGTAACAAAGAAGCCAGGCTATTGCTGCTGGGCATCTTTGCTTTTTTACTTCAGAGCATTGATGAACAGCTTGGGTCCTGTGCCCAGTGAATTTAGTGTGAAGATCACTTCAGTTAATAGATAGATTGTTTAGTTCATCCCTTTATCTTATAACATGAATATTAAACAGGAAAACATCATTTCGGGCAAATGATTGCTTTGTAACTTGTATGGTTTGCATTTTGATCCACTTAATAGTTTTTCTGAGTGGATGGTTCTTGATTTTTTAAGATTTAGTCAAAATCATTAAATAAATCCCATCATGTTGCACTTAGATTATATGGCATTTTGCAAGTTCTGATGCAATGTACACATATAGTTTATTGACACAAATAATTGACCATATACACAAACAATTGATATATGTCGTTAGTCGTTTGATATATATAACACTTGCTTCTAAGTATTATAATTTAGGGTCATCATGTGTTTGATATATAACACTTGCTTCTAAGTATGTCGTTTCAAGTTTGCATGTCTTTTTCTTTCAGTCTTATATAGTTTAAAGGAAAGCTATGAAGAAGCACTTCGGAGGAGCGATGTTAAAGCTATTGTTGTTACAGGTATATATAAAAGCAGTTCATTCTTTTTAAGCACATGTGTCAGTTTTGGAAGGCAGAGACCAGACTTCAGCACCTTCAATCCCCTCTCCACCTGTTTGTCTGACGACAATATTTCTTTTATAACCTGTGTCAGGGAAAGGAGGGAAATTTTCTGGAGGATTTGATATTAGTTCCTTTGGTAATCTTCAGGGAGGCCAAAGTATGCTATACTTTATTTTCCATTTCTCGCTACACTATCTCATCTTATAATTGTCTCTTACTTTACCTACAGTTCTCAATACTAATTGGTTTATTATTTTTTAACAGCAACGCAACCAAAGGTTGGTTACATAGCAATAGATATTCTCACAGATACTTTAGAAGGTATTTAATTCATTCAGCTCTCTTGACTGGTTATTAATTTTCTATTGAATAATTGTTTTGATTATTTTCCTATGTATTGTCCTAAATAGCTGCGACAAAGCCATCAGTGGCAGCAATTGATGGTCTTGCTCTTGGTGGGGGTTTAGAAGTTGCCATGGTACTTTATTGTTTTATATCCTTGTCACTGTCATTTAATTTTCATTGTTTCAGAGGTGATAACATTTATGAAAATGTTTATGTATTCATTTAGGTTTGCCATGCACGGATTGCAACTCCAACAGCTCAATTAGGTCTTCCAGAACTTCAGTTAGGAGTTATTCCAGGATTTGGAGGTATTCTCATGTTACTATTTATACAAGAATTTCTTAATGTTCTTGGTGCGGAATAATTCATTTCTGAGCGTCCTTTCAATCATATGGTTCCCTATTTCTTAACTGTAGGAACCCAGCGACTCCCACGACTAGTTGGACTGACTAAATCTTTGGAAATGATCCTGGTAAGCTCTGCTGCTTCTTTCCTTCCTTTTTGGAGCTTCAGGATTCTATTTTCTGGCAGTATCTTCTTTTACATATGTCGAGCTGCTCCAGTTATTTTAATATTATGTATCATTCTTTCCAGTTATCTAAGCCAATCAAGGGTGTTGAGGCACACCAACTGGGTCTGGTTGATGCCTTAGTTTCTCCTAATGATTTGGTGAATACTGCTCGTCAATGGGCTTTGGATATATATGAATGTAGGAGGCCCTGGATCAAAAGCCTTTATAAGACTGACAAGCTAGAACCTCTTGGGGAGGCTAGGGAAATTCTGAAGTTTGCAAGAGCTCAAGCTCAAAAGCAGGCAGCTAATCTTCATCACCCACTTGTTTGTATTGATGTCATTGAAGAAGGTATAGTTGCAGGACCACGAGCTGGACTCTTGAAGGTACTTGATATGATTTATTTATATGTTTCTTCATGCTTAGTTTAAATTTTTATCAATGGATAGCATTTACAAAATTCTGGGCACATTTGATGAAAATGCAGGAAGCAACTTCTTTCCAGGAACTGCTTTTCTCAGATACTTGTAAAAGCTTAGTCCATGTGTTCTTTTCTCAGCGTGCAACGTCTAAGGTACAAGGATGCCTTTTTGTAGTAATTTATGATGAATCATACAATGTACTAATTGTTTGTTACATGGAACAGATTCCAGGTGCTACAGACTTGGGGTTGAAGCCTAGGAAAATAACTAAAGTTGCCATTTTAGGTGGTGGACTTATGGGTTCAGGAATTGCGACTGCAATGATATTAAGTAACTATCCTGTGGTACTTAAAGAAGTAAATGAGAAGTTCCTAAATGCTGGAATCGACAGAATCAAAGGTGGAACATGGTTTAGCATCATCTTAAATCCTCCTTATTGTTTTGGAAAATCTTTTGAATTTTCAATCAGTGTGATTATATTAAGTAGTTTACTCACTATTTTGTTTCCCCAGCCAATTTGCAGAGTCGAGTAAGGAAAGGGAAAATGACCGAGGAGAGATATGAGAAGGCTATGTCTCTCGTCACAGGTGTCCTGGATTATGAACCTTTCAAAGATGTAGACCTTGTTATAGAGGCAAGTCTTTACTCTTTACCCTACCGGAATTCATGCACCAAGTGATACTTTATTATAGTGAACTCTTTTATCCTTATTCATTTGATTGTCATAATTGCAGGTAGTTATTGAGAATGTGAAGTTGAAGCAGCAAATATTTGCTGACTTGGAGAAGTACTGTCCATCACATTGCGTCCTTGCTACTAACACATCTACAATTGATCTTAATCTGATTGGGGAGAAAACAAAGTCTCAAGATCGTATTGTTGGTGCACACTTCTTTAGGTAATGCAGCGTAAATTTGATGCATTTATTTTTCTTGCATCACTCTATTGACTTATTGTATTATTATGTAGTCCTGCGCATGTAATGCCACTTCTGGAAATAGTTCGTACTAAGCACACTTCACCACAAGTTGTTGTTGACTTGCTGGATGTTGGGAAGAATATTAAGAAGACACCAATAGTGGTTGGGAACTGTACTGGCTTTGCAGTTAACAGGATGTTCTTTCCGTACACTCAATCAGCACTCTTTTTTGTTGATCTTGGAATGGATGTTTATAAGATTGACCGTGCTTGTATCAAATTTGGAATGCCCATGGGTCCTTTCAGGTAAGATATTGAACCTTGCATTATTGTTATTCAGTCTATAAGTTTCTGCAACTTTGTTTCTATTTCATGAGGTTGTTTATGAGTGACTACGTATGGATTGAAATCTGTTGCTTATTTTCTGTTTCTTATATCCAGACTGGCAGATCTGGTTGGTTTTGGTGTGGCCGTGGCCACTGGTATGCAGTACCTCGAAAACTTCCCAGAGAGGGTTTACAAATCAATGCTACTTCCTCTGATGATGGAGGACAATAGGGCAGGTAAGCATGATCAAACAGTTCTGTTGCCTTGTCAGTTTGTTCTCTATGCAGCTCATATCTTTATTTGTTTATTATGAAATGATTAAATCAGGTGAAGCCACCCAAAAGGGATTTTACAAGTATGAGGGCAAGAGGAAGGCCACTCCTGATCCTCAAATTATGAAATATATTGAAAAATCTAGGAGCATGGCAGGAGTTACACCAGATCCTGAGGTTTGTTTTTCTAATCCTTTTGACTGTCCATGCCCTTCTGTTATTCCTAGAGAAATAAGCACTTTTTTCTTTCACCAAAGCTCATATGTTAGGTAGTAAAATATGATGACATGGTGGCTGTGGCCTCATGAATTTCTTTTTGTTAGTCTGTTCGTAGTCACTTGCCAGTTGAGAAGTTGCCATTACTGTAGTGTCTCATTTGTGCTGATAGTAATACAGCACTTCAAGACATGGTGTTATGTACTTTCCATATAACCATGCTGCCTTTTGGGTGCCGAACTCAATTAATCTTGGGTGTGGAAGGCGATAGCACTCAAGTTCAAGTACTCATCAGGGCAAATCTGGGTGCATATCTGTTCTTAAGTAAAAAGAAACCTTGTTCGCTGGTTTGGAAACAGGTTTTGAGGGAACTGTGGTTTGATGGTGTCGATTAAATAGTAAGACTATCCCAACACTGTGTTGAAATCATTTTTTCTTTATGCTAAATGTGATGGTTAGGATGACATGAAATGCCAAAGCAATTTGTATATGACATTTGGTAAATTAAATGTTATATTATTTTTAGAACTGATGATAAGGTTCCTTCTAACGTTGAAAACTTTGGTGCTATTGTGCCAGTTGCTGAAGCTAAGTGAGAAAGACATAGTTGAAATGGTGTTTTTCCCAGTGATAAATGAAGCATGCCGAGTCCTTGATGAGGGTATTGCAGTCAAGGCTTCTGACCTAGACATTGCTTCAATCTTCGGCATGGGGTTCCCACCTTATAGGTCTGTTTTTGCGAACCCTGGGTAATTAATATAACTGAATAGCTGCTCACAGTCTTTTCATTGCTACAAGCAGGGGAGGTGTCATGTACTGGGCTGATTCCATTGGTGCAAAGTACATCCATGGAAAGTTGGAGGAGTGGACAAAGCGGTATGGTGGCTTCTTCAAGCCTTGCTCTTATCTTGCTGAAAGAGCTGCAAAAGGGATTCCTCTGGTGAGCAAGTCATTATCCTTTCAGCTGCCATCATCATTCTCTTCAACAGTATATCAGTTCACTTTATCATTTGTACATTCGAAAAAACATTTTAGCACTTAAATTAAATCTTGCACATGAGTACCTTGTCATGCAATACTCTAAATTTTGCACCTCATTAGCACAAATAGACCCATACACTGAATGTTATTGGTCATTAGCATGATAAAAAATGCTAGCGTGATAGCATTTAATTGCCTACACTAATCCTATTATTTCATCTGTATTCTTTTTGCAATGATATCATCACGAATCACGGTAGCACCTGATTCGAAATAAAATTTCATCTGCAGAGTGCACCTGCAAAGAAAGCTCAGGCTCGGCTATAAGATGAACACCAGGTTTGGTGTGGACGGAGAAGACTATGTTGAATAATTGACTGTTGTGAATCTGCGGAATAGCTACTGTGAGAATAAGAAAATGAAGCATCCGGAGTACCCTGAAGTAGACTAGTGTTATTGCTGTGAGAATGTGTAGAGCCATAGGCTACCACTGTCAATCATGGAACGCAATATACAATATACTCCTGTTTGAAAATAAGGTAGGGGAGCACGGTGGTGTCGTTCTTTTATATTGTGAGAGAATACTTCTCGTGAAGTTGCAAGCGTAGCAAATTGGAAGCGCTGGGCACTCTTCGAAATACAGGATGTTTTTTGTCACCTGAAAAAAAAAAACAAAATGGACTTTTTGTGGAATTTCAAGAGAATTGAGTCACCGTTTCAAATTCTAAACAAACCCTAACAATGGTCATGCATAATCAGGAAATAGGCCTATGGGACACTCTGAGATCTTCGTATACCTTTTATGTGCAATGATGTCTGATCAGTATCTAAAGTTAGTAATTCAATTGCTCATGAGCTAGCTACGGTGGGCATGAGTTGGGACCCAGGTGAGTATGTGTTTGGACGGATTTTGTGAAAACTGTAGTCTCACAATTTGTCGAGCCTATGATTGAAATAACAAGGTCCCAGGTATATATCTTGAAAAGTCCAATGTTTTAATTATCGGAGTTTTCAAAGATGTGAAGCTGTACGCCTTCCGTACTTAATTCGTGACATGTATACGTGCACGGTTGTTCGCTTTAACTTACCAGCCACGGTACACTCATAACAAAATAGCATCAGCACGCTTATCAGCTGTAGAAACAATCAAGCAATCTTCTTTATGTCAACAGACATTCGTTAGATAAAATCATTTACACAATTGCAGGATGTATATACCCCCGAGCCTGATGAAGATACAAGTAAACAAAACTCACAGCGATCAATCAAGCAAACAAACATCACCAAAAAAAAAAGTTAACAAAAAAACAGCTACTGCACCCAACAGAGTGCCTTGTCCACCCCACCAACATTGCAGCTGTGGCAAAGAACTACCAGAACGGACGATATGCAAGTTAGAAACACTGCTGCTGTACAGAAGAATGTAAGTGCTGCCGATTGAGTCCACACAAATTTAGCAAGTGATATAGAGCCCTGCCGCTCCAGAGGGTAAAGAGAAATTGACTGTAGAATACTAATGCCATGCCCTGGTGGATCCGAAACATAATGAGATCGCCCCCTTCGAGCTGACATTGATTGTGAGTATAGATAACTGGATACAAATTAGACGTTCTCTCCTTTTGGTGCCTATTAAGCAAATGGGAAAACAAATATTTCAGATGACAAGTATTGAAAACAAAACAAAAAAAATGATTATTTCCTTTCAAACAATGAACTTAGAGGTTATATAGCTTGCGAATAAAAAGACTAGGTGCATTGAGATGCATCATGCACTTTGGATCTACACAGACAAACGGAAGAGTTATGAGAATGACTATTAAAATGCTGCTGAGTACAGTAGAATGCCATTTGAATTTAAAGGGAAGATGTATTCTACATTGCTAACGGATTATTTTGCCACTGGGCAAAACATATTTTCAGAGAGTATCACTGATAATGACTCAAAATTCCATTATAGCCTTCCATTTTGTATGCATGATGCAATTTGCACATCAGCATAGCATGAACAAAAAGGGTTTGATGCTATCCATTCACAGCAGGTCAGCAGGCAAAACGTTTCTCCCAACCCCACATCGACATTTTAGATGCTTCTGCGCTCGATGATACTTGCAGATATTGTTACATAGTATGTAAACTATTGTGGTGAAAAGTTTCGAGGGGGCCAACAAGTGTCTGAGATGCAGGAAGAATAAAACCTCATCAGGAGTGCAGAATCCCTTATCACCATATCGGGACCATGAATTTCATGTCAGCCCAGCATGACAACCACAAAAATTAGTATGGAAATGAGAAGCAAACTGATTTCAGGAGGTATGCTAGGCTCATCGGTATGAACTATAAAGCAACATGGACATTGTTGTAAAACTATGCTATTAATGCTAGTGTGAGAGGAGGGTAGTGATCTGTCAGAGGTTGGACAACACTAACTGCAATTAAGCCCAAGTGATCTGTCAGAGATTGGACAACAGTGACTGCAGTTAAGCCCAAGACATGCACAAGTATGTGTCAATTGTTGAACTTACTATGCTAGCTAAGTACTGTTGCATGTGAGAAGTAAAGAACCCATCCGCGCTATGCACAACAAAAGTTACTTCTTGGTGTCAAAATATAGCCCTCTAGGATGTGCAATATATGGCCCAAACCCAACTTTCTCATATAAACATGGGACATAAAAGTAAGAGTGTGACAAGAAAAACATACAATCTGAAATAAAGATGGGATAAACATACTTTCCCCCAAAAAAAAAAATACAAAAGAAAATTTAAATGATTTTCAAGATTAAATCATTTGGAGCTTGATAATTACCTTGCTTGGAAGAGCTTTCCTCGAATGTGGTGCACCTGTTTCTTTTGGTTTCAAGATCTGAAAAGAACACATCAAGCTTTCATCTATGCTCAATAGAGCACCTGCATTATCAAATTCGCCACAGTAGTTTGGAGCTGAAAAGATTGTCACTAGTCTTCTTTCTGCAAAGAATTCGTAGCCATCTTCTACCACCTAGGGAGGTAGGGACAATTAAATTAAAAATTGTCACTGAATCTCATCTCAAAAGAAAATAAAATATTTTTCTTGAACACACAAGAGAGTTCATATCATTTCGTTAAGAAGAAAGGTCTGAAACAAAGGGGGGAAAACATCCCCAACAGCACACACACTTAACACCCACAGCACTCTAGAACAAAAATTGAAAATAAGGACAAATGGTTGAAATACTTTTGTTTACCTGATGAGCTCGGCACACAAGGTCAAGATCATTCTTCTCCAAAAATTCGACAAGCTTATCTGCGCCAAAAGTGCAAGAAACACCTCTATCACTCTCCCCCCACCCTTCTGTATCTTGACTAGGATCAGACCAAAGGAGATCACACAGAAGACCATAGTCAGGAATTTCGGTAGGCCTCTCAATATCTTTTATTTGATCCAAGCTATTCAATTCAGGTGAGAGGCCACCATGCATGCATAATACTTTGTCATCAATAAGTGCTGCCATAGGCAAGCAGTTGAAGCAATCACAGAATATCTTCCATAGTCGAATATTGAATCTCCTTTTACATTCATCATAGAAACCATAAACTCTGTTAATTTTTGCGTCTTCATGGTTTCCCCTTAAAAGGTATATATTATCAGGGTACTTCAGCTTGTATGCCAAAAGAAGACAGATGGTTTCTAAGCTTTGTTTGCCTCTATCCACATAGTCTCCAAGGAAAATATAAGTTGAAGTTGGAGGATAACCACCCAAATCGAAGAGCCTCAAGAGATCAACAAATTGTCCATGGATATCACCTGCATGTCACATTGCATGTGAGTTCCTTAGAGACAAGTTCTGAAGCATAAAAAAAGGCCGAAACGTAATAACATGTATCTCTGTTCTGTACATATGCTGAAATGACCAAGGAAAACATACATAGATGAAACTGTTTTTCTTCTAAGTAAGGAATTTAAAACAGCCAAGCAGGCATCAATCGAAACACATCATAACTAAAGTTCAGGATGAAATTAAGAGAGGCACAGCATCATGTCTACCTGAAAAAACATGGTGTGCTTTGAAACAAAAGGGGACACTCCTCATATGACCCTATATGTTGTCTAAGGGCATTTATCCTATGTGTAATTTCCCTTCCCAGATTTACACAAAATGACCATCCGTGCATCACAAATTCATGATGATAGGATCTGCAATATATGGCCATGCAAAACCTGACAGTTGTAAACTATAACATCCCAAGAATGGTGAATTCAACATAATGCAATTCCAATAGTCAAAGGCCTTCAGTTTATAAACCTCACCACAGAAGCAAATATCATGTATGGTTAGACAGTAAGTGGTTAGCATTGACCTCTCTATCATTGCTTAAGATATAGCCAATCACAGAGAAGTAGAATTATTCATGGGGAGTGTTACATCAAGCTTTTGCTCGTGATTTAGGGGTACACCAAAGTTACAGAGTCAAATCACAAGTAGTACACATAACCCAGTTATATCATTGCTTACTAGGGTGCCTACTAGAGCCTAGAAAAAAACTGACAGTGTGCATTAGAATGAAACTACTCAATGGAAAGAGATTGTAAACCAAAGAAAAAACATAACCATGGTGAAGCAGCATTTGGAGCAGCGAGGCTACCATATGATAGGGATAATGTAATGCAGCTATGATTCCGCAGCACAAGACATATGTACATGCAAAGTTTTAGTTGTGATCCAAGCAATCACCAAAATTTCCTCAAGCACTAGAAATGCAATCCTGCTACACACCTCAAGAATGTACTCAATAATTTTTAATCATCCATTCCAAACAACCTATCAGACAATATGACAATAATGCAATGTGCACAAGCCAAACCTAGCTTTTTCTACCAACTTTTTGCCATGACTCCAAAATGCATACTAATGGGAGGCCTTGGGATAAAGACAAACCGAATGAGACTACCAGCCTCAAACACCAACAAGATGCAGCAGTAGCCAGCATTTTTTACCCTTCCATCAGGAAAGGGTGCACAAGCTTTGATAATGGCATGACACTTCCGGACCAAGCATTACCAAAAAGGCACAAAGCATGCAGGAACAGGTAACAAAAAGTGCGGTTGCCTTTTTCCCAGAAATGTACAATAGGATAAGGACAGGCGTACCCATCAAGCAAACACCGTGGCAACCCTGCTTAGCGATCATGATGAGACAGGAACAATGATGAGGCATTCACAAACTGCATTTTTTAGAGCCTTGCAATGCCCAAAATTAAAACTTTTGCTGTAAAAACGAGGAATTAAACGAGCATCAACGAATCCCTGCTGACCGAGAATCGATTAATGATGATGAATCCAGTAAGCAGCAATTATATTTCCCATAGCCGCGTGCCAATGAACACGGCCATGCACGGACTCACCGGAACAGCAGGAATCGGAAATCCAAGAACCCAACCGCAGCAATCAGGATTGAACAGAACATGGCGCGCAAAATGGGAGGAGCATGCACATGCATAGCATAGGCGAGGTGCAGGAAAGGAGAGGCCGAGCGTACCGCAGATCTTGACGGGCGCGTGGATGCGCAGGAGGTTTGGCTGCGACAGCAGCACCTGCTTGGCCTCGACGCAGAGCTGGCGGATCTCGGCCTCGGACATCTGCACCTGGCGGCCCCCGCGGCCGCCCTCGATGAGGCGGCGCACCACCTCGTCCACCGCCGCCGCGTCCATTCCCCCCATCGACGCCCGCGTCATCATCATCTTTCCTTCTTTCTTTGCTCTCTCTCTCCGTCCTCAATCCCTCGCAGGGCGACGGAGGTCCTCCAAGAACGAAGGAGAGGGAGGGAGGGAATGGAGGCGCGCCGGCGCGGACGGATTGAATGAAAATGGATAGTGGTCACGGTGGCGGTGGTGACAACACAATTATGGCTGTGTGGGGCCAAGGGAACATCGAAACCGTGTCGAGCGGCAACGGCCGTCGGATGGGGAATGGACGTGCGGATGCTCAGGGCGTGATTATTTGTTGCAATTGTTTTGATAGATTCGTTGCAGGTTGGATTTGGCAAGAAAAGTTGTCTTTTTGAACGGGTTGGTTTTGTTCGTTGGGTCTGGTACGAATTGGTCCGGTCTGCATCTGCTGCCGGACATGGGTTGACCAGGTTGTCCTAAACTCGCCGTTTTAGATGACCGTGGATTCTACAAATGTGCATTACTAGTATCAGGGCGCGCGAAGGATTCTACAAATGTGCATTACTAGTATCAGGGCGCGCGCTTTCGCGCGCCCGTGTTGCTCTGGCTAGATAATGTTGAGTGAATCAGCAACAGTAGTTAACAAAAGGTAAAGTCGTGTAACATTATAGGTATATTACAATCCATTGTTACATGAAATTCTAATTGCAGATGTTCATACGTAGATCAACCATGAGGTTGTAAATAGGTCTCTAGCGACTAAAACCTTGGACATTAGTTTGTCCATACATAAAGTGCAGCAACAATTAGTTAGTACAGATCAACCATGAGGTTGTAAATAGGTCTCTAGCGACTAAAACCTTGGACATTAGTTTGTCCATACATAAAGTGCAGCAACAATTAGTTAGTACAGAAGCTATCTTTAAGATTAGCCTTAAAAGACAATGGTTTCTATTTGTTGCTGACAAGATCATGGGTCCTAGCATTTAGGGGGAGCAGGATTCCAAGTCCAGCAGTTGCCTTGTATATCGGGAGTTTCATCATGTCAATATGTAACGTAGCTGCATATATATGTATGGGAGAAGTTAGCCTTGCTGAATTAACTGAATTGAGTGTTGGAAACTTTAGAATGCATAGGTGTATACCTTGTGGTGGCAATATTTTTTGAATAGATTCAGAAGACCAGTGGAGTAATTTGCAATTGTGGTGACCAAATTTTGAACTGGATAAATCAGTTCAATTGCTACCTGTTTCTGCAATTCAGAAATGATAGAAAGGAACTCCTCTTTCATGTGATGAGGGAGCATGCAAGGAACTAAGATTTAGTATAAAATTGGAATCATGCTACATATCAATTTCATGCCATGTATATTAATCTGTCAAACTAAACACTTCTAGCTAAAAGGTATTCATTTTTGGTAACAAAAGCAGAGCCATTAGCTAACTGTTTGGTAACAGAGGCAGACCAATACAGCTAACTGTAATTAAGATAGTTGTTATTAGTTATATCAGCCTATTAATCCGCATCTCACAACTTGACAAAAAAAATTGTGTCTCATATATTTGGAGGAAAAAAAAAGGTTAGATTCATTTAGGAACTATATGCACCAACCGATCTATGATTTACCCGGTCTGCAGCTCCTTGTAAGATCAGATGATGTCCCGCTCCCCATATCTGCACAAAAGTATATAAATGAATATATGGATAACCCTAAAAGTATTTGTGCATCACTCTCTACAGTGAAAAATGATAGGCAACACAGATCTGATAGCAAACTTTTTCATTTTTCTTCAAGTACACCTTATATTCCATTGGTCCGTAACTTTCATATCCTTCTTCAAGTACACCTTATATTCCATTGGTCCATAACTTTCATAAGCAGGGCATCCCAGTAGGATTATGTGTTATCTGGAACAAAAGAAAAAGATTCCTCATTGTCTTCCAAATTATTTATGCATAACATTTTATCGAGAACTTAGGTTGACTGAACACAGGAAAGGTGGAAGCCCATGTGTGTGGATCAACTTTTGGTCCTCACATAGGCACTGAAGCTGAAAACACCAAGGCAATTGAACAATTTCATTGAAAGACTACAAATAAATTGCAAAAACCAGTTACCTATATTGTTTGAGCTGGAAACCAAAATATCACTGCTGTTACATTTCTGTGAGTGACTTAGTTGTTATGTAAAGAGGCGACATTAGCTGTTATGTAAACTCTACACCAAAGGAAAGGAATTGGAACTCTTAATTCGAGGTGCACACAGTCTTATCTCTCAAGGCCAATTGATACACATGGTTACTTGAAATCATTGATTTAGAAAAGAGCGAATATGCTATGGAGTCCCTCAATTGTTGAGAGCATGAAGTGACTTCAAATGGAAGCTATCTGTGGATTACCTTTAGTCCCAAATTTCTGAGTGCACGCCTCTAGCTCTGTTTAAATATGAGCATAAGAACAAACTTGATCCAATGATAAATTCTACAACACAAAGTTCATACCTCAGGTTCCATTTTCATTTATGCAAGGCTGAACAATGATAATCTGCCAAAAAAATAGGATGATGAGGCATTAGGAGGAGAAAACACATGTAGCAATGTTACCCTTGGGTTATATAAACTTACTGGCATTCAACATTTTGTTTGAGCACAGCCCCAACATTTTTTTTTTTGCTTCAATTTTGGCATGACAATACAAAAGGCCACCACTCTGAAATGAGATTACACAGGCTGCATATTTGAGATTTGAGCGACGAACGAAAGTAACCAACAATCTTAAGCATGAAACATTCAGATTTTAGGGGAAAAATATTCTATTCTAACCACAACTTCCTATAAAGAACCGCAATGTATGTTTTAGCCAACAATCTTAAGCAATGACCATATACAGAGATCCTTTCCAAGCATCATATACAACTTCTTCTTATTTGACCAAATCATAGTAAAATTTGCATTTAACCAAGCCATAGTGAAATCTACATACATCCAAGCCATGGCAATATTTCCATGACCAAACCATAGTAAAGTTAGCATAGCCATAGCAAAATTTACGAATACTCAAACCATGGCAATATTTCCATATGACCATACCATATTAAAATTCTACACTTAGAAAACCTTAACCCAACCCATAGAAAAATTCAATCAGATTTAGTGAACCTGGCCAACCCTATTACCTGGCCGCGCCCGCTCGTCGGTGCCGCCGCATCACCGTGGCTGCGCGCCGCCTGCCTGCGCCGCTGGACGGCCCCGCCAGCCGCCGTCTGCGCCGCCCCGCCGCCGCGCTGTGCAGCAGCGCAGGCCGCCAACCCGCGCCCGTGCGCGGGCCGCCTGAACCGCCGCCGCGCCGGGTCTGGCCGCCGGCCGGCCCGCTAGCGCCGCGCCGTCCCCGCGCCCACCGCCGTTGCGCCGCCGCCACCTTTATTTTTGACGGGCACAGGAGACAAGGAAAGTGAAGGGAAGGGAAAACCTAATCAGAAGCCGTGAAGCTACCTGTATTTATTTGGGTAGGCAGATTCTATGAGAATCCGAAGTCGAGAGGTAGAAGCTGGGTAAAAGGGAGGAGAAGCAGGTAGAAGCTGCTTCGGATTCCCACTTCTGAAAACAGCTTCTCGATGTCAACCGTACGATCGAAGATCCAACGCACCATATTAACTTGATGACGTGGCAGTAACCCCCTCTCGAGGAGCCAACGGGGAATGTATTGTCTTAATTATCTCTGAGACTGCCTGAACTGTTCTACGTCGTACTAATGCAACATTTTGGCTTTATAAAGTACAAGGTCTTGGTTTTGATTCCGATATCCAAATCAAGGTTTCGAATGCTGCCCGTGTTATCCATGCAAAATGTGCGTGGTACGCTGAAACCGTTGAACAATGTCCATCGTGCATTTTTATTAGATATGAGACTAAGGTGTTATGCCTAAAAGAAGACTAGGGTAGGTGTCACAATGTCCACCTTTCGTTTGAAGAAGCTAGATCGAATTAGAAGGGGATGCCTTTCTCTTATAGATGTGAAATTTTAATCTACAACCATAGTAAAAATCCATCTCTAATAGTGATTTTGCAAAATTTCGTGGGTGCCTAGGCACCCACTGCCCACAACGTAGCTCCGCCCCTGCACTCTTGGCCTCTTGCCATACATGCAAGAACTCATAGGAAGTCCCAAACAAATGGATACAATCAATTTTTTTTTTTTTTTAAAAAAACTGAAAGACAATTCATACAAACACGCTAAGGGTGCTCCCAATCCAGAAATTGGATAATTCTTATAACCATTAATTTATGTATCTACTAAGCAAAATGCTTCCAATCCAGAAATTAGATAGTAGTTCTTACAACCATTAATTTGCATGTCAACTAAGCAAAATGCAAATCTATTATTATAATTAATGAAGAAGGGATGAAATTGTTTCTTATATACTCCCTCATGGAAACATACAACTACGACTGCGTGCCAGCAAAAGTAGTTCACATTTCCAATTTGTTTATGAATACTATTCACATTTATAACTCTAAAATAATTTATTAAAAAATAAATTCTATAATTAATCTAATGATATTAATTTGATATCATAATATTGATATTTTTATCTATAACTAATCAAACTCAAGATACTAAACCATGATGTTGTGCTCCAATTATATGTTTTCTAGATTAACATAGGTTAACGTAGCTATTCTAAATACAGATTATTATAGATACTAAACCATGGCACCAGTTCTCGATATAGATTATGGATTTAATGTGTATATGCTATAGCGTGAGTTGGTGCATGAGTTCATACTGTAACATCTTATACTTAAAGGTTGAGACGATAAAAAAGATAATGTAGCTATTCACGTAGCCTGCTGACAGTCACGGAGGCAGATGGATTAACACATTTACTTCTGATATGAGTAGCACAACAATCTACGACCCTAATTCTTGATAGAGACAAGACAAAGGACTTTACTAACGGATGCACGCGTAGAATTTAAGCATCCAACATGCACACTACTAGAATCGAGAGTTTTCCTAGGATTTTTTACTTTCCCTAAAAAGTTTAGAGAAACCCTAGGGAAAATATCTTTCACTAGGAGAGCCTTGAAAACCGTAGGGAAACCATGTCTTTTCAGAGTTTGCTCATTTCCTTGGGATGTAAGCGCCACGTAAGTGTTAAGCTGAACGGTTTCCTTAGGAAACATGAAAACCGTAGGGAGATTAATGAGGGTGGGCTCCGAAAATTTGTATGCTAGGCTGAAACAAATTTGAACTCTCTTCATCTCGCTGTGCCCATAACCTTATCCCTTGAACTCCTATATCCACCGCGCACCCCCATTCAATCTTCTATTATCTCTCTCCACCCTTCATTTATCTCAGCCAGAGCAACAAGGAAGCGGCCTTGTGGCTGCAAGTCCTCATCATCGTCGTCGGCCTGTAGCGAGAAGGAGCAGGTCGGAGCCGACGCTGTGGGAGGCCGCCCTGCCATTACGGCGGCGCGTCGCTGCTGCTGCTGTTATCCTTCAGTGATGCCAAAAAAAAAGGGAAAAAACGAGGGATGCGGTTGATAGCAGGTTCATCGCCCCTGCCGGCGGACGGCGGGGGCATCCAGCATGCACACTCCGATGTGGTCTGCGAGCACATGGGCATAAGCGGAGGGAAACGATGTGCAAGCCCTTGATCAGACGGTGGAGCATGCGTGCGTGTTGCACCTCCAGAGCTTGTGCGCTCGTTAAGTAACGGGTGGATGCACAGGATTTGAGCATCAAGCATGCACACTCCAATTTGGGAAAGAAAGGAAAATAATCTGTTGACCTTGCCAACAAAGGAAAAAACGACGGCTGTGGTTGATGGCAGGTTCATCGCCCCCCGGCAGTAGCATCCAGCATGCACACTCCAATGTGGTCTACAAGCACATAGGCATGAGCGGAGGGATAAGATGTGCATGCCCATGATCAGATGGTGGAGCATGTGTGCGCGCTGCACCTCCAAAGCCTGCACGCTCGTTAAGTAACGAGTGCACGCATAGGATTTGAGTATCCAGCATGCACACTCCAATCTGGAGAAGAAAGGAAAAGATTGTTGAGCTTGCCAAAAAATAGAAAAAAATGAGCAGTAGCATCCAGCATGCACAGTTCAATGTGGTCTGCGAGCACATACGCATCAGCGGAAGGATAAGACGTGCATGCCCATGATCATACGGTGGAGCATGTGTGCGTGCTGCACCTCCAGAGCCTGCACGCTTGTTGACGATTTGAGCATACGATTTGAGCATCCAGCATGCACACTCCAATCTGGAAAAGAAATAAAAAGATTGTTGACCTTGCCAAAAAATGAAAAAAAAAACGAGCGGTAGCATCCAACATGCACACTCCAATGTGGTCTGCAAGCATATAGCCATGAGCGGATGGATAAGACGTGCATGCCAATGATCAGACGGTGGAGCATGTGCGCGTGCTGCACCCCTACAGCCTCTGTGTTCCTTAAGTAATGGGTGCACACACAGGATTGGAGCATCCAGCATGCACTCCAATCTGGGAAAGAAAGGAAAAAACTGTTGACCTTGCCAAAAAAGAAAAAAATGACGATTGCGGTTGATGGCAGGTTCTTCCCCCCTCCCCACGGCGGTCGGCAGTAGCATCCAGCATGCACACTCCAATGTGGTCTGCGAGCACATAGGCATGAGCGGAGGGATAAAATATGCATGCCCATGATCAGACGGTGGAGCATGTGTGCGTGCTTCAATTCCAGAGCCTGCATGCTCATTAAGTAACGACTGCACGCGCAGGATTTGAGCATCCAGCATGCACACTCTAATCTGGAAAAGAAAGGAAAACACGGTTGACCTTGCCAAAAAAAGGAAAAAAAAAGACGGTTGCGATTGATGGTAGGTTCATCCCACCCCACCCCCACCCTCGGTGGCCGGCGGTAGCATCCAACATGCACACTCTAATATGGTCTACAAGCACATAGGCATGAGTGGAGGGATAAGATGTGCATGTCCATGATCAGACGGTGGAGCATGTGTGCGCGCTGCACCTCCAAAGCCTGCACGCTCGTTAAGTAACGGGTGCATGCATAGGATTTGAGCATCCAGCATGCACACTCCAATGTGGTCTGCGAGCACATAGGCAGGCTCGTTGAGTAATAAGTGTATGCACAGGATTTGAGCATCAGCATGCACACTCCAATCTGAGAAAGAAAGAAAAAAGTTGTTGACCTTGCCAAAAAAGAAAAAAAAATTGTTGATCTTGCCAAAAAAAAAGAAAGAAAAAACAACTTTTTGCGGTTGATGGCAGGTCATGAGCGGAGGAATAAGACGTGCATGCCCATGATCAGACGGTGGAGCATGTGTGCGTGCTGCACCTCCAGAGCCTGCGCGCTCGTTAACGGGTGCACACATAGGATTTGAGCATCCAGTATGCACACTCCAATCTGGGAAAGAAAGGAAAAACGGTTGACCTTGCCAAAAAAGGAAGAAAAATGACTGTTGCGGTTGATAGCAGGTTCATCCCCCCCTCCCCACGGCGGCCGGCAGTAGCATCCAGCATGCACACTCCAATGTGGTCTGCGAGCACATAGGCATGAGCGGAGGGATAAAATATGCATGCCCATGATCAGACGGTAGAGCATGTGTGCGTGCTTCAATTCCAAAGCCTGCACGCTCGTTAAGTAACGACTGCACGCGCAGGATTTGAGCATCCAGCATGCACACTCTAATCTGGAAAAGAAAGGAAAAAATGGTTGACCTTGCCAAAAAAAGACGGTTGCGATTGATGGTAGGTTCATCCCCCCCACCCACCCACCCTCGGTGGCCGGCGGTAGCATCCAACATGCACACTCTAATATGGTCTACAAGCACATAGGCATGAGTGGAGGGATAAGATGTGCATGTCCATGATCGACGGTGGAGCATGTGTGCGCGCGCTGCACCTCCAAAGCCTGCACGCTCGTTAAGTAACGGGTGCACGCATAGGATTTGAGCATCCAGCATGCACACTCCAATGTGGTCTGCGAGCACATAGGCAGGCTCGTTGAGTAATAAGTGTATGCACAGGATTTGAGCATCAGCATGCACACTCCAATCTGAGAAAGAAAGAAAAAAGTTGTTGACCTTGCCAAAAAAGAAAAAAAATTGTTGATCTTGCCAAAAAAAAAGAAAGAAAAAACAACTTTTGCGGTTGATGGCAGGTCATGAGCGGAGGAATAAGACGTGCATGCCCATGATCAGACGGTGGAGCATGTGTGCGTGCTGCACCTCCAGAGCCTGCGCGCTCGTTAACGGGTGCACACATAGGATTTGAGCATCCAGTATGCACACTCCAACTGGGAAAGAAAGGAAAAACGGTTGACCTTGCCAAAAAAGGAAGAAAAATGATCAAGTTGCGGTTGATAGCAGGTTCATCCCCCCTCCCCACGGCGGCCGGCGTAGCATCCAAAGATGCACACTCCAATGTGGTCTCTGCGAGCACATAGGCATGAGCGGAGGGATAAAATATGCATGCCCATGATCAGACGGTAGAGCATGTGTGCGTGCTTCAATTCCAAAGCCTGCACGCTCGTTAAGTAACGACTGCACGCGCAGGATTTGAGCATCCAGCATGCACACTCTAATCTGGAAAAGAAAGGAAAAAATGGTTGACCTTGCCAAAAAAAGACGGTTGCGATTGATGGTAGGTTCATCCCCCCCCCACCCACCCTCGGTGGCCGGCGGTAGCATCCAACATGCACACTCTAATATGGTCTACAAGCACATAGGCATGAGTGGAGGGATAAGATGTGCATGTCCATGATCAGACGGTGGAGCATGTGTGCATGCTGCACCTCCAAAGCCTGCACGCTCGTTAAGTAACGGGTGCACGCATTGGATTTGAGCATCCAGCATACACACTCCAATGTGGTCTGCGAGCACATAGGGCTCGTTGAGTAATGAGTGTATGCACATGATTTGAGCATCAGCATGCACACTCCAATCTGAGAAAGAAAGAAAAAAAGTTGTTGACCTTGCCAAAAAAGAAAAAAAATTGTTGATCTTGCAAAAAAAAAAAAAAAAACGACTTTTGCGGTTGATGGCAGGTCATGAGCGGAGGAATAAGACGTGCATGCTCATGATCAGACGGTGGAGCATGTGTGCGTGCTACACCTCCAGAGCCTGCACGCTCGTTAAGTAATGGGTGCACACATAGGATTTGAGCATCCAACATGCACACTCCAATCTGGGAAAGAAAGGAAAAAACAGTTGACCTTGCCAAAAAAGGAAGAAAAATGACTGTTGTGGTTGATAACAGGTTCATCCCCTCTCCCCCCCCACCCCCCAACGCTCAGTGGCCGGCGGTTGCATCCAGCATGCATACTCCAATGTGGTCTGCGAACATGAGATATGAGCGAAAAGATAAGATGTGCATGCCCATGTTCAGACAGTGGAGCATGTGTGCGTGCTGCACCTCCAGAGCCTGCGCTCGTTAAGTAGAATTTAGGCAAAATAAAATATATAGTGGTTGGCTTCTCAACCCTGATGCAGACATCCAGTGTATGACCCAAAAGGCAGATCTAATACTCTACTACAAAAAAGAGAGAATCAATGTCTATTCAAAACTCGTGTTAAATTTTGTACCAGCACAATTAAATCAACGGTGATGCTCATCGTTGTCGGTTCTAACACCGATGGTCATGAGGTTATTAGGGAACTCAAAATTAAGATGAAAAAAGGACTGAAAATAATAATAACAACATGTTGACACAAAATGTGGCGCACTTTGTGTCTCACACACAGCAAGCCGGAAAGCCTAGCTTCAATCGGGTGCCCGGCGCCCGAATCCGGAAGCGTGCCGATCGATTTGACCGAAAGTCGACAAGGGATAAAACGGTAAGATCATAACCGGAACGTCTTTGGGTGAGACCGAGGCAGGTTCCATCTTTACGGCCCCGAAGCCACTTACGGCGACACATAGCTATAGAAGCTATCTCGCCAACAAGTTTGCAATTCATTCGGCTAATATGATATGATCGACATGAATAAAGCCGAACCGCCGAATGTGTGTAAACGAAGACATGTTTGAACAAGATTAAATCATCAAAGCATATCAAACTACATATCGGGTTTAAAGCATCATCAAGCGCTAATAATTAAGGATAAGTAACTTATAAATATAAATCTATTAAACAACACATGCATAGGCTACTCCAACTAGTCTCGCCGCACGTCTAGCCTTCATAAACCCGTCGAGCATAAACCCAAGCAAGCTAATCCACCGCATGATACCACTCGCTATGAATTTACACCACCCCTTACCGCGATCAATCCACCGCATGATACAATCTAACAATAAAGAGCTAAAAGCACGTAATTACCTAACATATCTATAAATACTCGCTACATGTATAAACATAACCGTATCGGCAAGATTGCCGAATCGGGGTCCATGAAGAAGGAACAAACGAGTAACATGTAAAAGAAACCTATCGATTAAACCGATCTCTAGTCCACGGATGACTAGCTCTAGAGTAACCCAAAGACCGCATCCGCCGCACGGTACCCGGTCTGTCAAGGCTTATCTACATCTAACGTGAATGAACCCGCAACACGTAACAATCTAGATCGATCTAATTCGGCTATATGAACTTGATCTACTTGATATAAGTAAGCATGAAAGAATGATCAAAAGCCGAAAAGAGCATCAATCTAGATTGGGCAAAAGAGTGTTGCAAATAAATAAATATTAAATAAAGCATGCAACACGTGATAACTTAATGAATCAATTAGATCTTGCCAAATCTAATAGAGCCGATAACTATCTTTACTCATGTCTTAATCCGCCGCACGATACAAGGCACAAGCAAAAACTTCCCATGATCGAGCTTAGATCTACCGCATGTTCTAAGCTAAAACAATGAGACTACTTGCATCACATCTAAATCCGCCGCACGATACTAGACATGATAGCAAGATTGCCGGGACTTACGGAGGTCGACGGATCGATTGGCCCTCTCGAAGAACTCGACGACACGACTAAAAGGACTCGAAGGGTGGCACGTAGCCGGTTGTATTGATTTGGTTGTGAACCCTTATTACAATGGTCGAGGGCTTATATTTATACCCTGGACAAAACATGAGTCCTAAGTGTTTACGAACTATCTAAACAAAATTGGAAAGATACAAATATGCCAACTCTAACCATAATCGGAGTCCTTGACTATCACGACCCCTTCCCTTTCTGGTCAGCTCCCTCTCTCCTTCTTTCGCCTTCGAATGAAACCGTCATAGCCGACCGCTTGATCATTTGCCGAACACATGGAAATTAGCCGACCGCATATGCATTTGCCGAATTGCTCTCTCGCTCCCTGCGGGTCCACCTGTCATATTCCTGACCAAATTCTGGTGTTAACACATGCCCCCTCAATTTCGAGATAAAAGGTTTTTATTTCGAAATTGACCATAAGCGCCTTTCTCCTAGGTCAGTACTGCCACCGCAGCCGCCACCCGAGATCGAGCCATCGCTTAATGGCGACGAATCTCCAATCGGCTCCATCATGGCGACAGAACTCAAGAGGAGCTCTTGGAGGTAACCCTACTTGCTTTACCTATTCGGCAACTTTCTTGAATCAGCTCCCAGATGCACTTTTTGATCCATTCGCTTCAATTTCCTCTAAAGGAAATGAAGAATGAGATCTTGATCTCCAATCTTGCGTGTCCTGGATCATTCTTTCTTGGTCCGCGGGGAGACCCCAATGCGAGGGAATTTATCGAAAAAGAAACTCGAGGATCCCTTTCAAATCTAGGATTGCTCCCCCAAACAAGATGGCCGAATACCTTCAAAACATGGCCCCTCCCTTCAATCACGGGATGGCGCGATTGGTACCGTAGGATGCAGTCTAGAAATAGTGATTTCGGGAATCACAAGATATTCAACACCGCTTGGAACTTTCCTTAGCCGAAATGCCAAGAAATGATTCTCTTCGATAGCCGCCCTCACTTCGGGTCCGATGCTATCAACGCATTTATCTTTGGTCATGGCCCAATGTCAATTACTCGTCGAGACATTTTCATGATGACGGTTTGAATATTACCAAGCCAACATATCCTTTCAAGTTCAAAGGTACCAGTACCCAGAAGTCAGTCAAACCAGGAGGAGGTTGGGCCAAGTACATTCAGACCTATGCTTCAACTGGCACCATATCGACAAAGAGTATAGAGCTTTCATGAACATGTGGCATGCGGTGTTCATTTTTACGTGGCAAGTCCAATGAGCCCACTCGAATCACATAGTGATGGTGAAGAACTAGCCGGGCAGCAAGCCGATTCCTTTGGGTAAATATCTTTTGGGAGCAGTTTACCACATGATGCACCAGATTACTGTCCAAATGCGTGGCCAGGGTGAAATCTCCTGTGTCAATGGCCCGTGGTGGCTTGTTCAAATGTGGCTGCAACTGTATATGCATCAGATAGTTTCAGTTGACCTTCACAACCTGAATTTTCCTTCAATCAACTATCTTGAAGGTGAGAATCCCGATATAAATCTGTCGACATATGGGGAAGCCGCATCTTCCATTGTCATTGATCTAGACCTTGGCCACCTTTTTAAGATCTTCTACAAGGGATTCAACCACGTAATCCGGTTCCCCTACGTAAAGAATGAAAATTTAACTCTCTCCCGTAGATTTAGCTATGAGTCGGGCTGCATAGACGATGATTCCAGGGACATTTTTAATTCTTTCATCGGGCCCCGTGCTCTACCGAGAATTTCATCATGGCCGGCTGATAAGCTCAACTTATGAATTTTACAACCCAAACATGGTTGCCAGGCAGCTTGGACTTGGTCAATTGCCCCCAAGGCCATACTTTTCAAGCATCATCAGACCCAGGGAGTCATTGCTAAACATTACCGAGGCCAACAAAGTCTTTAATCTTGGATGCAAGCTTCGGTATATGAACCTAATCCTCTCGGTGATAATTGAAGCTGCTCATCCCTCCTTCTCTCTTTGGTGGCAAGAATGGCACTCTCACATTTTTAGAGCACAAGTCCATCCTCTATGCCAAGTTCTAATGCCCTCATTCACTTCTGATGATGAGGTACACTCTCATAGCTATCTTTCATCCTATGTCTCTGTTCTTGTATCTAAACATCTTTGTGAATAGGACAATGCCCCTCCAAGCCCTCCAGAGGTTCAATACTGGCAACCTGGCCCTAATGCTGCTCTAGGGCATGATGCTCCAAGTTTGGCAGTTTTTAACAAAACACTCGCCGATGACACGGTTCTCTGAAGGACCTTAAAAGAAAAACTCCTTCCTCCCCCATCAAGGACACGCCATCCCCAAGAAAACAAGATCAAAGAAGGTTAAGCCATCCCCTTAGGTATGAATGCTTCGATCCCTTATTCACCATCTCGCAAATATGTTCGTATTCATCATCCTCTTTCAACGAGTGTGCCAACCCTCAAAGTCCTGGCGGGTAGTGATCTTGGAAAACTCTCCCGGAGCCTCTACCGGACAAGTAAACGCCAATGAGCCTATTAGCAATCTTGGTATGCATCCGCACTTGTTATTCTCATCCTTTTGTCTACACACCAATCTTACTTATGTCTGACCCAGATAATCAAGGAGGAACAGCAGAAGAAACTTCTCCTCACCAGGCAGATGACCAAGCAGGTGAACAAGGAGAAGCAGCAGAAGAAATTCCTTCTCATCAAGTTAATGAACAAAGAGAAACGGAAACAGACATTCCTCTTCATCAGCCAGGAGAAGCAACAGAAAAAATTCTTCTTCGAGACGTACCAGATTCAACTCCTTCGGCAATTCAAGATATCAACGAGTCATGACACCGCTATCCATGAAGCAAAGAATCGTATCGGCCACCCAAAGTCTTGATGCTACTCAGGAAGCTATTGATCAAGTTTTTGCCGAAGAGGTATTATCTTGATCTTTCTCAGTCATTCCCTATTTGAATTAAATCATTCGGCTAATAAATTTTCTTCTGTTATCAGGACACTGCTCTTCAACAGGCCAGTTTTTCCCTCATTGCTGAAGAATTTGCCGATGATGATGAAGTCTCCTCTAATCGGCAATTATCATCAGATAGTCAGGCTAAATTGAAGGACATAATCTCATTCTTAGAGAAGGACATTGTTGACTTGACTCGAGAATCTGACAAGATAAGGGAAAGAGCAGAGCCAATTGGCCAAGAGCTCCCTTCTGATCTTAAGGATGCCATAAACGCCTTGTCCCATCTTGATGACCACTTTGCTGTCGTCAAGAGAGCATACAAAAATACATCTGACAAGGCTGTTTTGGAAACCGACAAGGCAACCAGAGAACAGCAAGTTAAGGAGCTCTACTCTGAATTCAAGTCAGCCAAACAGTCTTGGAATACCTTGGAGCCAGAATTGCAGAGCATGAGAGATGAGAGGATCAAACTGGCAGCTCAGTTGGCTCAATTGGATGCCAACATTCAATCTCATGAGGCCAAACTTGCTACTCTGCCACCTCTTGATTCGGCTAAGTCCAAAATAAGCTCTCTTGTCAGAGAGACCAAGCAAATCAAGAGCAGGCTGCTGCAGATGCAAAATTCTGAAGTTGAAGACAAGAGAGCCCTTGACGAAGTCAACAAAATCAAGACTGATGCCCTGAATGTCATTAACTCTTATTTGAGTGTATAAACCTCGGCTTGTATGATGACATATGTAAATATTATGCTCGAATGTACCATACTTCTTCAACATTTTATTCCTTTTGATTTAATATTTTGTTTTTCTCTTTCTTCTCTCGCCTCGTTATCATTCGGTTTGTCCCCGAGTATGACTATACTCACACTTGTGCAAATCGCCGAACATAACCGTAGTAGGCTCAAGTTCATACTTTTAGCCGAATGATTCCCATTTCAGCTTCTTAGCCGACCGCGTCGGTAACTGAATTGACCACAGTAATAGGCTTGGCCCAACTCAATACCGGCCCACAGAAGTGTGAAAACCCTAATCTGTCGATTGGTTTTCCCGCAGGTTCCGCCACGGCTCCCATCATTCATAAATAGAGCCACTCGGCTCCCATCATCACCACGCCAATCAGTTATCATCTCCAATCTCTTCCACTTCCTCTCCGCCTTCAAGCCCAAAAAACCCCATCACCACCAATGGCGAGCAGCGGCGATCGCGGCAAGCGCTTGGCCGAGAACGAGGCGGAGGAAGCAATGCCCGCGCCAATGGTAAGAAATCTTCATCTCTTCGAGTCGAGTTGCTACGAGATCTTGTTTCCTTTCACCCGATCCGGGCCTTGCCCCCGCGGTTATTCACTTCCTTGATTTTTGTTTCGGGGTACCGGGGTCGCCGGTGATTATGCCGCCAACTTCCGGAGGGAGGTCGCCGGCCGGCACTCACACTCCTCCTCCCGCTACCGCTCCCGCTCCCCGCGGCGGATGCGGCGGAGGGAAGTAGCCGTGGTGGCCGCCGTCTGCAGTAATGAAATAATTTCTCTATGCCAGCGTTTTTTTATATATATAGCCGATCTTGATTGCACCTTGCTTGTAGGACGGCGAGGATCAGCACCGGCCAATGGCGCTTCGGCGCCGGCCGGCGGCCGCGGTGCTCGCTTCCCTCCCGCCCCTGCTCCGGCTCCTGCTCCGGCGCCGGCCTCTGCCTCGGCCTCGTTGGGGTCCTCCTCCGGCAGCTCGTACCACCCTATATGGGATAGGAACAACGACGAGATCCCGGCGTACACCCGCTACGACGCCGACGCCTACCGCCGCGAGAGGGACGAGGCGCGAGAGCTTCTTGGTGAAGAAACCAAGAAGTTCGGGATCGCCCAGCTGGAATGGGAGGACAACTGCCGACAGCTGAGCGAGGCCATCACCAGTACTTGCTCTACAATCATTGCTTCGATTCCCGTTCTTCCCGATCTGTTTATTCATGGGTCTGTCTTGTGTTTTGCAGATCTCTCCAATGAGCTCAACCTTTGAAGGTGGCGGCGACGAGGGTGGCCGATCGGGTGAACGCCTGGGGACCGACCGTGGCGGATCGTTTGGAGGCGGTGCTCGATCGGATTGATCGGGCGGCCATTCATGGTGTGTGCCTTGGCACCTCCTCGGCTTGGCGGGGATGTCGTCTGGGACCGGGACGACTACGCTCCCATGCCGGTCGGCTTCCGGGGTGGTCCCCCCACGAGGTCGACGGCATCGAGGGTCTTCGGCGGCATACGACGGCCACGCCGACACCATGGCCAACGCCACCAACCCGGAGTCCGTTCTCAACAAGCTCTTCACCGAGGAAGAGGAGTAGCTTGTATTACGGCCGGCGCGGGTTGTAAAAATAAAACCTTTAATGAAGAATGTTGGTCTCTTCCTTGCTTACGCTTATCTTAGCTGAAATGGCGTTTCGCCGATCGTGTTTGTTCTTGCGAATTTTCTTCACTCCTTAGTTAGAACTCGATTGCAACATCCTTCCCGAACGAAACTTTTCCCGAGCGCATGACGTCATCTTATCTTATTAGATCTTGGCACTTGTTCCATGACTTGACATTTTGTAGCGTAGCTCTTCAATTCCCTTTATCTTCTCCCGATAAACCTACCGGTCGAGAGATAAAACTGTTCACTTATATTCTAAAAAAAATTTGGCTAAAGGCGATACAACCGCATCGGCTATTTGCATTCAAGACGATACACACGATATCGGCTATTTTTGCACTAGAGGCGATACAATAATATCGGCTATTTTTCTCCAACTTCTTTCCTTTGTTCGAAGGCGATTTTTATTCAATCGGCTATACCACGTTTACGTCATAGTCACAATTAAGATCCAACTTCGATACTTGGATAAAACTTCTTAAGGTATCTGCCATTGATGGCTCTAGTAAGTTCTTCTCCAAATAGCATTTTCAATATATACGCATTACCAGGCGCACAACTGACAACCCGAAAAGGTCCTTCCCAATTTGGTGACCATTTGCCAAATGTCCTGTCCTTTGTGCCAATTGGCAATATCGTTTTCCAAACCAATTCTCCTTCTGCAAATTGCTTAACTTTAACTTTCTTGTTGTAGTACTTGGCAACACGCATTTTATTCTTCTCGATGTTCTCCAAAGCTTTAAGACGAATCAAATGCAAATCTTCCAATTCATCCATCATCAAATCCTTATAATCTTTATCTCTGTCAGTCCTTTTGCAACTCAACTCTCCTTGATCCCGATTGCAACTCCCAAGGCATTACAAACATTATGTCCATAAACCAACTCATATGGAGATGCTTGTGTAGATCCATGGCAAGCCATTCGGTAAGCCCACAATGCTTCATTAAGGACCAAGTGCCATCTCCTTGGCTTCTCATCGATCTTCTTCTCGGATAATCTTGATCATGATCTTATTTGACGCCTCGCTTGGCCATTGGCTTGTGCATAATAAGGAGAAGAATTATATAACCTTATCCCCATGTTTTCGGCAAAGTCACAAAACTCGAAGAAGTGAACCGAGTCCCCGATCGGTTGTAATGGTCTGTGGGATTCCAAACCTATGAATTATATGCTCCTTGACAAAACGATCATATTTTCCGACGTGATTGTTTTCAAAGGGATAGCTTCAACCCACTTGGTAAAATAATCAGTAGCTAATAATACAAACTTGTGTCCTTTACTGGATGGAGGATTAATCTCTCCAATTAAATCTATGCCCCATCCTCTAAACGGCCATGGTTTGATTATTGGGTTCAAAGCAGATGCAGGTGCTCTTTGAACATTACCAAATATCTGACAATCTCGACACCCTTTGTAATATTCAAAGCAATCCTCCAACATAGTCGGCCAAAAGTACCCTGTCCTTCTGATTATCCACTTCATTCGGTAGGCCGACTGATGTGCACCACAAGCTCCTTCATGAACTTCAAACATAATCTTCTTAGCCTCTTCTTGACTCAAGCACTTGAGCAACACTCCATCTATAGACTTGTAGTACAACCGATCATCAAGAAGTACGAATTTAAGGGCCTTATACCCGAGCCTTCGGAAACTTTTTGAGATGGGTCTTTCGGATAACCGATAATGTCACTTCTCCAGTCATCATTTATCGATCAAGATTGAAAGCACCTTCTTCTCGCTGCATAGACTTCATGATTTTCCCGATATCCGAAGCGGCTTGAGCTAATCTATTTGCTTCTCCATTGTGCTCTCGGGTATATGATGCAAAGTAACTGCGAAAAGCTTTTCGGAAGTTCCCTACACTTGTTCATGGTACCCTTTAAGTACATCATTTTTGCATTCATATTGTCTGTCAACCGATTGATCACCAATTCAGAATCACCAAATATCTCGATAGCAACATGCTTTCACTTCTATTAACAGCCGAAGCCCTCTAAGCAAAGCCTCATACTCGCTTGATTGTTAGTGACAGGATATTCAATTGAAAAAGCAAACTCAAATGTCTTTCCTCGTGGGGATATCAAAAGAATACCAAGCACCACCACCTTTGTCACATGATGATCCATCAAAAAAATGCCCATGGGGCAATGTTCACCATATCAACGAGATAAATCACGATGTTGAGTAATAAAATCGGCAATTACCTGTCCTTTCACCGCTTTTTGCCGACTCATACCTTAAATTAAATTTCGACGGTGCTAATACCCATTTGCCGATTCTTCCATTTAAAATCGGCATTGACAACATGTGTTTAATTACATCAAAACTAGATATTACCACACATTCGGCATTTAACAAATAGTGCCGAAATTTGGTGCATGAGTAATAAACACACAAACAGAGTTTTTCTATAGCCGAATACCTTGTTTCAGGATCTAGCAGTTTTCGGCTAAGGTAAGCTATTACCCTCTCTTTTCCATCAAACTCTTGCATAAGGGCCGACCCTATTGTTAGGCTATCGGCCGCCACATACGCTTTGAAAGGCTTCTCAAGTTGTGGAGATACCAACACGGTGGTGCCTTCATATATTGCTTGATTTCATCAAAAGCCTTTTTCTTGTATGTCACCCTGAGACAAATTTCGATCCTTCTTGAGCTTCAACAATGGAGAGAAAGGCAATACTCTTTCGATAAATTGGATATGAATCTTCTTACGAAATTGATCTTGCCCAAGAACGATTGCAACTCGTAAGGTTAGTTGGGGGCACAATTTTGTCTATTGCTTCCATGCTCTTTTTCCCAACTTCTATTCCTCCTTTGTGGATCAAGAACCCTAAGAACTCACCAGCCGAGACTCCAAAAGCACACTTATTTGGATTCATCTTTAAACCATGTTTCCTTGTGCACTCCAAAGTCTTCCTTAAATCGGCTAAATGTTCTTCATGGTTTCTGGATTTGACTACCACATCATCAATGTAAATTTCCACAATTTTACCGATCAACTCATGAAAGATATAATTCATGGCCCTCTGATAAGTTGCACCAGCATTCTTCAATCCAAATGTCATTACTATCCACTCAAATAACCCAATGTGGCCGGGACATCGAATGCGTCTTTGCAATATCTTCGATCGCCATAAAAATCTGATTATAGCCGCATTGCCATCCATAAAACTGATAACTTCATACCCCGCTTTGCATCCACTAGTAAATCGGCAAGCGGCATTGGGTAACCATCCATGGGAGTAGTTTTGTTGAGATCTACGAAATCTATGCATACTCGATCTTTCCATTCTTTTTGTATACAGTACTATGTTTGAAATCCACTCTGCATACCTGCATGGCCGAATAAAGTTTGCTTCAATCAATCTTTCAACTTCTTTCTTTACATCGGCCAATACCTCCTCTTTATAAATTTTCCGTGGAGGTTGTTTGAAGGGACGAAACCCAGGTTTTATAGGCAACTTATGCTCAACAATTGATCGATCCAAACCAGGCATCTCTGTGTAATCCCAAGCAAAACAATCTTTAAACTCTTCCAGCAACTCTACTAATTTCAACTTATATTCTGGGTCTAAATTTGCACTGATATACATCGGCCTTGACTTTGTGCTATCACCAACATCGATCTCTTCTAACTTGTCGGCCGACATGAAACCACGACCAGTTTGCCTTTGTTGCCATCGATTGGATTGCCCATTAAAACTTCTTGTCGAGCCGATTGCTTGGATCGGTGTTGATCTGTCGAACACATTGACAGGACCTTCTTTCCATTTCTTACCCGAAAGGCGAGTCTTGTCCATCATATTCCCAATAAGCGAGGCTCGGAAGTGGCAACACTCTTTCGAATCATCGGCTTGAACAACCTCTACATCATCTCCTATCCACTGAATAAGAATTTGATGCATAGTTGAGGGTACACAGCAATTAGCATGGATCCAATCTCTTCCCAGAAGCATGCTATATGCCCCCTTGCCATCAATGACAAAGAAAGTAGTGATCAAAGTCTTGGATCCAATCATCAGTTCCACATGTACTGCTCCACGAGTATCAGAAGCATTGCCAGCAAAATCTCTAAGGATCATGTCGCCGCAACAAATCCTCACTTGTCATACCAAGCTTTCGAAAGTAGCATAGGGCATAATATTGATAGCAGCCCCTCCATCAACAAGCATCTTGGTTAAAGGTTTGCCATTGACATATCCCTTCGGGTATAACGGCTTCGATGACGGTTTTTAATCGGCTTGTCAAAGATTGCTTGCCGAGTCAACACAAGTTGAGCCATCGGGTCTCGGCATTCGGTTTCATCAAAATCGAGTATACTTCATCCGAACTTCTTGATCTTCGGGAGCTCTAAACTCCAATGGGATAAAGAACACCATGTTAGTATCACCGAAGGACCCGTCCATCATCCTTTTTCTTAGGACGCCACACCGGTTTCTTTTCGGCTAATTCTCGCTTGACTCTTGATTCCTCAAACGCTGAACTCTTCTCTTCGGCTTTTCCGAGACGGGAGGGCACCATTGTCCTCTTTGCCACCTGTATGAGCTTTCCTCGCATTATGAACATCGCTATGAGCCCAAGCTTGATCGCAAATCTTTTCCTCGATGTCCATCAAAATTATTCATTTTTATGCGCCGATCGCCCTCAGGAATCCTTATTCCAAGTCTATCGTGGACGGGACGGCGATTGACTCGAGATTGCCTATACTCTGAATATTCATCACTGCATTCAGGGCAATTGTTTTTAGCAGGCAACTTCAAGCCTTCATTCCAACAGTGTCTGAAGAAGGAACAGTTCCAATGTGACGCTCTTGCTCCCTCGATGTGTTCTTCCTGTTCTCTTCGGCGCACTTCGCCTCATATCTTCGACGCTCCGCCATGAATCTGCGTTCCTCTTCAATGTACCTTTGCTCTTCATCATACTCCATCTTCTTTTCCCTTTGCCACTTATTTAACAAGTGTTGTCTTTGTAACTGCGCTTTGGCTCGGCGTGTATTCGGCAATTTCCCTTAGCCGCATCCGAAGTTTGACCCTTCTCATTCGGCTATTTCGAACCGTACTTGTTGCACTTCTTCCTTGGTAACTTGCCGATCGGGGTCAACAGCACCACTCTCCTTGGCTCTTTCAGAAGTCAGAACCTTCATCTTTCCCTTTTCTTTGGATTCACTGGCATCAACCATGCTTATAGAGAAAGAGACCATGTTCTGAGGGAACGGGTTTTTGTCTACTTTCATCTTGCCATCAAATCTCAAGTGTCCATCTTGAATAGCTTTCGAATCTTTACTCTGAACACTCGGCAATCATTGATATGATGAGAACCGTATCATGAAACCCACAACACTTCTTATCCTTTACCCCTTCAGGGCGCAGCATAGGATGTCCTTCCGGCAGCTTGATGCGTCCCTCTTGAATTAGATACAAAAAGAGCTTATCTCGCTTTACCGACATCAAAATCATAAGATCCTTTTTCTTGCTTCACCCATCGATGATCGACCAAAGTAGGCTCTTTTGTCCAGTTCAACTCTGCAGCAGACTACTTCATCTTCATCTTCATATTCGATGCTTCTTCTAGAAATCCCGATACATGTCAATAGTTGCACTGTTCTTCGAAAACGAGCATCTCTTCGAACCCTTGGGCTTGATTGCTCATTGCTTGTCAACTTTTGTGCAAGCTGTCCAAGGTCTTCAAACTCCATGTCAAATAGCTTGTCTCGATATGTGGCAAAGCATGCCCGCAACGACCAATTGTGCGAGTTGATCATCGGGAATAGTCGAGAATAGCACATGTTCTTCGCTTCCGAATCTACGAAGATACTCCATTGGTGTTTTAGTAGTCTTCATCCTCATAGCCCAAAGATCAACCATCTTCTTCTCATTGGTTCCCGTATAAAAGTATGCATGGAACTTTTGCTCCAATTCGCCCATGTACCAATGGAATTAGCCGGCTGCGATACAAACCATGTGAAAGCCGGCCCCTGTCGAGACATAGGAAAATATCTAATCCTCCAAGCTTCATCAACAGCGGCTTCTCCAAGTTGCATCGGATATCTGCCGATATGCTCAATGGTCGGGTGTCATCGACCGAGAGAACTTGGTCAAATCCGTTGGTGGCTTAACTCTTGGTGGAAGAGCTACCCTATTGTACCACTCGGGAAAGGAGATTTGTATGCATATGTACGATGCTTTGGTTTCGGGCCGAATTGATTTCGCATCATATCGGCCATTCTCGCTTAGAAGGACATCATTTGCATCTTGCGCTCCCCTGTCTCCTAGAAGGTACTCGATGCACTCCTGTATCCCGGATTCGGCAAAGCACTCGAGCACCGTAATCAGTAAATTCATTGTACCCATCTCCATAGATACTCTTACGCAATCTATTTGCCCTCGGGGGAGATCTTGTAAGCAGATGCGGGTATATCTCGTTGTTGCACCAAAAGTTACTTGACCATGAGTTTGCTGCTCGGTCACGGGAGGCTTTTCCTTTTCATCATAAGCAGCCCCGTCCTTGCTAGTGCCGATCATCTCTCCTCCTCCAAGTGACTTCTCCGAAGATTGCCGAGTGTTAAAGAACACCGGTCCACCAAGCTCTCCAAATTTTTCTTCAAAGCGCTTGTCAACTCTTTTGGACCAAAAGTATCAACCATGATTTTGCGGAAGGTCCCCAAAAAGCGTGTTATGATTCAACATAGTATCTCCCACAGCTTTGTAGATGACTTGAACTACCCTCTCGCTTCTCCTCTTCGTCGGTAATATCGATCACCCGAGAAGAACTCGTGGCAATGATTGCTTGACCATCACTCGCCACTCTTGTTTTTGGAGAAAGACATCAAACACTTCGCCGATATCTTGTTCCATTGCCTGCTCCACCATCCGGCGTTGCTCCGGCTGCAAGATCGTCCATGGTCACGTTCAGAACGTGACTATTGTCAATCTCCGATCCCATCCTAAACTGAGAAGTGGTCCCACTGGGCATGCCAAAAAGTGTGTTGACACAAAATGTGGCGCACTGTGTCTCACACACAGCAAGCCGGAAAGCCTAGCTTCAATCGGGTGCCCGGACGTCTGAATCCGGAAGCATGCCAGTCGATTTGACCTGAAAGTCGACAAGGGATAAAACGGTAAGATCATAACTGGAACGTGCTGGGTGAGACTAGACAGTTCCATCTTTACGGCCCTGAAGCCACTTACGACGACACATAGCTATAGAAGCTATATGCCAACAAGTTTGCAATTCATTCGGCTAATATGATATGACTGACATGAATAAAGCTGAACTGCCGAATGTGTGTAAACGAAGACATGTTTGAACAAGATTAAATCATCAAAGCATATCAAACTACATATCAGGTTTAAAGCATCATCAAGCGCTAATAATTAAGGATAAGTAACTTATAAATATAAATCTATTAAACAACACATGCATAGGCTACTCCAACTAGTACGCCGCACGTCTAGCCTTCATAAACCCGTCGAGCATAAACCCAAGCAAGCTAATCCACCGCATGATACCACTCGCTATGAATTTACACCACCCCCACGCGGATCAATCCACCGCATGATACAATCTAACAATAAAGAGCTAAAAGCACGTAATTACCTAACAGATCTATAAATACTCGCTACATGTATAAACATAACCGTATCGGCAAGATTGCCGAATCGGGGTCCATGAAGAAGGAACAAACGAGTAACATGTAAAAGAAACCTATCAGATTAAACCGATCTCTAGTCCACCGGATGACTAGCTCTAGAGTAACCCAAAGACCTGCATCTGCCGCACGGTACCCGGTCCTATCAAGGCTTATCTACATCTAACGTGAATGAACCCGCAACACGTAACAATCTAGATCGATCTAATTCGGCTATATGAACTTGATCTACTTGATATAAGTAAGCATGAAAGAATGATCAAAAGCCGAAAAGAGCATCAATCTAGATTGGGCAAAAGAGTGTTGCAAATAAATAAATATTAAATAAAGCATGCAACACGTGATAACTTAATGAATCAATTAGATCTTGCCAAATCTAATAGAGCCGATAACTATCTTTACTCATGTCTTAATCCGCCGCATGATACAAGGCACAAGCAAAAACTTCCCATGATCGAGCTTAGATCTACCGCATGTTCTAAGCTAAAACAATGAGACTACTTGCATCACATCTAAATCCGCCGCACGATACTAGACATGATAGCAAGGTTGCCGGGACTTACGGAGGTCGACGGATCGATTGGCCCTCTCGAAGAACTCGACGACACGACTAAAAGGACTCGAAGGGTGGCACGTAGCCGGTTGTATTGATTTGGTTGTGAACCCTTATTACAATGGTCGAGGGCTTATATTTATACCCCTGGACAAAACATGAGTCCTAAGTGTTTACGAACTATCTAAACAAAATTGGAAAGATACAAATATGCCAACTCTAACCATAATCGGAGTCCTTGAATATCATGACCCCTTCCCTTTCTGGTCAGCTCCCTCTCTCCTTCTTTCGCCTTCGAACGAAACCGTCATAGCCGACCGCTTGATCATTTGCCGAACACATGGAAATTAGCCGACCGCATATGCATTTGCCGAATTGCTCTCTCTGCTCCCTGCGGGTCCACCTGTCATATTCCTGACCAAATTCTGGTGTTAACACAACAATACAGAAATGACGACTCCACTGGACACTCACCGGTAGTCACAAGTCGCTTAACTTTTTAAAATCTACAACCTTTGTTATGATTACTTTTCTATACGTGATACTTAAGTAGCACTACATACTCGATCACTTATGATTATAAAGCATGCAGATTATTTTGGTATTAACTTATATGAAATCTTATGAATCAAATATATTGATATCAAAATTGCTTAAAATAATAAAAAAATGAAGCGCAAAGCCGCATAAATTCTTGAGATCTACAACTTAAGTTATAGTCATTTCTTTATCAAGATCCTTAACTACCATTATAGTCACTCGTAAATATAGAGCATATGGACTCCTTTGGTATTAACTCTATCAAATATTGGGATGCATATTTGGAAATCCAAAATATTTCAAATTAACAACTTTGAGCTACAAAGTTATGGATCTCGTCAAGTAGTACAACTTTGGTATAAAGTTCATCTTAAGTTATGAAATTATTCATGCGTAGTATATCACTGCCGATTGAAGCCACAAACCGGCATTAACGACCCAGTATTACTGTTGGTTCCTAGCTTAAACCTGTAGTGATATGAACGGACAATGATAATCACAATACCACTTTCGGTTTTAGCTACAGACCGACAGTATCAAATCTCTAGTTTCTTTTTTTTTTTTGAGGGAGAAGTCAATTCTATAGTAGAGCTATAATCTATGACCTAGAAGGCTGAGATGTAGAAATGGCACATGGGCCTCAGTTTTGTCCTGCTTACCTGGTGTCGTTCAAGGTCCAGCACTATGCCCGAAAGCATAGAGATGAGAATATATATGGGCATGTTTGGGAATGTGCTTCTGGCTGGCCGCCGGTTGGCCAGGCTATAGCTAGCCATAGCCAAGTTGAACGTGTTTGGTTACATGTTTCTACAAAGCCGAGCTGATATGATAACATGTTTGGTTGCCGGTTCAAAGAAAATACGGCCACCTTACACAAACATGTGGTAGCCTTACCTCCTCACTAGCACTTAATCGAGCACTTCATGTGCGTGAGCTACTCCAACGATTGGATGGAGAAGAGGATCCAGAGGCCACGATGGCGAGGTCCACACCCAGCATCATGCTCCATAGCACGGTGGCACTGTCGCGCCATCCAACGAGAGAGAAGAGGGAGAGAGGGAACAGAACACGGAAGCACCGTGCTCCGGCAGAGGGTGCGCCCGAAAGTGTTCGGAGCTTTGACGTCGGCCTCGGCTGTGTTTGGCTCCGGGTGGAGCGTGTTGGCGGTCCTTAACTCAGTTTTATACCCGCCAACTATAGGTCATATTGGGGGAAATAAATATTTTATATCACATATATCTTTACTATTGACCTAGTTCCCTGTGCTTGGAGAAAATATTGTTTTGCAGAATATACACCAAGTGCAGGATTTTCCGGAATAAAAGTACGCTTTTCAGAAGGCGTAAAACAAAGCTCAAGAGCAAGTGGGCCATCTGGGGTCGAAATGGGCCAAAAGCACCGGCATGGATGCGACCCGGATGGCGGCCCGAGCCCACCTGCCAATGGCGGTCGAGGGCGGCGTCACCCCGAGCGCGGCGCGCACAGGGCGCGCGCGCGCCCGGCCACGCCGCCAGGTGGGCCCGGCCAAAGGCGGTCGCCTCCTTCCATCCGGGGCATGACGGTTCCGCTGGTTATTTTACCTCCATACCCCTGAACCGCCTTCAGTACCCTATAAATGAAGAGGAGAGGCCCCCCACCTCAACACACACCATTTGGAGCCATCTCTACACCTCACACTTGTTCATTAGTCTTAGTGTTAGTCATTTGGAGCTAGGCAAAGCTACTTGGAGAGCTTGTCTCTAGGAGGAAAAGCTACACTCTTGGTATAAATCTATGGAGCGTTCTTCCTTAGTCAAGTTCTCATTATATTTATATAGTCGTACATATGAACTAGAGTATAGTCTAGTACACGATATATTCTATGATCAAGAACTAGGCCATAGTTCTTGTGAGAGTTGTTCATCGTGTTCTACATTGTTCTTCATCGTTCGTGTGTTCTACTTGTTTAGATTAGATTATAGAAGAGGAATAGCGGTTCGATGTGCCTTCGGGCTTGCCTATATTCTAACTCGTCCATCCGTAGGGTGGGAGTCCTGGGGGAATGTAGGTAGCTCCTTAGTATGCGGACGTGGTGTCCGGGTGCGAGGGAACCTTCGGATATGTCGGCATGCCACGGTTGAGGTGGTAGGCGGCGGTGGTGACAGCCTGTCCGTCCCTTGTAATCCCCACGTTCGCATGTTGAGTAGGAGTTCGTAAATGCCGCCATCGGCGGTAGACCGGTTGCCGCGGTCTCCCCATATTCCTAGTCTGTAGTCGAGTCTTGACTTGTATAACATGTGGAATTAGCTGTTCTAGTATTGACTATATAAGACCTGCCTGCTCCGCGTGGATTATTCTTTATTCTTTATTTTATCTTTATTCCTTTGAGGTTGCTCTAAGTGTGTGTCCACTATCCAAACTACCGTATGTTTACCCCTGTATAGCACATTGGTCGGTTTCTCCTCATGCTAGATATCGTATTCATACCCATGCTAGAATACTTAACTACCCCATGCCTTCCTTTGGGAAATTATAAACAACGATACCCTGAATACTTCCGGGTGAAATGCTGCGACGATAGATCCGTGCGCTTGCGGATATTTATCTACTAGGATGTGATCTATCTCTGGCAACACTCGCATAGTTGCTAGAACCAGTTTCTAGTAATTATGCCGAGTAAAGCCATTTAGCGTTTCTGGCGCTGTTATCAGAATCGGGCTCTAAGTCTATTTTGGTAATCGCGCTAAGAAATGCCAACAGAGCGACGGGGTAGAGCAGGAGAGGGAGAGAGGCCGGAGAGAGAAAGGATGTCAGGGGCTCCAGTCGTCGTAGAACTTGGGCTTCGGTGCGGTTTCCTCGGTGATGGCGCTCGACTTCGTTGTGGTTGTTGACGGTCGTTAAGTATCAATTTTATACCGTCAACGCAGCAAGAGAAAGGACTAATTCCTATTAGATATAGGGGTTACAGCGTGAGAATTCCACGAGTTTTGGTGATTGTCTATTTCTGCAGGGGGTTATCAGAAAGAGAACCAAAGGAGGCCCACATGTCATGATTACATAGAGATAAAGACCGAACGGGTGAAAAAGTATAATCTAGAAGACTCCAGAAGGCGACCCCTGAAGGCTGGGCCCCACTGCGGCGGCCGGTCGGCCGCCCAAGGGGGAGTCGGCCGACTCCCCCGCCTCGGCCAATGGCGTTGAGTCTCGCGGATCCCGCCTCCACCGCCTTTGAGGATGAATAATTATCGTCCATTTAGGTCGGTTTGATCCGAGGGCTGTGGTGCATCCTAGGGGGCTATATATTCGAGCCCCGGCCCCCGGGTGAAACCCTAATTCATCCTAATTCATTCTCTCTTCATTCATCGGGGATTCGAGAAGCCGAGCCACCATCTCAATTAGAGCTCCATAGTTTAGTAGCATAGCTACATAGGAATAGATCTAGAGGGAATCAAGCCTAGCTTGGAGTCCGGATCTGTCGGAGTTCTTGGTAATTTCCTCTACATTCTTGTAATATTCATCATTGTTCGTGATACTATGAGTAGTACTTTATTCTATTCTATTTATTTGATTATGTTCTCAATTATATTGTTCTTAGTTTACTTTGATTATATGTTTAGCATAGTTGGACTAGAATTATGTTTATGCAACGTATAGCGCTTGCTCATTAGATCGATGGGTGAGTGGTAAATATTGTGTAGGCGTGGTGCCTAGACCGTATTTATCTGCGATTGCACCCTATATTCCGGATCGTGAGGTAGATCGCGGGAGTGACAGTCCTGTTGAGTCCTTTGTAGCCCTTCTCCCGAGTATAGGTCTAGCGGAACAAACCTATTACATTGAAGTCATTGCTATGTCTCTTGTCTTCTCTGGTAATATCACTATGCATAGATGTAACCTTTTCCCGCCATGATTGCTAGATGTTCTTGCACTAATCATTGTATGCTTTGACTTTGTAGTTAGAATAACATAGGATTATACCCTAGATCGTCCCAGTCCATGCTAGTGTTATAAGCTTAGAGTGCTAAGTTGAGATGGCTTATTACTATTATTTTATGTGGCTAAATGCTCTCATTTATCTTATGTCATTTATCATTCATTCCTATATTTTATGTGACACTTACCTGTATGAGATGATCGATACAGACAAGGTTAAGCTCTCCATTATCGCATGTGCATTGCTCATCACTCATTATCCAGTGCATTCCCTTCCCAGTGGTAAAATTATAAATAACGATACCTGGATTACTCCTGGTTAAAATGCTACGATGATATATTCTGTGCGCTTGCGGAACCCTCCTTATTTCAGTTGCACTTAATAGACATCAACAAGCATTTTTGGCGCCGTTGCCGGGGAAGGTTGAAAGCCAATGGATAATGAGCAGCATTGCACTACATAATGAGATTGAGCACTGTCACCATTCTCTACTCATACAGCCTTACCCTTGTCTTTCGTTTATTTTATATCTTATGCAGGGTAATGTATGAAAAAGACTACTCTTCCTGATAACTATATTGACAATCCAGAAGCTTTAATCAGGAAGGCCAGAAGCAAGTTGAAGAAGACCAATCAATCATTATCATCAACTCAACTTGGAAGTTTGTCGGAGCGAGAAAGTCGACCTTTCATTCGAGACTTGACACCAGCGTTTGAAGCCATGGCAAACAAGTCACTTCGTGAGTTCTCGGCTCCCACTACGGATAACATTCGCTTGGACCAGCTACGGAGACATCGAAGGAGCTTTTGAGCTCAAGCCTGCGCTAATCAACATGGTGCAAGCAAGCCGGTTCTGTGGGAAGGCCCATGAAGATGCTAGTGCTCATCTCCAACACTTTACGGAGATTTGTAGCACATTCACTATCAAGGATGTCCCCGAGAGATGCTATACTACTTCGCCTCTTCCCATTCTCACTCTTGGGGAGAGCGAAGCGTGGTTCTACGCCAATAAGGAGAAGAATACTACGTGGGCATTATGTTCCACTAATTTCTTGGTGAAATTCTTCCCCATGGGCAAGACAAATGCTCTTCGCGGGAAGATATCAAGCTTTCAGCAACATCATGATGAGACTGTCCCAGAAGCTTGGGAGCGCTTTCAAGATTACATCCTCGAGTGTCCTCATCATGGCATGGAGAATTGGCTTCTTATGCAGACATTCTACCATGGGCTCGAGTAATAGCACACGTGAGACGATGGATCTTTGCTTGGAGGTGCATTCTTATCACTCACTATTCCTCGGGCCACGGCTCTTGTGGAGAAGATGGCATCCAACCAAGGTTGGAGTGAAGAAAGAACGCAGACCCACAAGAGAGGTGGAGGAATGCACCAGTTTGAAGGAGGTAGACATCGTCACCGCCAAAATGGATCTGCTAATGAAGAGGCTCGATGAGAGAGCCACGAGAGAAGAAAGAAGTCATGCATATACATGATGCTCGCATGACATGTGAAGAGTGTGGAGAGGCGGGCACACGAGGTGCTAAGCGCCCGTAGCTGAAGGAGGACGTGAACCGCCTCAACAACAACAACAATAATAATTACTATCGTCCTCAGCGAGAATCAAGGTTGGAATCAACACGCAGAGGCCTAACTACTCGGGCAATTATTCGAGGCAACTATCAAGGTAACAACTCCTCCTACAATAATTACAACCGGCCGCCTTTGAGAGAGTTAGTCTTGAACCAAGGCAAGATGATGGACAATCTGTCCAAGAAGCCGACATCAAATGACAAGGTCCTAGAGACACTCGGCAACAGAATGGATGGCTTTTCCAATGCCATCAAGAGTCGGCTTCGGCTTCAACAAAATACTTGAGTCGCGGGTACAACGGCTTGTTAACCTTGCTCCCTCCATCGGCCAAGGTAAATTGGCGGGACAACCCGAAGAGCTCGAGACCGCAAATCTTGTTGATATATTCAATGTAGAAGATAGCCGGAGTGATCCATCGAAGGGGTCATGGATAGACTCAACTCGCCAATCAAGAAGGGCGATCCGGGAGACCCGGTCATTCCGATCTCCATTGGAAGTACTAACTTTAATGAGGCAATCTATGACTTCGGTGCAAGCATCAACATCATGCCAAGAGTGATATATGAGAAGCTATTCGGATGCCCCTTAACATACACAACTATGTGCTTACGGCTTACGGATCGGTCACTCTGTGTCCCTTTGGGAGTACTAGAAGATATATGTGTACGAGTAGGCAACTCGTATGTTGCCCGACTTCGTGGTAGTGGATACGGCGGTGATGAAAGGTCCCTGTCATTTGGGACGACCATTCTTGAACACCGCCGGAGCCATCATGTATGCCAACACGCCAAGATCATCTTCAACATCAAGGGCAAGAGAGAAACCTTCTTCTTCAAGAACAGAGTCTTTGCGGTTCCCAACACACCCTCATCAACAACAGTGAGAAGAAGAAGAATCCGGCTAAGAAGAGCAAGAACAAAGATAAGAAGACCAAGAAGACGGAGACGGTGAGGATGGTCACTGCGGTCCACAAGGAGCATGACCACTTACTCAGATCCCCACGTCTGATCAAGAAGGATGACCCAGGTGTCCCAACCATTCAATGTTCCATCAGCAGAAGCTCTTTCAATAAAGCTATCTATGACACCGGATCGGGCGTCAACATTATGGCCAAGGTAACCTATGAGTATCTATATGGCACTATGCCTTTGGAACCCACCTATGCACAGCTGCAGATGGCAGATCAGACATTCCGCTTCATCGAAGGAGAAGTGAAGGATGTCCTCATCCCGATAGATGACCATTATGTCCCTACAGACTTCCTAGTCATCGATATGGGGGATGATTACGACCCTCCGATCATCCTAGGAGACCATTCCCGAACACCACCAAAGCTATCATCTATATTGGGACGGGAGAGATTCACTTCCACTTTCCCACCGAGAAGGTACGCCTCTACTTCAACAATAATTATATAATCACCGAAGAGCCCAAGAAGAACGAGCAAGGAGAAGGCGTACCCGTCGCGGAGAACAAGAAGAACATCACTACGAGATGGATGGGCTGACTATGAGGGAGAAGTGTCAAGATATGAAGACCGGTACCCGAAGAAAAAAATGTTGCGGAAGAAGAGGAGGTACTACCAACGAGAAGAGAAACAAGTGGTCCAAGAAGCTTCCTCCTCAAGGTCATCCTCTACAAAGAAGGTGTGGAAGGTAAAAGCAAAATCGAATCAATTCCTACACAAGAGGCGACATCATCGAGGCGCCGACCAATGCACCCTTGAAAAATGAGCGAACATGACAAGTCCTGTTCGGAGGACTTAAAACCACCGAACGCCGCGCCAAGAGGTAACTTGGTATTTATCGGCTATTCCCTTTCAGCAATGCATTTTTACCTTAGCATATTTATTTTCCTACTTGCATCCTTGTTGCATCTTTACTCTTTTATCTCTCGCACTAGAAAAAGAAAATAAAGATGTTGTGCATTTGCATCAGAAAATCATTAAGCCCCATGTGGATAATCATTCACTTGTGGTGGCACAAAAATAATTTCTCGGCATATTTATCTTTCCCCGTCTCGCATTCCTTAAATAATAAAAAGATAAAAATATTTCTTGTGATCTGTTAGAATGAGTTTTAAGTTAGGGAAGTTCTAGACAACCAAGGCTTAGAGGTTTTTGTCACTAACACTTAATCAGTTCCACAAGCTTTGTTGTCTATTTGAGCTTCGAGAACATCAAGGATCAAGAAGAGCCAACGAGGCGAAGGACATCCAGTCCCCGTCGGAGTCTTTGCCCGCGACAATTGAATCTTTGTCTCCAACGGTAACTTTCTACGACACTCCTGGAAGACTAGAACGTCTTCGGTGCACATCGTCGCAACATCGGCCGAGACTATGTCAACATCCAGCTTGGGGGAGAGCATCCCCCGTGTACCAAGCTAAGTGTTTTCAACTTATCTATTTATGCTTTGTTAGAGTGTGCTTTGTTAAAACTACTAAAAAAGATGCATAACCATAGAAACCCAGAAAGATTTCTTTATTTATTTTGGAGAGCTCTTGTAATCTGTCTTTAAAGTGATCCCTAGAATAAACTCTATATGGAGATGATGAATAGTTGCTCTCCGTAATTCCTTTCAAGTACCTAGTTTTCAACCTTGCACTCTCTTGAGTTTTGGACACAATTGTTTAGACTTGAGATTTGCTCGAACCCGAAACTTGTGGGTAGCGAATACTTGATCTAAGTCTAGGTGGTTGACGGGTATGATATGGGAAGGTTTTGAGCCGTCTTTGTCCATCTTGTTCCTAGAGATACTAGAGTTACGGAGAATTTATCTTTGAAAATATTAAATTCTGCATGATGAGTTCCTTTATGATGAGAGTTTAAATTCCTACCACGGCCATATATTCATGTTTACTAGATTAGGAAAACCCATCTGTTTATATAGATCACATTGTAGCTTGAGTGTAGTCTTTATAGGCATTGAGTGTGGTTATCTTGTGGACCCATAAGGAATTAGTCATGTAGTTAAAGTCAATACTATGTGCTCTCCATCCATTGATCTATGCTACTTCGTCCTCGAAGCATGCACCCATTTTATAACTACTACATTCATTTTTGTGCTACTTACGTCCCTAGAAGTACCACCCACATATAGATCCATGTCCACCACATATTGTGTCTTTGTCTCTACCACGGAGATACGCACTTATGCTACTCCTACCCGGGAGTATGCATCCATCCATCCATCCACATATACATACACCATTCACTTCACTTCATCCGAAAGGTACTATTCCTATCCACGGGAATGGACATCTAGAAATAATCATCGCCGTTCTATTTGCCTACATACAAGCTCCAGTCATTATCATTTCAAGTTATACACTCCCCGTTGCTTAAGTTTCGTTTCCGAGGATTGGTTGCTCTATAAAAAAAAGAAAAAGAAAAAAAGAAAAGAGAAAGAAAGAGAAAGTAGCCAAGTCCTTCCATTCAAGAAGTTTCAAGGTTTCCAAATAAAGGGAGTCATGTTATCCCCAAAGGAGCAAGTGTAGAAGTAGATGTTCACCAAGTGATCACCCCTCATAATCATTTCCTTATCATCATTCCATCATCATCTTATCATCCATTTCCTTATTCATATGCACATATGACTTTATTATTATTTTAGTTCCTATTGGATCCATGTCTTAACTATGCAATATATGCAAGTGAGTTTGAGTGTCTCCCCACCTATGAGCTCCACATAAGCCTAATAGAAAGTAGGGTGAGAGAGAGAAGGCACTTTTCACTATGCCTTAGTTCCACAAATACCACATATTTTGAGAGAAGAGAGAAGGCATACACTACTCATGCCTTAGAAAGGATCCAGAAATACCACAAATGAGAGACCTGAAAGGTTCATACAAGGAACTCTGAGTTTTATTTTAAAACTTTTCAAAAACTCCGGGATAATAGTTGATCAAAGAGCAAGAAGCATGGCGCTTGACTTGACCGTTCTATCTTTCAACTACTCAAGACCCAAGTGACGGTTACAAGCCCAATGGTGAAAGGTAATATGAGTGAGTTTTGAGTCAGAATAGTTCACTCTAATCCGGAGGAAAGTTCTTGTTTGAACGCATGTGTACTTGTGAAGAGTGAAAGCATTGTAGCAACTCCTGATCCATCATGAGTCTATCTTTGCTCGGGGACGAGCAAAAGGTAAGCTTGGGGAGTTTGTTGACGGTCGTTAAGTATCAATTTTATACCGTCAACGCAGCAAGAGAAAGGACTAATATGAGTTCACCTATTAGATATAGGGGTTACAACGACGAATTCCATGAGTTTTGGTGATTGTCTATTTCGCGGGGGTTATCGAAAGAGAACCAAAGGAGGCCCACATGTCATGATTACATAGAGATAAAGACCGAACGGGTGAAAAAGTATAATCTAGAAGACTCCGAAGGTGACCCCGAAGGCCGGGCCCCACACAGGAAGCCCGGTCGGCCGCCCAAGGGGGGAGTCGGCCGACTCCCCACCTCAGCCAATGGCGTTGAGTCTCGCGGATCCTACCTCCACCGCCTTTGAGGATGAATAATTATCGTCCATTTAGGTCGGTTTGATCCGAGGGCCGTGGTGCATCCTAGGGGGCTATATATTGAGCCCCGGCCCCCGGGTGAAACCCTAATTCATCCTAATTCATTCTCTCTTCATTCATCGAGAGGATTCGAGAAGCCGAGCCACCATCTCAATTAGAGCTCCATAGTTTAGTAGCATAGCTACATAGGAATAGATCTAGAGGGAATCAAGCCTAGCTTGGAGTCCGGATCTGTCGGAGTTCTTGGTAATTCCCCTCTACATTCTTGTAATATTCATCATTGTTCGTGATACTATGAGTAGTACTTTATTCTATTATATCAGACTTGACTTTGCTCTATTTGATTATGTTCTCAATTATATTGTTCTTAGTTTACTTTGATTATATGTTTAGCATAGTTGGACTAGAATTATGTTTATGCATAGGATCGTATAGCGCTTGCTCATTAGATCGATGGGTGAGTGGTAAATATTGTGTAGGCGTGGTGCCTAGACCGTATTTATCTGCGATTGCACCCTATATTCCGGATCGTGAGGTAGATCGCGGGAGTGACGGTCTGTTGAGTCCTTTGTAGCCCTTCTCCCGAGTATAGGTCTAGCGAACAAACCTATTACATTGAAGTCATTGCTATGTCTCTTGTCTTCTCGGTAATATCACTATGCATAGATGTAACCTTTTCCCGCCATGATTGCTAGATGTTCTTGCACTAATCATTGTATGCTTTGACTTTGTAGTTAGAATAACATAGGATTATACCCTAGATCGTCCTAGTCCATGCTAGTGTTATAAGCTTAGAGTGCTAAGTTGAGATGGCTTATTACTATTATTTTATGTGGCTAAATGCTCTCATTTATCTTATGTCATTTATCATTCATTCCTATATTTTATGTGACACTTACCCCGTATGAGATGATCGATACGAGACAAGGTTAAGCTCTCCATTATCGCATGTGCATTGCTCATCACTCATTATCCAGTGCATTCCCTTCCCAGTGGTAAAATTATAAATAACGATACCTGGATTACTCCTGGTTAAAATGCTACGATGATATATTCTGTGCGCTTGCGGAACCCTCTTTATTTCAGTTGCACTTAATAGACATCAACAGTGGTGCCTTGTCGTGTTGGCCATGCTCGTCACGCCACGGAGTCAGCGCTCTCCACTTGCTGCTCCCTCCACCGCCGGTGATGGATGCGTTGCTCCCGCCGTTGATGGAGCCGCCGCCGGTGGAGGGAGCATGTCCTCCTACCTTCTCGCGCGGCAAGCTGGAGGCCTCCTCGACCCATCCACCCGAACACCACAGGCTCATCCTTCTCCTACACCACGGGGGCGGCGCTAGGCAGCAGAGGAGAGGGAAGAGTGCGGGGGCAGGGACGTGGGCGAAGATGATGGGTGGTGGTGGTGGTGCTCAATGAGGCCAGTGTGGGAGAAGACGGCAACGGCGGCGAGGCGAAGTGAGGGCAGCGAGGCGAGGCGGAGACGAAGGTAACTGTATCGCTCTGAGGTGCCCAGGAGAGCGAACGAAGTATCCATGGTAGTCGAGCTGCCAAAAAAATGAAGTCCCCCTTCGTTTTTCCAGGGCCTGGCACAACATGCTTTAAGATTCGTGCAGCGTAGGTTCCAAGACCAGACACATCAAACACGGGCCGCTGCAACTGGTGGGCTCGGGCAACGATGAAGCCAGCGGGGGGCTACCTGGGCTTCAGCCCCCCCTAAAGCTGGTGAATGCATGAAACCCCTCCTAAGCCCCCCCCCACACACACACACACTCTCTTAAAAATAGTCACCATCATTGCCTTGAGAAGCATGTGCTTTATACTTAGCATGTGTTTAGCCCTTCCTAATTTTTTCCTGGCTTTGTCACTGGTCTCGGTCCACCCTCCTGGGCCTCTAGCAAACACACCATATATTTTCTTTGTTGTGCACCTAGAATAATGGAAACGAAAAAATATAAAACACCACATTCAGTATATAAAATGTACAAATAAATAATACGTATATGTACCGGTATGGTATACAGGAAATATGTACAATGAACATCCATAAGAATACTAGAGTAGGTCAAACTATCGACAAAAACTGGCATACATATATACATATATATGTATCAATATATGATGTGAAACGTATTGAGAGCACAACAGGTAATTTATAATGACGGTAACTAATGGTGGTGGTGGTGTCCGTGCTTCTTGGCCTCTTTCCTCTTATGGTGCTCGTGGATGGCGAGCCCCGCACTGCCGGCGGCGATGGTGGCTGCGATCTCTTCCTTGATCCTGTGCGACCGTGCGTGCTCGGGGTCTTTCTTGGCCTTGTGCTTCTCGTGCACGGCGTATGCTCCCGCGGCGGCGGCGCCGAGCTGCGCCAGCTGCTCCATGTGCTTGTGGTGCTTCTCCTCTTTGCGCCAGTCGCCGACGGCGTGCTCTGATGACTTGTTCTGCTTGTCGTGGTGGTGGTGACCCATTGCTACAGCAGCTAGCAGCTAGTTAGCGGCCGGTGCAACGACGACGACGACGATGTAATGTAGCGCTAGCAGTATGTGTGTTGCCTTGCGTTGTGATTGTACTAAGATGTATGAGAGATGGTTGGGATATGAGATGCCACCTGCTGCATGCATCTACTTATATAGTGTTGGCGCACAAACTAGAATTGCTCCTGTTAGGAAACGAACGCGGATTTGCATACATACAGAATTCACACGCATACACCATCTCTGCTCTTGCACCGAAGGAATCGATCGAGCAAATAATCGCCACGCGTTTTGTTGACTTTGTCCATCCATCGGGGACACGGATAACCCTCCACGTACGGCAGTTTCCCGTTTCCGTATACAGTTACTCCAGAAGTCCAGATGCGTGCATACATATACCCTAATTAAGTATCAGCCGTGAACCTAAACAGCCAATCTATACCTATATATATACCTATACCTATTAATAAAGCACCAAAATTTCAGTCTGCCGGAATTCTGTCCGCCCTATGTTTTCCGCCGGTCTTTTTTTTTTTTCTGCCGCACCCAATCCTGTTACTGTCTCCAACATTTAGTCACCGTGAATTATTTTCTGTCCGCTCCCCTCTCCGTATTCTATGAGGAATATAAGGCCTCTTCCTCTCCGTATCTATGAGGATATAGTACTGCAGTGTCTTTTTTTTTACGTTATAACACAAGGATATTAGGAGCTGGGAAGATAAAAAAACAAATACAAGGTTCCAAATGTAAACACTCTAGAGACAGAAGATGAAAGGATATTAATAGTTTTTAAAATATATCGGGATTTTTAATGCAAAATGTCTAGAACTGAAATACCCCTCTTCACAGGTTTCTTTTTCGGTCTGGACTTAATCTTTCAAGTTGTACTAGCAAAAAGTGATGTGCTGGGAGTCTCACATAACCGTATCCACTGTTGCCGATCTTAGAGGAGTCGTCGAGGGTGGCACATAGAAGCATCTGTCGCTGCCGGTCGTAGAGAAGAGTCGTCGTGGACGGCAAGGCACGGAGGTGCGACGACGGGTGCGAGACTGAACATGTGAGGCCAATATGCGTGTGCGAGAAATTGGATATTTGAAACACGATCAATTGAAGAGAAATTGAAACTCACATCACTTTAAGTGAAAGTCGTATAAGTGACAATTCGATAAATTGTGTGACCCATTGCAACGCACGGGCATTTTCCCTAGTATTAATAGTTTAACTAAGTAACCGACTGTTGACAGCCAAAATATGACTGGTAAGTGAAAGTAGGTTAACAAATAGTAAACTATAATCTGCGACAGCACTCAGGGAAGCAGTCCACCCCGATCCGCGTCGTCTCCCTTCCGGGGGAGGCGACTCGGGGCCCTCGCCGCCGCCCACCGCGCCCCACCCTCCTAGCCGCCGACCGGGCCGCCGCCGCCGCTCTCCTCGCCGGCGGCGGCGGCCTGAAGGGGAGAGGTGCTCAAAAAGGCACCTCCCCCGCCTCCTCGCGTCGTCTCCTCTTCCTCCCCCCCTTTTTTTCTCCTCCTCACAGCTGCGGCGGTCGCCGGCCGGCGGAGGCCGCGCCGGTGGCACCGATGGTGGATCTGCCGCCCCCGCGGCCGGATCCGCCCTCCGCAACAGCATCGCGCCGGGCAGCACCGGGCGGCCACCACGGCGGCGCCTAGCGTTCCACCGGCCGGCTCCGGCGGGTGCCCGCGGTGGTTGGCGGCGCCGGCCCTCCCCCTCTCCTTCTCCTTCATCGCCGGCTGGGCCGGTGGTCGCGCGCGGCGGGGGGGGGCAATGCCGCCGGCCGACCGGGCCCCTTGGTGCTTCCTCCCAGTGGGCTCCTCCCGAGATCCGCCCCCTACGTCAACGGCGCGCGGCGGCGGGGCGGCGCGGCCGGCCGGGCCCCGGGAGGCTACCCCGAGGCGGTGCCCCTCCCCGCCCCACCCCCACCTTCTTCCACGACGCCGGCGGCGGCCGGCGGTCGGGGGGAGCGGGCCCAGCCGGGGCCCGATCTGTGCCTCCTGCAGCCGGATCCGCGCCCCGGGGCGCGCGGCGGCCCACCCCACCCCCACTCCTCTTCCTCGATGCCGGCGATGGCCGGCGGTCGGGTGAGGCGGGGCCAGCATAGCCGGGACCCTTTGCGGTCCATCCCCCCACCCCCACCAAGCCGGCCTACGGCGAGCTGGCGGCGGCGGCGGTGACCTCCCCTCTCCCATGCTCCTTTTGTGACGCCGGCAGGGGCCAGCGGTCGAGGCGGGAAGGGCCGGCCGGCCTAGTGTTTGCAGCTGCTGCTCCTCCACCGCTTCCTTGCCTCCTCCGTCTTTCCGGCGTTGCCCGCCGGGCGGCGCAGGGCGACCCGGGCTACGGCGGCCCACCCTTCCCTCGGCAGGGATGGGAGGGGGCGGTGAGCGCCTGAGCCGTCTCCAGTGCCACCTGCCTCGCTGCGCCCCTCGCCCGCTGCACCCCCGGCGTTGAGGCAGGGGCCTCGGCCAGGGTCGTTGCGACGGGGATGCCCCCAACTACAACTCCGTCGCAGCGGAGCTGTTCTTGGCGGTGGGATGACCCTTGCGTGAACCACCCCGTCCCCCCTGCCGTGCGGCGGCGGCAGGGTTCGCCGACGCGTCGCGATCCGCCTGCGTGCGGGTGGCGGGTTAACGCCTGGGGGCAATGACCGGCTGTGGCCGGCCACCCAGCGACTCCCCCGCGCGCCATGGCTGAAGCTTGTCAAGACCACGACCACGCCAAGACGACCGCTGACATGGCCGCCCCGACGCACCTTTCGCCTGCCGCATTCCTAGCCTCGAGTGGGCTCGGCCGGGGTTGTGCAGCGGGGAGGACGCCGCTTCAAACTCCGGTGCGTCAGGGCGGTCCGCGTCGGTGGACGGGCTTCGCGTGATCTCCTCCACTCCTTGCTGGTTTGCGGACAGACTGCTTCGCCGTGCGCCCCCCAGCCCCGACGTGCTTTAACTCTATTCCACCGGCGCACCTCTGTGACCCGGTCTTGAGGTCAGGGGATTTCGACCGGGGGCAGGGGGTACCTGCCGATGATATGGGATGGGCGGCCGGGCGGGCCAGCGCGCGCATCAACTACTTCTACGAGGCCCGTGCTCCCCACCGGGTCGTGGGTGGATGGCCGGGCTGCCCCGCGACGCGCTGCCCCAACTACCCTACGACCGCCGTGGCGGCCTCTCTTCGGGCGGCTAACCGCTCAGACAACGGCGATGGTGAAAACCATTTCTCCTCGGGCTCGCCCGGGAGCGACGACGGTGGCGTTCTCGTCATTTCCTTCCTGAAGGCGTTGTCGACCTCCGCCCGTCTGCAGCGACTGGAGGGCTCAGGAACGAAGGTTTCGGTGGGGCACCTCTGGAGTTGGCGCCTGAGGGCGTCATTCCCTTCTTGAAGGCTCCGATGAGGCCGCCATGAGCTCCAACCTCGTCTGCCGCTCCGGTGCCCCTTGTGTTTCGTCGCCGTCGGCAAGCTTGGTTACTAGGGTAGTGTCTTCGCGTGAGCTCCGCTCCGCAGGTTGTTTGTTGGGCCGGAGGTGGCCTTTCTTTCTTTTCTCTTTTCGTGTTCGTCTGACCTTGAGGTGGCAGTGCGTGCTTCAAACCTTGTTTCCACCCCGGTCCCGTTGTTTTGCATTGCATGTTGCATTCTTCTTCTTAATGAAAAAGAAGCGCAAGTCTTTTGCGTTTTCGAGAAAAAAATAGTAAACTATAGACACGATGTGAGCTAATAATTTAGAGTTGTCCAGGAAACCGGCCGAAGTCGTTTTTGGCGAGGTGCTTGTTGTGTTCAGTAGATACCGGACTGATCTGGCTTCAGTCTTAGAAAACTTATCCGATCCAATGGCAACCTTGCAAATTATATGTAGAATAAGTTTTCTACTAGTATGAGATCACCATCTTTATTTATAATAGAGGATCGTGGGCGATTAAAAAATTTATCTATTCAATCGGCAAAAAACCAATCTACTATATTTTTTTACCCTTTTTTTTATCTAATATTGTTCTTCTTTCTCCATTGTTTGTTGCTGAAGCTGGTGCTTCAGTGATGACGAAGCTCTTGAGCCATCAGGCTGGCTAGGGCTATTCTATAGCCATTGCATGCTTTGACGGGTCCCTCGTGGGCGTGTGAGTTTTGGGTTTGAAGAGAGTTCGTCCACATGTTTTGCATATCACGCCCCCTAACAAAGCTCTTCTATATTGATGTGTCTTGCATTCGCGTGTTGCGTTCTAAGTTGGAGGCACCGAGTGAAGAGTTGGTGTGCAAATGTTAGGAGATGACCGACTTAAAAGTTGGGCAGTCAGATCTTGAGCCCGTCTCTACCGAATGATCTAATTCTTTAATTTGTTGCTGTGTGGACCTAATTAGCATTAACACTAACAGTTAAATAGTTTTTAACTATACTAACTACTCCCTCTGTCTCAAATTATAAGTCATTCCAAGAATCTTGGATTGACTAAATTTATATGTCATAAGATAATAACAATTAGGATACCAACTAAATATCAATGGATTTTTCGCGGCAATGGTGGAACAAGGTGATAAAGACACACACTCCCTGCCACTAGCTCATGTTATGGCACATTTGGAAGGAACGAAACGCAAGAGTTTTCAGGGAAGATGAAAGCTCTGAAGAGACGGTGTTCTTTAGGATCAGGGACGAGTTCGCGGACTGGTTTTCAGCTAGGCGGCGTCGGGCGAATAGCGGTGCCAGGATTGCAAATAATTTCATGAGTAATTAGTTAACTCCCTTGCCCCAGTGTCGCGGTCTGCGGCATTGGGGAGCGCTTCTTGCGCGTGTAATTGTTTCTCTTCTACTTATTGATATAACACCGGGTGACCGGATCTTTCAAAAAAAAATCAATGGATTTTTCGTTGTTTATATTTTCATAGTATATCTACTTGATGTCATAAATCTTTGTAATTTTCTCTACAATTTTGATCAAACTTGAAAATGACTTACAATTTGGAATGGAGGAAGTAGCTAATTATTAGCACTGTGAGACTTAACTTTAGGAGTCTCTAACTTTAGACTTCATGGCAACCGGTTAGGGGCGAAGCTGCAGAGAAGTCGACCGCCGCACCTTGAGGACGGAAGAAGTCATGGAAGCACGCGTACACGGTGCACCTCATGGTCGAGTTGCTTAACCGTGTCGACCGAACGACCACCACCAGGCACCAGCATAGGAGGGTAGCGCGCACCTGGATGGCTGATCGGTCGTGACTGATTTACATCGACGTCAGCTGGAGCAATGAGTTGTTTTCTACAGTAGAAAAAAAATAAAACATCAGTTAATTAATCCGTCCACATCACCATATCCGCGTCGATCAATGACTTAATCCGGCGGTATTGTTCTTGCCGACGCATTGCATAAATGTGTCACTGTTGGACTGGGAAATAAAAGTCTTTGTTCAGTCCGTCCGCGCGATTGCTTTGCACACTGACACGTATGTACATAACAGCAAATAGCTATGCATGGACACGCCAAGCTAAGCTTCCTGGGAACGTTCCTGTTCTTATTGGAGGAGCACGGCAAAGGATTCGTTACGAAGCAACCAGCACCTAACTATATACGACGCAAAAGCACCGGCCAGCGATTACGCGTGAAAGAATTCATCAAAATCATTATCGTTTGTTTCACGATAATGACTTGTACAAGCAAAACAAAAATCTTGTACGCGATTACGCGTGAAAGAATTCATCAAAATCCGTTTACACGCGCCTTCAGTTCGAACAAACAACGTTCCATATCCATTCAGATCCTATATAAACACGAGCAGGTCTCATCCATTTGTATCGTCAAACACATCCATCCATCCATCAACGCTCCGGCAAGCATCAGCACTACCATCAAGCAGATCGAACCCCAAGGCAAAAGCACCGGCCAGCGACTAGCTAGCGCAACTCGATCGTCGATACTCGATCGAAACAATGGCGCACCACTTCCTGGGTGGCAAGCACCAAGGGCATGGAGGAGAGGCGGCGTCCAAGGTGACCGACTGGCGCAAGGAGGAGAAGCACCACAAGCACATGGAGCAGCTGGGCCAGCTCGGCACCGTCGCCGCGGGAGCCTACGCCATGCACGAGAAGCACAAGGCGAAGAAGGACCCGGAGCACGCGCACTCGCACAAGATCAAGGAAGAGGTCGCCGCCGCCGTCGCTGTGGGCAGCGCCGGCTTCGCCTTCCACGAGCACCACCAGAAGAAAGACGCCAAGAAGCACCGCCGCCATGGACACCACCACTAGTTGTTGACAGCTTCCAACATATAAAAAATTTAGTTAAAAACTTTTAATATAAGTCCTTCGATTGGATTTGAGATGGCTGACAACCTCGAATATGCAGAAAAAGTCAACATTATTATAGTTGTAGTTCTCAATAAGATGCATCTCTCGATCTCCCATTGGCGTTGCTCAATGTCTCTGTGGCATTGTCTCTCGATCTCCCGTGGTGTGGCTTGATGTCCCCATGGCATCTTTTGATCACGTGCAGTGTAGTTTGAAGTCCTCACAGCATGTCTTGGTATGCGTGGTGTGACTCGACGTCGTCCCGACAACATCTCTTGATCTCCCCGGTATGACACGGCGTTTCTCGTAGCATCTCTTGCTCTCCTATAGAATGGCTCATCGTCCACGTGACATCCTCAAATCTCTCATGGCATGGCTCGATGCCCCTATGTCATCTCTCGTTCTCTTGTGACCTGCCTTGACTCGTCACAATGGCATCTCTCTCTCTCTCTCTCTCTCTCTCTCTCTCTCTTCTCTCTCTCTCTCTCTCTCATGATGTCAATTGATGTTCATGAGACATCTCTCGATCTCTCATGGTAAGAACATTGTTGGGGGCCACACCTAACATGATGAACTTCCGACAAGCTACATTGTTGGCTATGACCACTCGACCACGTCTTTCGCTTAAGCGCTTAGGCACTCCGTCAATGGCCTTCCCTGAGTCGGTCAACCTGTTCCAACATCATTAACCACAACAACTCGGGCATGCCATTGATGGGATCCCATGAGTCAATATTGCCACAAACGACCATGCCTCTGTCTACGACTCTCGAGCACACCGTCGACGAGCTCTCCTGAGTCGGTCATGCTACCACCAGCAACGTCCTTGACAATGATATTGCTCGGACACACTACAGTCAATCCTTGACCTGAATCATCACTAGGTATGCTGACGTGTGCTCAGAATAAGAAGATAATGAATTCGAATTTACCCTTCGAACAATTCTCCAATTTTAATTTGTACCATGACTTTGGGTTGGCAATTTGATTGAGCAAAAATGATGATGTTGTGTATTCAAAAGAACCATAACTAACTCATTTTTGCAAGTCATCTTCATTCACGGGGATATATTAGATCAGTCAACGGTCACAGCATTCTAAAGAGAAAGCAAGATCTGCACTAAAGGACCGGTGCAAAATGCTGAAAGTGATGGAGTTAACTGGACTTCTTCGACAATTTTCTATGGAGAATTGGAGATACAAGAACCGGATTGAGGCTTGAGTTTGTAATTCTTGTGTCGAGTTATAAACTTCTGTATTGCCTTTTGGTGGAATGCAATCTAAGTACTCAGCATTTCGACATTTGTATGAAAGGGCTATACTCATTCCCTGGTGGATGTGGAAAACCGGAATATTTCATATTCATTAACCTTAAAAATGTGTCTAGCACATCAAAACGGTAATCTTGAAATGTGCATTGATAATAAATTTATTTGTTTTGTAAATGTTGACACATACTCTCTCCGTCTTTGAAAGAATCGATTTCTAGAGAGTGGTCCTAAGTCAAACTTTTAAACGTTGACTTAATTTCTAAAAAAACATTAAGATTTATGGTATTAAATTAGTATCATTATCATAGAATATATTTTTATAGGGTACTCATTTTATGTCATATGTGTTTTTGCTCTTTTCTATAAAGTTGGTCAAACTTTAAAAAGTTTGATTGGTGCAGATTCTAAGAATTGATTCTTCCAGAGACGGAGGAAGTATTTGTGTTAGCTACCGACGACGATTCAACTTGGATTGGGGGTAGAGTATGGAGGGGGATTTGGATGTGGATTCGGGTAAGGTGGATGAATTGGTGGCGGTGGATTTGGGGGGGGATTGGTGTAAGTGGGGTGAATTGGGGGTGGTGGATTTGGCGGGGATTGGAGTAAGGTGGATGGATTGGTGGCGGATGATTTGGTGGGGGATTTGGGTATGGTGGATGGATCGGTGGAGGTGGATTTGGTGGAGGTGGATTTGGTGGAGGATTTGTCGGGGGATTTGGTGCTGGGTGGGTGTAAACCAAGCCATGCACATGAGCAGAAGGATGAACACCATGAACTGAAGAGGAATGGGGATCGGATATGTTGAACATACCATTGGCCAGGTACAGGGCCATGGTCGGAATCGAGCCATGCCCCGCATCCCGTGTAGTCCTTGCATCACGGTGCCCGTTGGGCCAGGAGGTCGGATCTCCGGCAGGTGTGCGCCCGGCGACCATCCCATCGAGACTCGGTGGAGCAGATGAACTCGGCCGAGCGGTAAGGTGGTTGAGGCGATCCAACTCGGAGCGGAGGAAGAAGATTGACTGCTCGATCCGAGGACGCCAACCCTGGAATTCCTCCGCAACCTTCTCCAGATCGAGGACGTGCTCGTCCCGCTCGTCCTGGATCTCGACGTAGCGGACGAGCTCAAGGCTGTTGACGCACTGCTCCAAGCCATCGATGCGCTCCTCGAACTGACCCGCCCGGTGTACTGAGCGGTGGCGTACTGCTCGAGCGTGAGGAGCGAGCATCGACCGCGGCGTTCCGCAGCTGGCGGCTGGACTCGGCATCGGAGAAACGACTCTCGATCCAGCCCGTAGCAGCCTGGAACTCGCCGTGGAGGTCGCCGAGGTTGCGGAAAATCTCGTCAAACTTGCCGGAGACGACAAGATCCATGGCGCCGAGCTCTCGCTGAAGTCGCGTGTAGTGGTTGTGGGAGGATGGATGCGGATCCAGCGTGAGGCCGCAGACCGGGAGGAGCTAGCTGATACCATTGTTAGCTACCGACGACGATTCAACTCAGAGTTTAACTCGGCAAGCTCGCTAGAACAGTACAAGTTCGCCGGCGACGGCGGAGGTAGCTAGCTACGCTGTTACAAAGTAGAAGATGAATACGAAATAGAAGTTTGTTCTGAGTTTGCTTGCTTCTCCCATCGGCTCCTTGGCAGATATATCGCTGGCCGGTCCTCACTCGAACTTAGGCTGGGCTTGGCAGGCATTGCAGACCCAGTCCGGCCCAAGTAGCTTGGTGTTGCGCTTCTTCGCCCGAGTGGGCTGGGCAGGAAGGCCGCCGGAGTGGAGTTGCTGACAATTTGTCTATAGTCTTAGTAAAAATAATTACACAAATTTGACTTACAATAGGACTAACACCATGTAAAAAAAAGGGATTAAATGACGTGTTTATTACAGACAACGGGATAACACAAGTCTGTAATAATATACACACATCCATGATAAGCCGTTGGAGGTAGAGCCGGCTTGTCAGGGTGCAGACACGTCTGTAATATAGGATTAACACAGACTTGTGTTCAGCAGCGTGTCTGTAGCAACTATCACAGAGCATCCTTTATATACACGTCTGTAATTACTCTATATATATGTTTTTTTTTTTGGGCTGACGCACGTGCTCACATACGTTAAGACGGCCCATTTATAGTGTTGGGCCTAACGGTGTGCACCTTTTTTGGGCTCCATATGTCAATCGGCCCGTTGCTCCATCGACACGCGCAGGCCAGCAAGTTTAATATTCTTTGGTACCAAAGCTTTCAATCAAAACTAATGTCATTTATGAACATGATAATTGACTGTTGTGGACATAAAAATGGAATTTTCTCTGCTTGTAAACAGACACAACTGATAAAATAAAGTTATTAGAATCTTACGTGAGGTCCATGTAGTACGAACTGGCCTAATCTGGTTTCAGTCTTAGAAAAACTCATCTAATCTCATGGTAAACTTGTAATTTGCGTGCTTAATAAATTTCCTACTATACTAAAGTTTATATGAGGGATCGCAGCCAACTGAAGACCCATCTATTCAAACGGCAAAAAACCTATCTACCATATTGTTTTACGCTATTTTTCATCCCATACAGCTCTAAGTTGCTGAATTCGTTGCTTCAATTACGACGAAGCTCTAGACCGACCAGGCTAGCTACGGCACGCCTTGAGGACGGAAGAAGTCATGGAAGCACCTACACCTCGGCCGGTCGTGTTGCTTAACCGTGTCGACCGAACGACCACCACTAGGCACCAGCTAGCACACACGTACGTACGCGGTCGGGGCGTAGCACCTGGATGGCTGATCGGCCGTCACTGGTTTACATCGACGACATCAGCTGGAGCACTCAGCTGTTTTTTACAAAAAAAAAAAAAACTCATCAGTTAATTTAACTATCCGTCCACATCATCATGTCCGCGTCGATCAATGACTTAATCCGGTGGTTTTTGTTCTTGCCGACGCATTGCATATACATAATTATGTCACTGTTGGACAGAGAAATAAAAGTCTTGTTCAGTCCGTCCGCAGGATTGCTTTGCACACTGACACGTACGTGTGTACATAACAGCAAATAGAGCCATGGACACGCCAAGCTTCCTAGGAACGTTCCTCTTTCTGTTGGAGCATGGCTAGGATTCGTTCCGAAGCAACCAGCAACTAACTGTGGTGATCGATTTTAATTTATCGTTTATTTCACGATAATGACTTGTACAAGCAGAACGACGCGATTACGCGTGAAGAAATTCATCAAAATCCATCTGCACGCGCCTTCAATTCCGATCCTATATAAACACGAGCAGGTTCCATCCATTTGTATCATCAAACACATCCATCCATCAACGCACCGGCAAGCATCAGCGCACATCTACGATCTACCATCAAGCAGATCGAACGCCAAGGCACCGGCCGGCGACTAGCTAGCTAGCGCAACTCGATCAATCGTCCAGACAATGGCGCACCACTTCCTGGGTAGCAAGCACCATGGACATGGAGGAGAGGCGGCGCCCAAGGTGAGCGACTGGCGCAAGGAGGAGAAGCACCACAAGCACATGGAGCAGCTGGGCCAGCTCGGCGCCGTCGCCGCAGGAGCCTACGCCATGCACGAGAAGCACAAGGTGAAGAAGGACCCGGAGCACGCGCACTCGCACAAGATCAAGGAAGGGGTCGCCGCCGCCGTCGCCGTGGGCAGCACAGGCTTTGCCTTCCACGAGCACCACCAGAAGAAAGATGCCAAGAAGCACCGCCGCCAGGGACACCACTAGTTTTTGACGGCTTCATTTCCATTTTCATTTACTGGGCGCGCATGCATACCATCTCGTTCATATAAGTACCGTCGATTCACATAGTCTTTCTAGTGTACAAATAAATGGGGTCTCGAATATATATGTGTGTATAATCGTAATATCCTAATATTATTCTGTGTGTATCACGTACTAGCTAGTACTTTTTACACTACCTATATGGCTATATGTTTGAGTTTAAATTTGATTTATTATTTTGTATATATCTTTTTGTTCGGTTCTTTTTATGTACACCGTAATATAGATTATTTCATTCTTGTTGTTCACTGTTACTACAAAATAGCAATTACTACCTGACTATCAATACTGGTTGCTTTGTAATCAGCCGTGGTAACGTATCACTCCTAGTTTATGGCTACAACGATAGCGATATGCCTACATCTGAGAGTGATATGTACTAATATATTATTATTGACTAGTATAATGCTCGTGCTAACGCTGCGACTCCACATAACTATAAACTGACAGTAAAATGAAACTTACCTACACTGCTACTTCGTTGCAAAATGTATTGACAAAAAAACATAACTTTTTCATACAAAGTTGGATCAAGACAAATTTTATATCAAAATTATAGGCATCAAAGACATCTAAAAATTTGTAGTTAAAAACCTTTAAAATTTAAGTCACCGGATTGGATTTGAGATGGTTGATAACCTCAAATGCAAAAAAAAGTCAACATTATAGTTACTTCCCGTTACTTCTGTTGGATCACACTCTTTCTCTACATTGCGTCGTCTGTTAGTTCTTTCTAATGTTTTAGTTTCGCCAAACATTATTAAGAATCTAATTTCCGTTCGTCGTTTTACTACTGATAACAACTGTTCCATCGAGTTTGATCCTTTCGGCCTTTCTGTGAAGGACCTTCAGACACGAAGCATGATCGTCAGGTGCAATAGCATGGGTAACCTCTACCCGTTCTTCCCGCCAGCGCCACCCAGCACCACCGCCCTCACTGCTGCTGCTTGCTCCACCACCCTATGGCACCGCCGCCTCGGTCATCTCGGTCATGAGGCTCTGTCCAAGCTTATTAGTTCCAGTGCTATTTCATGTAATAAGCGCCATGATAGTCATGTTTGCCATGCTTGTCAGCTCGGCCGCCATATGCGCCTTCCTTTTAGCTTGTCAAACTCCCATGCGCCAAAACCATTTGATTTAATACATTGTGATCTTTGGATATCTCCAGTGGTTAGTGTGTCTGGTTACAAATACTATCTTGTTATTTTGGATGATTGCACACACTACACATGGACATTCCCTTTACGCCTCAAATCCGACACTTTTCGTGTTCTTACTAACTTTTTTCCTATGCGCGCACCTAGTTCGATTCCTCCATCAAGGCAGTCCAGTGCGACAATGGCCGTGAATTTGAGCATTCCTCGGCCCGCACGTTCTTCCTCACTCATGGTGTTGTCCTTCGCATGTCGTGCCCATACACCTCACAGCAAAATGGGCGGGCAGAGCGTACTCTTCGCACTATTAACAATATTGTGCGCTCCATTATATTCTAGGCCAGTCTTCCTTCGGTTTATTGGGCTGACTCTTTACATACCGTGTCACATCTAGGATTTTTGAGTACTTTCCAAAAATCTCAATGCACATTCACTTTGCATTTTTTTTTGAAGCCTCTCATCTGAGTACAGTTGTAGTATCTGTTCAAGCACACACACGCACCCACCCACACACACCAACACACTCACACCACACGTGCACGACCAGACCTACAACTACACACAGAGTAGAAGACCGCGTCCTTCCGGAGATCACCGAAACCATTGTAGCTTCGTAGGCGACGGGAACGTCGCAGTCCCATTGTGGTACCACGCGAGACGAGGCTGTAGAAAATATGGGAGCATAGTCCCAGTGAGAGACGCAGGTGCGGTTCCCAGGAATCGAACCTGCGCCGGCTGCTTGGCCACTACCGCAGCTAGCCACTCGAGCGGAGGCTCGGTCTCCATTCACTTTGCATTTCATCATGAGCATTTGCATGCATTAGTCAGATTGTTTGATAATTCTAGTTTGAGTGCTAATGTTTGCTAATACCAAGTGCTTGATGTGATGCTCACTAAATTCACCTAGTGAAAGCTCTGGTTTGGTTTTGGTAATTAATGACACTCAACATTGCTAATGCTTTGCTCTAAGTGTGGTTAGACACATAGCAATGTGATGGTGGATGATGGAGCATGGTGATCACGGTGACGAACATGGTGGACATGTGAGGTGATCAAGCTCCGACGGAGGCCCAAGGAGATCAAGGCGAAGGTATACTTGATAGGGCTTTCTAGTTTGGTGGTCAAGACACTTAGCGAGTGTGACCACATTTAGGATCGATAACCGACTATCAAGAGGGGTTTCCTCGGTTCATTCGCGGTCCTAAGTGCCTCTAGTTGTGACTTTGCATGATGTATGAGAGACTAACTAGAGAGCTAACTCTTGCACGATATTTCATGGATGAAATGCTAACTCCAAGGCTTGAGATTGGATCTACACTTGGTGGAGTTAGTGCACAAGGCAAGGGAATTGATGTGGATCAATTTGGAGCAAGTTTGGCGCATGAAATGATGATCACAAGGCTTCGGACTCAGAAGGCGAGGGCGTCGGACTCGGCTGAGACGCGTCCAGCGGCTTGGGCGTTGGCGCGCACGTGGCTTGGCCACCGTTGCGTGCACCGGACGCGGCTTGGGCGCGTCTGGCGGTTGGCAGGACGCCGACCAGAAACTTCTTTTCTGGGGCGCGCTGTCGGACGCACGGCCGGACGCTCGGCAGATGCATCCGGCGTGGTCTCGCCGTGAGGTCGAGGTGGTGCTGCTGGAGGGCGCCGGACTCACGACAGACTCACGCGGCGGACGCGGGCGGAGCACTGTGCTGCGTCCAGCGCTCAGTGACGTGGCGCACTTCAAATCCCAACGGTCGGGTGGCGCGGCACAGCAGGAGGGGCCGGACGCGTCCGGCGGCCTCGACCAGACGCGTCCAGCGCGTTCTGGAGCATCAGCCCGAGGGGGCAACGGCTACTTTCATGGAGGGGTCTATAAATAGACCATTGGCCGGCCTTGGGGAGGTCTCTTCGCCATTTCTACACACTTGAGCATATTTTGAGCGGGAGAGACACTCCCAGCTCATCTCTTTTTTGGTTTTGGTAATTAATGACACTCAACATTGCTAATGCTTTGCTCTAAGTGTGGTTAGACACATAGCAATGTGATGGTGGATGATGGAGCATGGTGATCACGTTGCTAATGCTTTGCTCTAAGTGTGGTTAGACACATAGAACATGGTGGACATGTGATGAACTTGTGATCAAGCTCGACGGAGGCCCATGGAGATCAAGGCGAAGGTATACTTGATAGGGCTTTCTAGTTTGGTGGTCAAGACACTTAGTGAGTGTGACCACATTTAGGATCGATAACCGACTATCAAGAGGGGTTTCTCGGTTTCATTCGCGGTCCTAAGTGCCTCTAGTTGTGACTTTGCATGATGTATGAGAGACTAACTAGAGGGCTAATTCTTGCACGATATTTCATGGATGAAATGCTAACTCTAAGGCTTGAGATTGGATCTACACTTGGTGGAGTTAGTGCACAAGGCAAGGGAATTGATGTGGATCAATTTGGAGCAAGACGGCATGAAATGATGATCACGGCTTCGAATTCTTCATCGAAGGGGGCGTCGGATCGGGCGAGGCGCGTCCGGCGCGGGCATTTGGCGCGCACGTGGCTTGGCCACCTCGCGTGCGCCGGACGCGGCCGGGCGCGTCGCGGTTGGCGGACGCCCGTCCGGCTCGTGTTCAGGGGCGCGTCTGCCCCCGGACGCATGGCCGGACGCGGCCGCGGCCGCATCCGGCGTGGTCTCGCCGTGAGGTCGAGGTGGTGCTTCTGAGGGCGCCGGACTCACGCAGGACTCACGCGGCGGCGTGGCGGAGCACCGTGCGCGTCCAGCGCTCGCGTGACGTGGCGCACTTCAAATCCCAACGGTCGGGTGGCGCGGCGGCGGCGAGAGCGCCGGACGCGTCCCGGCCTCGGCCGGCGGACGCGTCCGGCGCGTGTTGGAGCATCCCCGAGGACCAACGGCTCTTTCATGGAGGGGTCTATAAATAGACCATTGGCCGGCCTTGGGGAGGTCTCTTCGCCATTTCTACACACTTGAGCATATTTTGAGTAGGAGAGACACTCCCCCACTCATCTCTTTGATTCCTTTGCTAATCTTGAGAGAGATTTGAGTGAGAACAAGTGATTTGCATTGAGAGTTGCATCTAGAGGCACTTGTTCATCGAGTGAGCTGTGGATTCTTGTTACTCTTCGGTGATTCCCGTCACCGTAGACGGTTTGGAGCAGCGGGTGGTGGTTGAGCTCGACTTGGTGTTTGTTCGAGGCCACACCGGGTTCGTGTGAGGGGTTCTTGATCCTTCCTCGCGGGTGTTCGCAAAAGGATAGTCTAGTGGATTGCTCGTGGCTTGTGGATCCTTGTCTTGTGTGGAGATTGCGGCTCCCCATTGGGGTCTTTGGCACCGAGCCAATTGAGCGGGCAACTCACCAAGCAAGTGCATCGCCACAACGAGGAGTAGCTTGCCGGGAAGCAAGTGAACCTCGGTAAAAAATCATTGTGTTGATTTGTGATTGCCGAGGCTTTGACCTCCATTGTGATTGTGCTTGAACATCTCTAGGTGATTGGCTTCTACCCGGTGATTGGCTATCTTCTACTCTTCGCTGCGGTATAACCTTCCATCCTCTCTTTACTTACCGCATAGTAGAATTGCTTGTTGTGGTCGGTCGGGAACCACTCTTTGAGTTGTTTAAATCCGTGGGTAGAACTACTTGTTGTGGTCGGTCGGGAACCACTCATTGTGTAGAGTAAATCCCGTGGGTAGAATTGCTTGGTTGGTTTCGGTGAACCGACATTGTGTAGCTTGATCACCGTTGTTGTGTGTGCAATTAATTTGAGTAGCCTTGCTTGGTAGGACGGCTTGCATAGAGTAGTTGAAGCACTTGCTTTTCACATTTGCCGCCTTGCTATCTAATTGGGTTGTCTAGTATTCTTGCTAGAAATTTTATTAGGCTATTCACCCCCTCTAGCCATTGTGACCTTTCACGTGGTATCGGAGCCGGGCACCGTTTGTTTGGGTTGGATTAACATCCTACGGTGAAACAATGGCATTGGTTATGCATATCAACAACACCAAGAAGGCACCTTCATTTCCGAGGTGATGACTATGGCAAGTGGAAGCTTAAGATGAAGAGTCATCTCAAGTCAATCAACCTTGAGGTGTGGAAAGTGGTGGAAACCAAGTTTGAGCTTGTTGAGGGTGCGGTGCCAACACCGGCCGAAGAGAAGAAGCAACAAGCCAATGATGTTGCCGTGAGTGCTTTCCATGAGGCACTTGATGATAAAGCTTTCGAGCTCATCAAGAACCTTGAGGTGGCTCATGACATTTGGAAGAAGCTAGAAGAAGCTTATGAGGGCACCGAAAGCGTTGCAAGAGAAGTTTGCAAGCTTCTCAATGAAGGAGGATGAGAGTGTGCCGGAGATGTTCCATAGGCTCCAAGTCATTGTCAATGAGCTCAAGGGACTTGGGGAAGAAATCAAGGACTCTCAATTCTCCACCAAGTTCATGAGGTGTCTTCCCAAGAGATTTGACATGTTGAAGACCGTCATGGTGAAGACAACCATGAAGGAGAAGCCAACTCCCAACCAAGTCCTTCAAGAGATCATGGCCGATGATGAATTTAGAGAAGATCATGAGAAGGAAGAGTTGGTGAAGAAGAAGAAGAACAAGAATGAGAAGAAGGATGATGACAAGAAGAGTGTGGCATTCAAGGCCGCATCATCCAAGAGCAAGGGCAAGAAGAAGAAAGAAGAATCATCAAGTGAAGATGAACCATGCTCTTGCTCAAGTGGCAAGAAGAAGAAGTGAGTGAGCAAATGGCACTCCTTGTGAAGAGAATGGGGAAGCTCATGAAGAAGGGGTACCGGTCCAAGGGCAAAGAAGCTCATCCAAGTCTAGTGACCGTCCCATGAAGTGCTTAGGTGCAATGGCAAGGATCATCTCATTGCCAAGTGCCCATATGCAAGTGATGATGAAGATGCCATGAAGAAGGAGAGGAAGAAGCAAGAGAAGAAGAAGGAGGAGAAAGACTCCTCTCACAAGAAGAAGAAGGGTGAATCTCATGTGGCTACTTGGGAGAGTGATTCATCTTCCTCAAATGATGAAGATGATTCCAAGAATAAGAAGAAGAAGGGGCACGCAAGCATTGCCATTCAAGTGAAGCTTTCTCTATTTGGTGCTCCATCATCTTGCTTCATGGCCAAGGCCACTAAGGTAAAACCTCCACTCGATAGTGATGATGAGAGTGATGATGATGATGAGACCACAAAAGAAGAACTATGGGTCATGCTTGAGGATTGCAAAGGTGCTTTCAATGACTCTAGGAAAGAATGTAGGGGCTTGCGCAAGGATAAACAAAACCTTGAGCAAGAACTTATGGAGTTGAGGGCCTCTTATGAGAGTCTAAAGGTAGACCATAAGAAGCTAGAGATTGCTCATTCTTCTCTAGTTGAGAAGCAAGAGAAAGAGCAATCACAAGTGGTGATCATAGAAAAGAAAAATGTGTCCACATCATGTGACTCACTTGATGATTCAATTGTTGTTGCATCTCTTGGCTCTTCATGCTCTTATGCCTCTACTTCATCTAGTAGTGATGGTCATTCATGTGATTCTACACTAGTAGTGGAGAATGAGTCTCTTAAGGAGAAGGTCAAGGAGCTCAATCACACCTTGGCTAAGGCTTATGGTGGTGAGGACCGCTTGCTTATGTGCTTGGGTAGTCAAAGAGCTTCTCTCTACAAAGAGGGATTGGGCTATACCCCCAAGAAAGGCAAGGCCGCTTTTGCTCCTCACAAGACTAGTTTTGTGAAGAACAATGGTAGCTATTGAAAGAGTTGCAAGCAAGTTGGTCATTTAGAGCATGCATGCAAGAACAAGAACACTAGTGCTTCCTCTTACAAGTTGAATGCTTCTTACATGCTTGTTAAGAGTGAGTGTGGTGTGAGTGCTAGATTCATTGGTACACCATGGATGAGCTCAAAGAAGAAAGCTATTTGGGTGCCAAAGACTCTAGTGACTAACCTTCAAGGACCCAAGCAAAAGTGGGTACCTAAAGCTTGATGTCTTCTTGTAGATCAATTACAAAGCCGGAGGGAGGCATTGGGTGCTTGATAGTGGTGCATCAAATCATATGACCGGTGAAGATAGTATGTTCAAATCACTTGACAAGAATGACAATGGTGGATTCAACTCCATCATATTTGGTGACAATAGCAAGGGTGATGTCATGGGGCTAGGAAAGGTTGCAATTTCCAATGACAAAGATCTCTCTAATGTGTTGCTAGTTGATACTTTGAACTTCAATCTTTTGTCGGTGGCACAATTGTGTGATCTTGGCTACAAGTGCATATTTGATGACAAGCATGTTGAGGTAGTGAGCAAGGATCAAGCAAATATCATCTTCAAGGGGTTTAGGCATGGAAGCTTGTACTTGGTTGATTTCAATGCTAGTGAAGCTCAACTTTCATCATGTTTGATTGGCAAGTCAAGCAAGGGATGGCTATGGCATAGGCGCTTTGGACATGTTGGCATGAAGCAATTGAACAAGTTGTTGAAGCATGATCTAGTGAGAGGCTTGAATGATGTCACATTTGAGAAGGATAGACCTTGTAGTGCATGTCAAGCCGGCAAGCAACATGGGAACTCACATCCCAAGAAGAATGAGATGTCAACTTCAAGAGCTTTTGAGTTGTCGCATATGGACTTGTTTGGCCCAACTCATTATACATCAATTGGTGGCAACAAGTATGGATTTGTGATTGTGGATGATTACACAAGATACACATGGGTGTTCTTTCTCTATGACAAGAGTGAAGTCTATAATCTATTCAAGTCATTTGTCAAGAGGGTGCAAAATGAGTTCAACACTACCATCAAGAAGATAAGAAGTGACAATGGGAGTGAATTCAAGAACACAAGAGTTGAAGAGTTGTGTGATGAGCTTGGAATTGTGCATCAATTCTCATCAACCTACACTCCCCAATCCAATGATGTAGTTGAGAGGAAGAATAGGACCTTGATTGAGATGGCAAGAACCATGCTACTTGAGTACAATGTGAGTGAGAAGTTTTAGAGTGATGCTATCAACATGGCTTGCTACTATAGCAACCGCCTCTATTGCCATGGGAAGTTAGAGAAGACTCCATATGAAATCTTGAATGGAAGGAAGCCCAATATTGCTTACTTTCGGGTCTTTGGTTGCAAGTGCTACATTCTCAAGAAGGGGCAAAGACTTGGAAAGTTTGACAAGAGGTGTGATGAGGGATTTCTTCTAGGCTACTCTACTTCTAGCAAGGCCCATAGAGTGTGGAACTTGGCAAGTGGGCTAGTTGAAGAGGTTCATGATGTTGAATTTGATGAAACCCAAGGCTCTCAAGTTGGAAATCAAAATCAAGAAGATGTGGGTGGAGATCAATTGAACAATGCAATGAGACACATGGACATTGGTGACATTAGGCCGAGGCAAGTGGATGATGGTGATGAAATGTAAGTGCCAACTCAAGTTGTGATAGAAGATTCCAATGAGGCAAGCACAAGTGGTACTCAACATGAAGATCAAGATCAAGGTCAAGCAAGCAATGCAAATGAGCTAGTTCTTCAACCTACAAGCATTGCAAGAGATCATCCTCTAGATCATATCATTGGTGACATTCAAAGAGGTGTGCAAACAAGATCAAGATTGGCTAGCATATGTGAGCATTACTCCTTTGTGTCATTCATTGAGCCAACCAAGATTGATGAGGCATTGAAGGATCCAGATTGGATAAATGCTATGCATGAGGAATTGAACAACTTCACTAGGAATGAAGTTTGGGAGCTTGTTGAGAGGCCAAAGAAGCACAATGTGATTGGAACCAAGTGGGTCTTCAAGAACAAGCAAGATCAAGATGGCTTGGTAGTGAGGAACAAAGCAAGACTAGTGGCTCAAGGTTACACACAAGTTGAGGGTCTTGACTTTGGAGAAACATATGCACCGGTGGCAAGATTGGAGGCAATTAGAATCTTATTAGCCTATGCTTGCGCTCACAACATCAATCTCTATCAAATGGATGTGAAGAGTGCATTTCTCAATGGCTTCATCAATGAGGAAGTGTATGTTGCACAACCTCCCGATTTTGAGGATAACAAGAAGCCCAACCATGTCTACAAGCTCAAGAAGGCCTTGTATGGATTGAAGCAAGCTCCAAGGGCATGGTATGAAAGATTGAGGGACTTCCTCATATCCAAAGGCTTCAAGATGGGCAAAGTTGACACCACTCTCTTCACTAAGAAGATAGAAGATGACTTGTTTGTGTTGCAAATCTATGTGGATGACATTATCTTTGGATCAACCAACCAAGTCTTTTGTGAGGAGTTTGCAAATATGATGGCTAGTGAGTTTGAGATGTCAATGCTTGGAGAGTTGAGCTACTTCCTTGGTCTTCAAATCAAGCAAATGAAGAATGGCACCTTTGTGAGTCAAGGCAAGTACATCAAGGACATGATCAAGAAGTTTGGGTTGCAAGATGCTAAGGCCATTAGTACACCTACGGGAACCAATCGTGGCTTGGACATTGATGATAGTGGCAAGATGATTGAGCAAAAGCTATATAGATCAATGATTGGAAGCTTGCTATATGTGACCGCCTCAAGGCCGGATGTCATGTTTAGTGTGTGCATGTGTGCAAGGTTTCAAGCTTCTCCAAGAGAGAGTCACTTGACGGCAACCAAGAGGGTGTTGAGATACTTGAAGGGTACTCAAGATGTTGGTCTATGGTATCCCAAGGGGTCAAGCTTTGAGTTGATTGGATACTCCGACTCTGACTATGCCGGTTGCAAGATTGATAGAAAGAGCACAAGTGGAACATGCCAAGTGCTAGGAAGATCTCTTGTGTCATGGTCTTCAAAGAAGCAAAATAGTGTGGCACTTTCCACCGCCGAAGCCGAATATATTAGTGCGGGGAATTGTTGTGCACAATTGCTATGGATGAAAGCCACCTTGAAGGACTATGGGATCAAGTTCAAGCATGTGCCCTTATTTTGTGACAATGAAAGTGCAATCAAGATGACAAACAATCCGGTTCAACATTCAAGAACCAAGCAAATTGATGTGAGGCACCACTTCATTAGAGATCATCAACAAAAGGGTGATATTAGCATTGAAAGCATTGGCACCGAAGATCAACTAGTCGACATATTCACCAAGCCTCTTGATGAGAAGAGATATTGCAAGTTGAGGAATGAGTTGAACATACTTAGCTTCTCCAACATGGATTGATGCACCCCATGTATGACATGCCTCTCCTCCAACGTAGCAAGGTAAAGTTGGTTGTTGCATTTCATGCATCCTTTGCTAGTTGTGTAGACATGTATACATGTGCATCTTGCTAGGCTCATTCATTGCAAATCAAATGAATTTGAAGGATTTATGGCACCACTATTGTTTCTATGCTTAATTTGATCTAGTGGTGGCATATGACTTGTTTGTGAGCTTGTGAACCTAGTGTTAAATCTTTAGCACTTGCTCCTGATGTGTATCTCAACATGGTCAAGATAACCCTTATTCTTATGAGGTGTGAAGAAGCTTGCCCTTGGTTCAAACCGAGATACATTTTCTAGGCATGTGATTTAGATTTGACCATAGTTGATTGACTTGTTTCTCTCATCTTATGCACCCTTGTTGGTGATTGTTGACAAAGGGGGAGAAAGAAGTCACAAAGAGCAATGGAAGGGGATCAATTTTTATGATATGACCCAACCATGAGCACACAAATAGGGGGAGCAAGCTCATAGACTATTTGTTGCATATTGTGTGTGCATACATGATGATATGGAGCATTGCAAGCTAAATTCAATATTCATGCTTGTTTGGTGTAATGCTAGTATAGAACTTGATTGATGAAATGAAGTACTAGCATGCTTAGGTGGTTTCTAGACATAGAGTTTCTCTTGTTCAAGTGCCTTGCATATGATATGATCTCATGAGGTATCTTGAGTTTTGATGGATGTCTAGATTCCCATGGTGCTAAGGAAGGTTTATTATCGCACTCTGATTGGTATCACGCTTCAAAGGTCAATTCTTTAAACCTTAGTACCATTTTGGTTGTGGTAACTCTCACACAAGTTTCATCTATGCATGTGTGCTTGAAAATTGACCAAACATTTGATGCACACATGTAGGGGGAGCTACCACTACCAAAACTGGAATTGAAATGCTTGTCCAATCCAAGATTCATGATCAAAATGTCTTGGGCAAGCAATTCAATTTCATATTGAATTCTTTTTCCATATCTTTGTGAGTTTGTCGAGGGGTTGTCATCAATTACCAAAAAGGGGGAGATTGAAAGCTCCGGTTTGGTTTCGGTAATTAATGACACTCAACATTGCTAATGCTTTGCTCTAAGTGTGGTTAGACACATAGCAATGTGATGGTGGATGATGGAGCATGGTGATCACGGTGACGAACATGGTGAACATGTGGGGTGATCAAGCTCCGACGGAGGCCCAAGGAGATCAAGGCGAAGGTATACTTGATAGGGCTTTTCGGTTTGGTGGTCAAGACACTTAGCGAGTGTGACCACATTTAGGATCGATAACCGACTATCAAGAGGGGTTTCCTCGGTTCATTCGCGGTCCTAAGTGCCCCTAGTTGTGACTTTGCATGATGCATGAGAGACTAACTAGAGAGCTAACTCTTGCGCGATATTTCATGGATGAAATGCTAACTCCAAGGCTTGAGATTGGATCTACACTTGGAGGAGTTAGTGCACAAGGCAAGGGAATTGATGTGGATCAATTTGCAGCAAGTTTGGCGCATGAAATGATGATCACAAGGCGTCGGACTCAGAAGGCGAGGGCGTCGGATTCGGCTGAGACGCGTCCGGCGGCTTGGGCGTTGGCGCGCGCGTGGCTTGGCCACCATTGCGTGCGCCGGACATGGCTTGGGCGCGTCTGGCGGTTGGCCGGACGCCGACCAGAGACTTCTTTTCTGGGGCGCGCTGTCGGACACACGGCCGGACGCTCGGCAGACGCGTCCAGCGTGGTCTCGCTGTGAGGTTGAGGTGGTGCTGCTGGAGGGCGTCGGACTCACGACAGACTCACGCGGCGGATGCGGGCGGAGCACTGTGCTGCGTCCGCGCTCAGTGACGTGGCGCACTTCAAATCCCAACGGTCGGGTGGCGCGGCGCAGCAGGAGGCGCCGGACGCGTCCGGCGGCCTCGACCAGACCCGTCCGGCGCGTTCTGGAGCATCACCCCGAGGGGGCAACGGCTACTTTCATGGAGGGGTCTATAAATAGACCATTGGCCGGCCTTGGGGAGGTCTCTTCGCCATTTCTACACACTTGAGCATATTTTGAGCAGGAGAGACACTCCCCCACTCATCTCTTTGATTCCTTTGCTAATCTTGAGAGAGATTTGAGTGAGAACAAGTGATTTGCATTGAGAGTTGCATCTAGAGGCACTTGTTCATCGAGTGAGCTGCAGATTCTTGTTACTCTTCGATGATTCCAGTCACCGTAGATGGTTTGGAGCAGCGGGTGGTGGTTGAGCTCGACTTGGTGTTTGTTCGAGGCCACACCGGGTTCGTGTGAGGGGTTCTTGATCCTTCCCCGCGGGAGTTCACGAAAGGATACTCTAGTGGATTGCTCGTGGCTTGTGGATCCTTGTCTTGTGTGGAGATTGTGGCTCCCCATTGGGGTCTTTGGCACCAAGCCAATTGAGCGGGCAACTCACCAAGCAAGTGCATCGCCACAACGAGGAGTAGCTTGCCGGGAAGCAAGTGAACCTTGGTAAAAAATCATTGTGTTGATTTGTGATTGCCGAGGCTTCGACCTCCATTGTGATTGTGCTTGAGCATCTCTAGGTGATTGGCTTCTACCCGGTGATTGGCTATCTTCTACTCTTCGCGGTGGTATAACCTTCCATCCTCTCTTTACTTACCGCATAGTAGAATTGCTTGTTGTGGTCGGTCGGGAACCACTCTTTGAGTAGCGTAAATCCCGTGGGTAGAACTACTTGTTGTGGTCGGTCGGGAACCACTCATTGTGTAGAGTAAATCCCGTGGGTAGAATTGCTTGGTTGGTTTCGGTGAACCGACATTGTGTAGCTTGATCACCGTTGTTGTGTGTGCACTTAATTTGAGTAGCCTTGCTTGGTAGGACGGCTTGCATAGAGTAGATGAAGCACTTGCTTTGCACATTTGCCACCTTGCTATCTAATTGGGTTGTCTAGTATTCTTGCTAGAAATTTTATTAGGCTATTCACCCCCCTCTAGCCATTGTGACCTTTCACCTAGACATGAGGATGACTTAATCTTGACTAGAGGTCATTCTCATGACCATAGGTAAATTAACTATGCTTTTTGACTTAGTCGTTTTTGGAGTTTGCTGTCTAGAGTCGTCAGAAAGTGTTTTCCGGAAACTCCAAATGGTCTTGGGGTCTAAAGGTTTTAGTTAAAGTTTTTCATGAGGGTTAAAACTCCTAAAGTCCACCTTGCTTGAAAATGAGTGTAAGTAATATATTTTTGGGGTTGAAGTTCAGCATAGGGGCTGATTTTCTATTTAATTGATTTTCCAAGCTATTTTCTTTGGAAATTTCTATTTCAAAAACGGTTGGGAATTTGACCAAAATGATCTACTCCTTGAGAGGATCATTTTCTATGTTGGGAGTTTTTCCAAATTCGGCCTAGTTTGGGAGTTATAGGAGTGGGAAGAGAGGGCTTTTAATTCGGTTTATAATTTAAAAAAAAAAAGAGAAGGGCCCTGTGGGGGTATAAACCCCATATACCCTCATGGCCTACTTTGGGCCTAGATAAGACGAATGGACCAGCCCATCAAACTTCAAGACCGATCGGCCCAAGCTGGTCGGACAGCCTAAAACGGGCAAGATTATCAAAAATCGACAAGGAGGACAGACTTAGCTGAGATAGGAAAGTTTCTGTAAAGTCTTGTAAAGCACGTAAACTTAGTACCAGATAGACTTGATCCGACTTGTAACCTTGCTCCCCGTGATATATAAGGAGAGCAAGGACCCCCCTTCTAGACACACGAAATCTGGCATAACGCACAGACTCGCACATCCACATCCATAATCGAAACGAGAGCAGGACTAGGGTTTTACGCATCCTTGCGGCACTCCGGGTAAATCTTGTGTGATTGTTCCCTGTTTACATCTTGCTTGCAATCTCGTACGCCTTCCGCCAATCCATTCGCATACCCCCGGGTCGGACATCCGATACATCCATAATCGTCAAGCAAGATGGTTTCGTCGGTGTTTCGTACCCGGGGGGTATAACACCAACGAGGACTAGGGTTTTATGCATCCTTTTTGCAAAGAATGCCCTACGCAGAGGGATGAATTTGTATTATCTTGCACCGGGGTGCTTGTACAGGGGTGAGTACAAGGTAAATCTTGTGTGATTGTTCTAAACTAGGCCCCGGCATCCCCTTTTATAGGCCATCTTGCTTGCAATCGTGGGCGTGACGTCGAGGCCTTCAAGTCGCCAATCCATTGATGGCCCGCTTGTCCTTCTCGGTCGTGGGCGACGTAGTCGAGGCATGGGGCATACCCCGTCGAGGTGGGAAAGACAGGCACCGCGGACTATCGTCCATCATATTTCGTCGAGGAGGGCAATGATTCGAGCGACGGGCGGGACGACGTAGTTGGTGGTACCGGCGTTTGGAGAGAGTGCCGTACGTGTGCGTACTCGGCGTGGCGTAATAGTGTTACCCGGCACGCCCGAATCCCGGTATGGGCGGTGGAATAGGAGAAGTGGGATTTCACGTCAAGCAAGATGGTTTCCTTCCCGGCTTCCATGATGTTCGAAGTTGGCCTCACCTTCAACTTTGGAATGTTCACCTGGACTTCCAACCCGGCAACTGCCGTTTCAACTCTCACACCTCCGGTCGTCGCCCCAACCACGGCACCAGCAATAGTGGCTACACCGAATCAGATCCAACTTGTTCCAATAACCGCTGTTGCAATACCAATCAAACCGGATCAAGCCCTCCTCAAAGAAGGCATGTCAACAGCACGGATCTGCTCCGTCTGATCCATCAACACGGCATGAGGTTAACAGAAACCCAAGCCAACATCGAATCGCTCCGGCAACGTGTCAGGCGCGATGGTCAACTCACACGACAGTGTTATGTTCACAGGAGGCCAGATCCAACTCGTCAACACCGACGGAATCGACACGACCGCTCCTCCAGAATCCCTGGGCGGTTAAGGACACAGCAAGCAGATCTATGCCATCGTACCAATGCGAACTCTCATCGCAATCGTACACAGCTAAATGGAGTACAAGTTAACAGAACTCGAAGAAGCCTGCAACTGCAATGGCTCCGACCACAACCTACCATCACACATGGTTGTCGGACAAACCAATCTGATGGCGTGCGGCAAAGGATCTTGGCTGATATCCAGACCCTGCGAGAAAGAACTTCACGATAGACTCAGCGAAATAACATTGCCCAAGCTCCAACAGTGCAAACTGTCCGAAAAAACACGCAGAGCCGGAGTTATGTATCAACAATTCAGCGCAGAAACGCTCATCGTAACGAGCGACGACGTCGACAGAGGGAATCCCGGCGAACTGGTTGGACTCCATCAATTGTGCCCGCTGCCACAACACAGCAAGAACGTTCTCCTCTGAACAACACCTCAAACGCCAGGTTGTTCGCACAACACGCCGAATTGGCTGCTGCCTATCGCCGCGGTGACAAACTGCAACAGGTCGAACAACAGACAGAAAAACGGCAGCAAGAAATCTTAGCCGCCATGGCTACAACTGACACAACAGAGCAGAGGTCAGAACGACCAAGTACGCATCAAAGGACTCCAGATCAGTCTCCTCCGATGACAAGGGCATCAGCACATAGGGCTAGAGCACTTGCCGACCGACATCAAGATGCAGAAAGAAAGCGGAGGGAACAACGGCAAAAACAGATCGCAGCCATTGAAGAAAATCATCACAGTTTTGGTATGAGCCCTTTAAGGGAAAATACGAGGGATTCCCCTAACATAGACGAGCCCCATAGCTGCACTCAACAGCCTATACAGACAACCAGGGTGTTCAAACGTGCTCGGAGTTCGCCTCCTGGACGAACAGTTCCAAGTGTCCAAACAAACCGGAATGGTTTTATCACTCCATTCTTAAGCAACCTGTTGACTCGCAATCCAGATTGGAGGCTCCCGAGTCCAACACCCCCTGAAGATAGGATCACACCACACACCGAACACGTGTTCCCTAATCCAACAAATCCAGCTAATCTACGGCGCATAAGGACAGTTCGATCACCAGGTCGCAAAACAACAGAAGGGATGTTCATTGGCGGCGAATGGTACGAAGTGGTGCAGAAAGGGAGCCAATTTGAGAAAAATTCAAGCCCCTTAGATTCTTTCACTGACGTGCCTTTTCCTAAAAAGGACAACTTCAACACCACTCAAAATGGAATCAGTATGTCCGACCACGCCAGACGCAGGGATAATCAAGTCCTAGATGGTGACGAACTTCTACTCTGCACTGAAGAAGACCCGGTCATAATCCACGACTTAGAGGAAGAAGGCGAGGCAGAGCCAGAACGCTAAGACAAGATGTGTTTCCTCTTTTATCAAATTTTATCTCTAGGCAATTTCCTTTCTAAGTATGTTAAACTAGCATCAGTCATACACATCGTTGTAAGTCATTCAGATGACAAAACAATCTAATGTGTATTATTTTACAATAAATAAGAAGTTAGTCTCGTATCAAATGTTTGAGCACACGAATTTTTCTTTTTTTCAAAAGGAAGAATTATCCCTCAATCAGACACAATACGATATTAACGTTTTCTGACGCAAGGAACAAAAGGGTTATAAACCCAGACAAAATCCTATGGCCCAGCACGGCACGATCATGAACGGATCAAAACAAAGAGATCATATAAACAAAAGGAACCTCGATGGATTCCAGCATAGATTATATCTCAACAAGATCCATTTCATTGAAAATATAAGAAATTTTTACAAAAAGGGGACTGACTGCATCTAAGCAATCTAGTCCTCCCCAAACAGTTTGCCGACAACAAGGTCAGCAGGAGTGGCCGCGACGATAGCCTCCGCCGCCTCGGTGAACTCGACGGCGCCACCCTCCATGGCATCATGCGCCGCCGCCGCCAAATCCTGGCCATGAACGTCAACACTAGCAACGGCGTTGACGGTGGCATAGGCGGCAACAGCACCATGGTGCACACCGTGGTTCGCCACCGCGGCCACTTGGGCGGGGATGGCCGCCAGCCTCGCGGCCACATCGCCATCCTAGGCGTTCACCGCGTCTGCTGCGGCATGGCCGGCCTCCTGCTGCTGCTCTAGCTGCAGGGTCAACTCTGCAGAGAAACAAGATCAAAATCAATGCAAATTCTGAATACAAGAACAGGGGGTACGAACAACAACAATCTCATAACTCACCGCCGACCCGCCTGTCAACCGCCTCGCGCTGCCGGAGCAGCGCATCCACCTGGACCTGCCGGGCCAGCCTTTCATTAGCCGCCTCATTGACGGCGGCATTGGCGTCGGCGTCGAAGTCGGCGGCCCTCTTCTTCTCTGCCTCCAACTCCTCCTGCGCGGAGGAGAGTGCTTTCAGGAACAGGTCCATGTTCTGTTCCGCCTGCCCGAGCCTCCTAGTGGCGTCAGAATAGAGATCCCTGACATTCTGCAGCTCTGCTCTACAGCGGTCAAGCACTGATGCCAGGGAGTTCACTGAGCCGACGCTCAGTGAATGCAGCGACGAGCCGCTATCAGCCGCCGCCGCCGCCGCCACCGCGCCAGGAGCTTCTTCCCCCGGCGCAGCAGCAGCTCCGGCCTCCACGACCGGAGCCCCTTGCTCGGATGACGCCGCCGCTGCGGCGGCAACTTCCGGCATCACCGGCCTCCTCGCCGCCGGCCATCTTGCCACTCTAGCGGCGCCCGCGGTAGAAGTGCCGGGCGCATCACCCACCGTAAGGAGGGTATACCTACAACAATAGAAAAACCATGATTATGTTGAGAAAGAAGAAACGAATCAATCAAAAAATACCCGTCGAGCTCACCTCCGCTGTCTCACCTCCCGAGGGGAGTTCACAGACTCCTCCTCCTCCACCGGGCGCTTTCCGGCACGGCGATCCATCTCAGATGGTGACGGAGAGCAAACTGGAATCTAAAACCCTAAGTTCTCACTATAGCAAAAGGAGAAGAATGAGAAGAGAAGATGCGCTGCGAGTAGAGAGCTCACGGCGCAGGCCTCAATTTATAGAGCAAATCAGAGAAACCGAGAAGGCAACTGACGAGATCGTGGGTAATCAAAACCCCACGGCCTTCCCGTTTCCCAAGAGCATGAAGCGATGGAACTGCCCCAATAATGCAATTCGCATTTATACGTTTCCCTCGCATTGGGAACCGCCCACATCCGTCGTCTTTCGCCACCAAGATGGTGGAGCGATTTTTGAGTCGCTGCCACCTTGGTCCCACCACAACAGGGAGCCTTGACCCAATCGGAGTCAAAACCACATCCTTGGCTGACGTGACAACTTGGTTGCAGATACACTGATGCGTCAGCAAGCGGTATATTTTTGTTTCGCACACGATAGCGACGTGACTCGATGAGCAAAAGATAAGTATTTAATAATTAAATTTTCACATGTGTAATCACCTGTTTCAAAATACTATATTCCTAGAAAACCAGCACCACAATAATCTCTTTTTCGCGCACGAAGCAACCAGGAATGCACTGTCTCTGGTTTCATTCGATACGTGTTAACAGCATCACGCTCAAACAACACAGAGTGCGCCAGCGGTCGCTCCCTAAAGGAAAAGGGCTCCATGCATTCCGGCATCGTGCTGTTTGCCATGTATCATCTAATCCTAAAGGACTGGTCGGCTCTTGTAAGAACAAGACATTATTGTAGCTGAATATTTTTTTTTCTAAATCGATCTTAATATAACCTACCCTTCTGCATAATAAGGAAATTTTACACATCTTATGACCATTTTTTTCGAGATAATGTGATCCAAATTGACAACAAACGAGCGATGACTCACTTCAAGCGATAGATAAGTACCTTCCTAACCTAATAAATTCCCAAAATGAGTATACATATTCTAATCTTTTTCCAAAAAAAAGATTTTTTTACATGAACTACTTCAAAGTACGTTCGACAAACTTAAAAAAAAAGCAAAACATCTTTTTCTTTGTAAAAAATGGCTAAGTAGTCATTCTTCAAACAGAAACAATCAGAATGCACTGTCTCTGATCAACTCTGACACGTGTTAACATCTCTAATGCTATACAACACATGTGTATCAGCGGTCGCTTCCAAAGGTAATAGGGCCCTAAGCGATTCGGCATCACGCTATTCGCTATAGGTCATCTAAACACTAGAGGACTGATTAACTCTAAAGAAGAATGACAACAAAACCATTCCCAAAATATTGCTTTTTCATCAAAGAGACACAATATCCGTGTCATAACTCATATCAGATCAAATACAACCCAACCAATTCATTGAAATATACACTCATACTTCATTTTTTCTCTTTCCAGTAATAACTCGAAGAAGCTGTTCCAACCCACTACGACGAAGTTGTGGCATAGCACCAATATTTCAACCCACACAATCCGTCAGCTGAGCTGGGATTTTTTGCCAATGATACCGGTTATTCTAGCACACAAATAGCAAAGCTATTTCTCGGGTTTTGACTTACAACCATGGTCTCACAGCCTCGCTGGGGACTGAATTAAGAAGCAAAGTTGTCTTAATTTAATCATGACAAAGTCATGACATGGGTTAAAACCGACCAGCCCAAATGAAATTTGGCCTGCTCGGTCTCACTTAAAAGTGGTCGGAAACACATAAAGCAAGATATCGTCAGAATATAATCTTTTTACACCCTGACATAACGTGTTCCACCTCATCTCAGGCTCGGGGACTACGTGGGCCCACGTCACCTGAGAGGTGACATGGTCTAGATACTTTCTCAGAGCTTACTGCAACATATACTGTCTTACAGTAACCTCGGGGACTACGTGGGCCCACGTCATTTGCATGACTCGGCCTGATTTTTTCCCTTTCCTACAACAAGGTTTAGTTCAAAACTAAGCTAAGTTAAAGCTACGATCAAGTACTGCAGATACCATGTGATGGCAGGCATCACACACTAACATGGGCCCACGTCTCCGGATTGGGACGCTCCCAAAATTCTTTTTTCTTTTTCAGGAGCATCATAAATCTTTCAATCAAAATCTAACGTCGATCAGGAGTAAAACAAACTGGTCAGAAACACAAGACGGTCCTCCAGGACTGCTCGGACCACATGTCGAACGTGTGTCCGACCACTCGTTTCTTGCATGGTCAAACGAAGACGATGTTTTCCCTCAAGATCCATGATGCTTGGGGACTAGCTATGGGGGTATAAACCCCATATACCCTCACGGCCTACTTTAGGCCTGGATAAGATGACTGGACCAGCCCATCAAACTTCAAGACCGATCGGCCCAAGCTGGTCGGACAGCCTAAAATGGGCAAGATTATCAAAAATTGACAAGGAGGACAGACCTAGCTTGAGATAGGAAAGTTTCTGTAAAGTCTTGTAAAGCACGTAAACTTAGTACCAGATAGGCTAGATCCGACTTGTAACCTTGCTCCCCATGATATATAAGGAGAGCAAGAACCCCCCTTCTAGACACACGAAATCTGGCATAACGCACAGACTCGCACATCCTCGTCCATAATCGAAACAGAGAGCAGGACTAGGGTTTTATGCATCCTTGCGGCCTGAACCTAGGTAAATCTTGTGTGATTGTTCCCTGTTTACATCTTGCTTGCAATCTCATACGCCTTCCGCTAATCCATTACCAGTCAGGGCATACCCCTGGTCGGACTATCGTCGATATTTCGTCGACAGGCCCCACCTGTCGGCCTCACCACCGACCAAGAGGGGAGGTTTCCCTTCCCGGCGATGCATGGCCATGGCGCGTGTCGACGCCGCCGCGCCATGCCACCGCCCTCGGCGAGGGGTATACCCCCTGCCTCGAGTTCTCCGTGTCGCCCTCGTCATTTCATCTCGTCCTCCTCGCTCCGCCTCGCTCCCTCTCCCTCTCGTTCTCCGCCACCTATCCACCACCACCGCGCCATCGACGCCGCTCCACCATCATGACCACCGCTTCGAGCTTCGAGCGTGTGTTGACACCTCTAACACCACTCACGCTAAGTTGTCATCCCTAGCATGGCGCCAGAAGTGTTGGTATAAAAACTGCTCCTCTAATCAAGAAAAATATGGGATCCGCAAGCGAACGAGATAATACACCATCGTAGCATTTTACCGGGAAGTATTCCGGGTATCGTTATTTATATTTAGCTCAAAGGAAAGAACTACGGACTTAAACAATGAGATGAACTTGCTAAACACGACTACTTATGAGTGATTGATTGCACGAGTCACATACTTTGGCGAGAGGGTAAACCATGATAAATAAGGGAATATAAAGTAATAAGCTCGGGGTATAAATCACACGAGAGATTAGATATAGACTACTCACAAAAGGTAGGTTGACATCGATTAGTGCAAGAAATATAAATCCTATGTAGGTTCTAATCTACTAAGTCATTCATCTACTCCAACTCTACACTATCATATACAACACAAAAGACTTTTCATCTATGTATAAGGATCATTGCTATAACAAGCCAAGACATAGCGGGACTTACTACGCAACTTTGGTTGCTAGACCTACCAACGGGGATGGAATACGAGAGGACTCAACGGCTGTCACTTCCGCGATCTACCACACGACCCGGCCAATAGGGTGCATTTGCGGGTAAACGGCATCTAAGCACCATGCTTACATGAAATCTACCACCTAACCCCCGGGAAGAGAGCTAAGCGCTTTGCAAACATATACATAAACTTATTACCAATCATAACCATATCAAATGTAGAACTAGAATAAACTAGGAACATAATAAATAGAAACATAATAATATTTAGAATAAAGTCACAAGAATTGATACAAGATAATACCAATTCGATGATGAAGATCTGGAATTCCGAGCACGGGCGCCCGATTCTTCCTCTATCTAGTCTAAACCTATGTAGAACTTGAAGATCTAGAGTATCTATTCTAATTCTCTGGTGGAGATCTCTCTCTAAACCCTAGCTTTGCTAATGGCTACCTCTGAATAATGAATTCTTGAATGAAATCTGCTCTCAGCCAGGGGCCAGGGGCTCTGAATATATAGCCCCCTAGGATGCACCACAACCATCGGATCAAACCGACCTAAACGGACGATAATTATTCATCCTCAAAGGCGGTGGAGGCAGGATCCGCGAGCCTCCACCTGATTGGTGGAGGTGGCCAGTCGGCCGACCCATAGAGGGAGTCGGCCGACCCACCACCCTGCCAGGTGGGTCCCCGCTTCCAGGGTTTGCCTTCTGGAGTCTTCTAGAGTATACAATTTTACCCGTTCGGTCTTTCTCTCCATGTAATCATGACATGTGGGCCTCCTTGGATGTTTTCTGATAATCCCCGCGAAAACACATATTCACCAAAACTTGTGGAATCTGTCGGTTTAAACCCTAAGTCTATGGTGGTGAACAGATTATACCCCTCTTTCTCTCTCGGTTGACATATAAAATTGATCATTAACAACGAGTCAACAAACTCCCCAAGCTTACCCTTTGCTCGTCCACGAGCAAATAGCTACGAAGATGGATCGGGGAGTTCTTTTGCAATGCTATCATGCTTAACAAACACACATGCTCTAAACAAGAATTCATCCCGAGACTAGAGTGAACTATCATAACTCTCAAACTTACTCATGTTTCTTTCAACCATGGGGTTTTTACTGCACTTGGGTCTTGAGTAGTTGAAAGACAGAACAATTAAGTCAAGCACTTGTTGTCTCATGCTCTGTTGTTCCACCTGCGTGCAGGTTTTTACAAGATTTTCAATAAAAACTCGAGTTCCTTAGTACAACCCTTTCAAGTCTCTCAATATGTGGTATTTTTGGATCCTCTCTAAGGCATTGAAAGGAGATATGCCTTCTCTCTTAATCTCAGAATATGTAGTATTTGTGGTTCAAGGCTTTTATAGATGAGCCTTCACTCTCTCTCTCTCTCACCCTACTCTAATAAAGGTTTATATGGAGCTCATAGGTGTGGAGAACTAATGCATTGGCATGATCGAACCATGGATCCGAAGGAACTCAACATACAACCAATCGGTGTGTGCATGTGTGGTTTTATATGTGGATGATGATATATATATAAAATAGAGAGAAATATTTGTGGGAGGAGAAGGGGTGCACAAAGGAATTATCAATGCTCCTTTATTTGGATGGAACTTGGAACTACTTCAACACTTGAATCTTCTTGGAACTTGAACTTGGAAACTTGACAAAATTTGGGCTCATAAATTTTTCTTTCTTTTTCTTTTCTTTTCTCTCTTTTTTTTTTATAATTCTTGCAGCCCAAAAAGGAATGAAATACTTCTTGAATGGAACACTTCTCAATCTTGACAACTTCACATCGGGGATAACAAATGGAACACTTGGAGCATTGATTTTGGATAAGTGGCTAGCGAGAAATGAACAGGGGAATATTTTTGGGTGTTCACTCTCGGTGTAAGAGTAGAACAATTTCAATGGATGATAATAGGCTTTTTGTGGTGCGTACTTCCATGGTAGAAGTAGCGGGGTGCATGTGAGTGTGTGAAACCAAGATTTAGGCTGTATGATGAGTTCATAAGGATACAACACGGCCGACAGCACGAGCCCTAACAAATGAGGAGGCTTCCTATTCTAATGATCAAGTTTGTTTGTGGTAGGAATTTTAACTCTACGTCATATAAGGAACTCATCATGAATCATTTATAATTTTCACAAATAAATCTCCGAATTTAGTGGCACTTTGGAACACAATGAACATTTGCTTAGACTATCATCATATCATGTCCGTCAACTACCTAGACTTAGTTTAAGCATATGCTCCCACGGGTTTTCGAGGTGTAGAGTAAATCCAGTTGTCAAACGGTGTATCCAAATCTTGGGAGAACTCAAATTTAAAGCTAGGTACTTGCAAAGAATTAGAGCGAGCAACTATTCATCATTTCCATCACGCAATCCTCAAGTCTACACATTTTTATTTATAGCAAACTGAATTGAAAACAAACTTGCACACTTCTTTTTATTTGGTTTTCATCTTAAGGTAAACTTTGAAACGTAAACACACTTAAAGAAAGCAAACTTCTTAAAACGGTAAGCAAATTTTTATTGGATTTTTCTAGGCTTTTCGATTTTTTTTTTTAAATAGATAAAACAAACCAAAGAAAAATAAACAAAGCGAAAACAAACAAACTGGAACAAAAGGAAAGAAATACTTATCTTGATAATGGGGGTCCTCCCCAAGCTAGCCTTGCGGCGGTGGTGGTGGATAGTGGATGTGCAACGGGTCCACCAAGCCATGCGGCATGGAGGCGGCTTCTTCTGGTTCTCTTGAATGGTGCCTAGTGTCCGGGTGGTGTTACGGTTCCACTTTGGAATTGGTCATTCCACCTCGATCATGGCGATTCGAGTGGCGGTGGTGTTGTCTTTGGAAGGCTACTTGTTCATCATAGTGTTCTTTGGGTGAAAATAAAGCTGGTGGCATCGGAGTGGCGACGTGGCTCAAAGTCTTGGTGGGGTTCTTCTTCTTCATCGGTGGTACCGGGAGGGGTCATAGGAGTATCTTGGCGGTTTGTGAGGGTCTGGCTCGGATGGTCGGCTCGATGTTCCTGGGGTGTTGTATGGTGGGTAGTGACCATAGAATGGTTGATGTGGTTGGCTTTGTGGTGGGTACACCCATGAGTTTAGTGAGTGGTGCTGAGGTACATTCCACTCATTGAAAGCGGCATGTCTTGGTTCTTCTCGGGCGGTTTCGGCACCACGCCAAGCTGGTTCACGATTTCTGTCACCCTCTCCGAGCGAACTCTTCGAGGTGCTCTCTCATTCACGGTTACTTTGCAACTCAATATGATAGTTTTGCACATGATACAAAGCTAGTTCGGGTTAGGTAACCGGATCGCAGCATCACCATATTTTGCATAATAAACATCATTCACTTTTTTCGGTAAGTGACCTTGGCCAAAAGTATAGAGGTCATAAAATTCTCTATGATGTTCAATGTACTCAAAAGTAGCTCCCTCTAATAACTTCAAGCTTGTGGCAATGCGAGTGATAAGCGAGCAAATGGCCACACTTCCTACTTTGTAACCGGGGACACTCATCCAATGGTTCACTAAGAGATGGACGGGAGACACTTTACGTTTCTTGACAGCCGCGTATAGCAACCGCAAGTCGGCTACTACGATCTTGCTTTCATCAAATCATGGGAAAAAGGTGGCTCCTATCCAACGGTGCAAAAATCTAAGCGTAGGATGCTCTATGGCTGCGGTGCGTTGCGCTAAGTGGTATGGTACTCTAGAAATCTTTGCTCCAAAACCTATGTGCATCAAAATCACCTAGTGCTGCATTTAAATCTATGAGGGCATCTTGAGGGAAACCTAGGAGGTCACTAAGGTTTCTCCAAGAAACAGAATATTCAGAGCAAACATTCTAAAATAAACTCCATTGTCCGTGTATCGAAGGGTGCTAAGGAATTCTATGGTCAAGAGCCTAATCCCCTTCTCAGTGAGGTTTGCAAAGGAAGTCCAACCAACTAGTGGAAAAATTGTATCGAATTCTTGAGCCATACCTGTCTCTAGCGAAGTGTCGGATCGATGAGCGGCGTGTGGATGAAACGCTTGTTCTTGAGCTTCTTGTATATATCCTTCTCCTAGGTAGTTCTCGGGCGAGATCGGATGTTCTCATGAGGACTCTACGAGATCTTTTGGTGGTGGTGCGAGTCTTGCTGCGGGTACTTTGGTGCTTACGGTGGTGGGTCGACACTCATGTCGGAACCAGCCACCGAGCTCGCGAGAGGCACTTCTTGTCGATGTTCCCGATGGTTCCCGAGATCCCCTTGGAGAACACTCTTCATCTTGCAAGTTGCTCAAAACAAACAAAAACAAACACTTTGGTGGAGAGAAGGATTAGCACAAGGTTAGTGGTTAGCCGTCGAGTCGGCGGTCGAGGTTAGTCGTTCTTCATGACAAAAAGCTCTAAACTTCGGGTCTTGATTTTGACGAGAACCTCCCTAGATTTTAGATTTTCTTTATCCTATTTGGACAGCATCTCCACTAATTTTGTGATGATCTACTCAGCACTACCCCTTCCCTTCACTTGCTACAAACTCTTGCTCACTCTTCTCACTTCTTCTCTCTTCCTACTCTTCTCTCTAACTCTCTAGCTCTCTCCAGAAAACACGAAGTCGAGAGCAGAAGTTTTGGCTAAAATTCTGGAGTGTGGGTGGTGCATGGAAGCCATGGGAAGAGGCCTATTTATAGAGGAGGAAGGGGGGAGTCGGCCGACCCAATGGTGGGGTCGGCCGCCCCACCATGAGTTGGCCAATGTGGCTGCCACTTCACATGCTATTGCGTGATCTTTCCTCCATCCGAAATTTTGGTCGGTTGAGTGGTTTTGGCGGTGGAAAAGAGAGGATAGTGGAGGTGAGTGGAAGTGGAAGAAATTATGTGATTTGATGTATGTGAGGTGTAGTCTATGACATGTGGGACCTATGGTGAGGGACCCACAATGCACTAAATGCCATGATAAAAATTATAAACAATGCAGAAATTTAAATGAAGGTAAACTAATTTAAATGCATAAAATGATAGATTTTTGTGCCACCACGATAAAATATTTTTTTGACGGGTTGTTACACACCATAAAATTATTTATATGGGGCGTAGAATTTTTATAATGCAATGCTTGGAAATAAATATGCCTAAGAAAATTATAAGAGATGCAATTTAAAACGTGGATAAATACCGAGTTACCTTTCGGCGAGGATTCGCATTTTTAAAAGTCCTCCGAATTGGACCTTCCAAGATATTTATTTCGCTGATGTTCCCGAGAGATGCATCCTACGTCTCGGTGGTTGTCTTTGTCGATCTTCTTCTACTATCTTCGCGGATTTGTTGAGCTCTTGTTTCGACTTGAATGCGAATTGCTCTTCTTGCCCATTTATAGTGAACTTGATTTCTCCTTTCCCGACATCAATGTGTGCATTGGCGGTGCTCAAGAAGGGTCTTCCAAGTATAAGGGACACCTTTGAGTCTGGATGCATATCCCGTACTACAAAGTCTACTGGCACGAAGAATTCTCTTATCTTGACTGGGATGTTTTCAGCAATGCCCAACGGATAACGGACTGATTGGTCGGCTAGTTGTAGACACATTGATGTTGGCTCAAGTGCGGTGTGGTTGAGCTTGTAGTAGGCTGCTGCGGGCATCACTGCCCGACACTTGCTCCAAGATCACGAGTGCGTTATTGAAATGTTGATCTCCAATTGTGCGGTCAATAGTGGGACATCCTGGATCTTTCTTCTTTTCTGGTAGTTGGTTGAGGATGGCCACACTACATTCTTCGGTTAGCTTGATCACTTCATTGGATGGTAGTGGTCTCTTCTTGTTAAGAATATCTCTTATGTATTTGGCATAAGTGGGGACTGTATGGCATCCGGCGAGAGGTATATTGACATATAACTTTTGAATTACCTCCACGAACTTACCAAACTGCTCATCATGTCTGTTGTGGTCCTCTCTTCCTCCTAGGGAACGGTAGGTAGTTTGTATCTCGAAATTGTTGTCTTGCTTCACGATCTTGTGCGGCTTAAATTGATTCTTGTGGTAATACTTCTAGCTCGGGTTGGAAGTCTTCTTCTTCTTCGCCCTTGGTGGTAGCATGGTTGGCCTTTTGCTCCTTTTGGATAGGGAGGATCTCGGTAGAACTCCCTCTTCTTGTAGTAATAGATCTCACTGCTTTCGGGGTTAGTGGCAACGGCAAAGCAATGGCCAATTTTGCTAACCTTTCTTCTATCTTTTTATTGAACTCTAGTTGATCATTAATGGCGAGAGGAGAAACTATCCATTTTAATACTTAAGTTTTCCAAGATTTTGTTATTAGCGGCAAACCTATCCTCCATAGATGAGTTGATCTTAGGCTTGTTGTAGAACCAACTCTCTTAAAGTAGGTTGCTTTGCATAATTACCCGATCGAGTACCTTGATTAATGGATGGTTGCACCCAATGTGGAACCTTTCTCATGATGGGACTTGAATTACGCTTATATGTTGCTTCAATTGCTCTTTGATCTTCCTTGTACTTGGCCCTCTGGTCAAGCCAATGGAGTAAGGTATCCATCTTGGTTGATAATGCATTCACTTCTTCTATTGCTTCTTCACTCGGTGACAATCTTGAATGTTGTCTTGGGACCGGCTTTGATTATCTGCTATCTTCTCCATAAGTCTTTTAGCTCTCCCAAGAGTGAGTGATAAGAATGATCCTTCGGCGGTTGCATCTAGGTGCTCACGCGTCTTCGGAGTTAATCCGTGATAGAAACCTTGCATGAGTAACCATTCTTCCATTCCATGATGGGGACAATCTTGGATATATCCTTGCAAACGCTCCCATGCTTCGACATGGTCTCCGTCTTCTTTGTTGGAAATTGGTAATCTTTCCTCTTAAGGCATTGGTTTTGCCTATTGGGAAGAATTTTGCTAGAAAGGTCTTGGAACACTTCGCCCATGTATTGATATCTTCTTTATTTGCATAGAACCACTGCTTCGCTCTTCCCACTAGTGAGAATGGAAAGAGACGAAGAAGTATGAGGTCTTCTTTAACTCCATCTATGGCGATGGTGTTCCCAATCTCCATGAAGTCTTGTAGATGTGTACTTGCATCTTCATGTACCTTTCCACTGAATTGGATAGCTTGCACCATGTTGATGAGACTTGGCTTGATCTCAAACTCCATATTATTTTCTATTCTTTGGACCGGTTCGGATGTTCTCTATAGTTGGAGCGAGAGAACTCCGGTAGGGTCTTCTCGGCCATCTTGATTGGTGACGAGCTTCCTTCTTGATTGAAGCGACTCGATGATCGAGAGTTTTGAATGAATCGAGATTCAATCTTGCTAATACCCTGTATAAAATATAAACAAAGAAAACAACGGGGGTGAACTGCCAAAGTAGAGGTGACTAGTGACAATCACTCATTTTCTAAGTATCGCTTAAGCAATTTTTCTCTAAAAGTTTATTCCGTTCCCCGGCAACGGCGCCAAAAATGCTTGTTGACACCTCTAACACCACTCACGCTAAGTTGTCATCCCTAGCATGGCGCGAAGTGTTGGTATAAAAGCGCTCCTCTAATCAAGAAAAATATGGGATCCGCAAGCGAACGGATAATACACCATCGTAGCATTTTACCGGGAAGTATTCCGGGTATCGTTATTTATATTTAGCTCAAAGGAAAGAACTACGGACTTAAACAATGAGATGAACTTGCTAAACACGACTACTTATGAGTGATTGATTGCACGATCACATACTTTGCGAGAGGGTAAACCATGATAAATAAGGGAATATAAAGTAATAAGCTCGGGGTATAAATCACACGAGAGATTAGATATAGACTACTCACAAAAGGTAGGTTGACATCGATTAGTGCAAGAAATATAAATCCTATGTAGGTTCTAATCTACTAAGTCATTCATCTACTCCAACTCTACACTATCATATACGGCACAAAAGACTTTTCATCTATGTATAAGGATCATTGCTATAACAAGCCAAGACATAGCGGGACTTACTACGCAACTTTGGTTACGCTAGACCTACCAACGGGGATGGAATACGAGAGGACTCAACGGAGGCTGTCACTTCCGCGATCTACCACACGACCCGGCCAATAGGATGCATTTGCGGGTAAACGGCATCTAAGCACCATGCTTACATGAAATCTACCACCTAACCCCCGGGAAGAGAGCTAAGCGCTTTGCAAACATATACATAAACTTATTACCAATCATAACCATATCAAATGTAGAACTAGAATAAACTAGGAACATAATAAATAGAAACATAATAATATTTAGAATAAAGTCACAAGAATTGATACAAGATAATACCAATTCGATGATGAAGATCCGGAATTCCGAGCACGGGCGCCCGATTCTTCCTCTATCTAGTCTAAACCTATGTAGAACTTGAAGATCTAGAGTATCTATTCTAATTCTCGGTGGAGATCTCTCTCTAAACCCTAGCTTTGCGATGGCTACCTCGAATAATGAATTCTTGAATGAAATCTGCTCTCGGCCCGGGGGCCGGGGGCTCGAATATATAGCCCCCTAGGATGCACCACAACCATCGGATCAAACCGACCTAAACGGACGATAATTATTCATCCTCAAAGGCGGTGGAGGCGGGATCCGCGAGCCTCCCACGATTGGTGGAGGTGGCCGGTCGGCCGACCCATAGAGGAGTCGGCCGACCCACCACCCCGCCCGGGTGGGTCCCCGCTTCCGGGGTTTGCCTTCCGGGAGTCTTCTAGAGTATACAATTTTACCCGTTCGGTCTTTCTCTCCATGTAATCATGACATGTGGGCCTCCTTGGATGTTTTCTGATAATCCCCTGCGAAAACACATATTCACCAAAACTTGTGGAATACGTCGGTTTAAACCCTAAGTCTATGGTGGTGAACAGATTATACCCCTCTTTCTCTCTCTGGTTGACATATAAAATTGATCATTAACAACCGTCAACAGCGTGCCGCCGCCGAGCGGCCTTGGCTCGCGCGTGTGAGTGCGGGACGCCACCTCGGTCAGTCCGTCGTGAGGAGAAGGTGAGCGCCTGCGGGCACTCCTCCTCTTCCTTCTCTCCGGCAAGGCCGCCGCCACGATTGAGCTCCCCCGAGGCTCGATTGGCCGGCCTCACGTGCGCGCGCCAGTCGCGGAAGCCCCAGGGAGCAAGGCGCGCCGCTCACGTGGATGACCACAGCGTGGTTCGCCGGGTGGCCGTGGAGCTGCCGCCGCCGGGCGCCATGACCGCCGATGCGGTGTGCTCCGGCCCGCCTGCGAGCTCGCCTTGGGTACCACGAGTACCGCTGTAACAGAACCGACCAACTAATATAATTACAGTGCACTAATGAAGCCACCCTGGCAGCTTAAGTAGTAAACCGCAATTATACCAGTCCGGTAGTCTGGAAATCTCGAAGGATTTCACCAACGTCACATACATCTCGGATCGTTTTCCAACATATGCCATATCAAGATCATTGCAATAGGTTCTAAATAAAATTATTACGTAAAGTGCTCAAATTAAGTTATTACAAACCAGTTCTCAAATTCAAAGTGCGGAAGCAAATTTAAACCATGTTCTCAAACACACACGAGTTTTTCTCCAAATAGTGCCAGGTTTCCATCAAGATTCACTACAGCAAAAGGTAAGAAGCAAGGATTGATCGAGCCCACGATCTATTCATCTCCCACTGCCGGATGGAAGCATGTCGGGCAGTAGCCATAGAACATCTCACCATCTACAACAACATTTGGAATTGCACCCTGAGTACTTGGTACTCAACAAGACTTACCCGACAAAATAGAAAATAAGGAAAAGACTCTCTTGTGGATGCCAGGCTTTATGTGGGGTAGCTGACTCCTTATTTGCCAAAAGGATGAGCTTATTAAATAATCATTTAGTGATAAAAAGGACTCTCTAGCTTATCCAATTGAGTTGGGGCCTACCAGCTATGTTAGCACCAGCACTACTTCACTTTTAGTAGAAGCAACCAGCATTTATCATGTAACGCATTGATTGAGTAAACATTAACCAGCATGGATGAACATAACCACCTCGCACAAAGAATATTGTTTGCGACCGCGCCGCTGTTTCTCTCAAGTATTCACTATCTAGGAATGATGGCGATTATAATCGATTACTACTCAGCTGAGGTGGTATTCCTCACACAAACCAGGCATACTTCTCGAAAGTAGCCATAGTCACCATGATCTACTCGGGAAAAGACGCGGGATCAACTTACACTCCACCATGACCAAGGAAACTCCCGACAGCCAATAGGTCAGCGTGCCCATCAAATGACAACGCCCCATCTTAAGGTCTCACAACCGGGCCCTTGTTTACCCATCCCCCATCGCCGGCATGGATACCAAGAAGTTGAAACCCGGCCCAAGTAGATTCTTGGCTTCGCGGTCGGGCACTCAGGCCCATCCAGCTATCTGTGAGGCATTGTTCAACATGATCGAGGACGTACGAAGCCATATTTCTTTAAGAGGTGATTTAGAAGGCCTCATGGTTATGTTAACTAACTTTCTACACCAATCTCAATCCAAGGGATAGTAACCTCCTATCCGCGCAGATGATGGTCGATCACCTGTTTCTACCGATTAAGTAGTAGGCCTAAGCAATACGTAGCCCTGTACCTACTGTAGGATAACTTTTGTGGTAAGTAGTCCTAATGCAATTACGTTTCCGAGCAACTCCTATAACGTAATGCATCATACCAATATAAAGGACTCAAGTAAAACATTTGCAAACCGCAGGAGAATGCTTTGGGGCTTGCCTTTGACAAAGGAGCTAGGGACGTGGTTAGGACACTCGGACAAATCAGCTTCTGGCTCCTCTCCTTCGGCTACCTCCTGCAGCTCCTGCTCCTGCTGCACCTCCACGTCCGGCTCCTCGGGAACTGCTTGCACGTTGGTCTCCGCGATCATGTATGATGCGATGCAAGTATATAAATAACATGCAAATGAAGTGAAGTTGTATAGTAAATGATGTCATGACATGTTCTTAGCAATAGAATGAAACTACAGCAGCAACAACCATAAGCAATCACCTCCACCTACACAAGAACATCGAACCCCTCTCACAACTTCGTCGGAAACCAACGACAAAGAGACTACGTTTCTACAGCAAGTCCTATCTCTGCTACTCCTAAAATTCCACAAAAATTACAGTAGTAGGCTCTTAGCTTAACTAGGCTACCACATAAAATTCACCTCAAAACTCCAAGTACAATGACCTACACAAAAATCACAAGACAGCAGCCATAATTGGCCCTAAAAATACTTTGTACTACCAAAGTAGTCCAACATCAGCACCAATGGCATGTGGACCTTTCCAACAGCATATAAACATGCCCCAAGAAGTTTCATGGTCATAGCCCTAACCATTATTTTTCTATGAATTAATTAAGCAAAGTGCCAAAAAAGTACACTTGTACTACAACTCCTAATTTTCTCATTGCACAAATCAGGATTATACCTCCTATAGACGGGGCATAGCCTAACTCAGCTAACAAAACAAGAATCACAATTTTCTCAACAACAGAGAATTAACTATGCATTTATTAAGTTAAATGCATTTCCTAAAATTAATTAAAATAGTACATAAAAGTATGCCAAAAATGGCATCACATAATTTTACTGCATAGCCCATCACATAAGAAAAATAACCCAACTTCAGTCACCTCATTTGGACTAAAAATGAGGGAGATATGAATTTCTAAAGTTTAAAACTAAATCAAAAACCTATTTTCTATTTCCAGAACCCCGGTGTGCACACATGCCATATCCGGCGCGCTAGGTGCACCCGACCTCGTGCACCCAGTTTCGCGCTTGGGCGGGACCGGCTGATGGCCGGGCCCCACCTGTCATCACTCCCGCGGTGGAGGATGACGGTGGCGCACGGCGGCCCCTCGCCGGCGGTGGCTCCCCGGCCCAACCCAGGGCACCGTCGGACGCGGCTCGACGCTACACACCCCTAGCACCACTCGGAGTTGGCCCTAGCGGCCCAAGACAATGGCGGTGATGCCCGCCGGTGGCGGCGGAGGTGCGCCTCCGTCACGGCGGCCGTCAAGGCCGCGGCGGCTCCCATGAACTAGCCCACGAGCTTCGTCTCAACGCACTACGCATGCGCACCCAAGAACACCCGGAAACGGTGGCCCTAGCCAGTACCTAAGCTCGCCAGAGCGGCGGAGGAAGCTCACCGGCGCACCGTGGGCACGGCGAATGGTGGCTCCGAGCTCGGTTCCGCCCTAGCCCTAAGCTTCTCTACTTGCACGCGGCTCCAAAGCGTGAAAGAAGACGCGGAGAGGAGAAGAAAGGCAGCGAAGAAACGGCCAATGCGGCCCGTACCTTTGGCGAAATGGGCGAAGAGGAGGTCGGGAAGACGGAGCCGAGGACGGCGGTGACGATGCTGCCCTCGGTTTCATTTTCTAACGGTGGGCGGCGGCGCTACGCGGCGGCTGTTGGCGCTCCTTATTGCATGCTTTTGGCCGCCAACTTACAAATAAAATAGTTACCAAAACTTAGATTTAGGGTTTACGATTAACCGATTCCACGAGTTTTGGTGTCTCACTTGTTTTGCAGGGCTTATATGAAAATACACTAAAAATATGACATGGCTCAAGCAAAACAGAGGAGTTTGGAAGAGGGGCCCTGCTGCCACATAGTTTGGGCCAAACCACCGACATGGGAGTGGCCTAGCCCAAGCACCAAATCAGGGTCGAGTTCGTTTTTGGACTGCATGGACACGTCCTAGTAAAACGGACGCCCCGGATGCATCCGAACTCAGAATTGGACAAAATACCCACCGTTTCGAAGCTAAGGAAAAGGTCCACAAGAATATGGAAAAAGTTGGGGCCAATGGGGCCCACAATGGGCGCGCGCGCGCCTGAGGCGCGGGCGCGCCAGTCCTGGCGCCAAACAGGCCCATCTTTTGCCAGGTGGCCCATGCTGATGGCCCAAGGCCAATGGCGGTGGTGTTTCCTACAAGGAAGGTGCAAAACCGCCTCTAGAGGTCGGTTTTGGTCCTTCCATATGGGGATGGCACTCTTCCAAAGAGCCTCCTCTTCTCCACCTATAAAAGAAGGCTCTCTCCCCCTCATTCAACACACACCACAAGGAAGAGCTCCACTTTACCATTTTCAAGATGTAGTAGAATAGCACTAGCATAGTTGGGAGTGAGGGAGAGGAAAGTCCAAGTTTCGGAGTAGTCCTCGGAGTTCTGGCATTTCTTGTATCGGACCTCTGAAAGGCTCAAGTACTTTCAGTATGTTTATCTTCCTTACATTACTGAACTACTCATTTGGTTATCTTGTCATGCCTTAGTTCTTTTGCTAAGCTTGGTTAGTGTAGTGTTTATACCTTGGCATGGGTTCTCTGGTCGACCGATTGCTCTAGTTATAGATCGTGACTAGAGTACGTAACCGCTAGTGCAGGCGCGGTGTCTGGGTTAGTGAGTTACCGGAGAATGCGCCCAGCCCCACGGATAGTTGTGGTAGCCCCAGGGGTGACAGCTCCGACCAGGCCTTTGTATTCCACCATGTTTGGGCTGGTGTTTTCGTAGAGCTTTGGCTGCCTGACCTCGGTTAACCCTTCCCAGTCTTTTCGAGAACCGGAAAGGAACAGCTGCTCCGAAGTGTCTTGGTATAACCTCTATGTTGACCTCCGCTTAGTTATCCCTTTGGTATAGATTAGAATAGAACCACAGTAATGGAGAAGAAAATAAGAATCTTGGCCTTTCCTGTAGACCTCTCAGCTTAGCTAGTCTGCTCTGCTATCTTTTTAGGGTTCTCCTGTGTGTGTCACTTATCTAAAAACCCGATTATATCTTTTACCCCCTCATTAGTCTAGTTGGTATATTAGTTAGCAGATGTATGAAGGTTAATTATCATCTTCTTTACCCTTTCCTTCCCTGAGGATAAATACGATACCCTGGAATACTCTTGGGTGAAAGCTACAACGGTATCCGTGCGCTTGCGGATTTCTCTGTGTGCATTAACAAATACCAACAAGCTTTCTGGCGCCGTTGTCGGGGATGGACTTAAAACCTCCATACTTGGTGATTGCGCTAAGAAATGCCAACAAGCTTTCTGGCGCCGTTGCCGGGGAAGCAATAGGCGTAAAGGTTTTGATCTTTATCTTGATATCTGCTAACCTAGTTGCCACTAGCTTTTGTGGGTATTTTTTTAAAAAAAAATCATGAGCCCAGGGTGCCCATTGTGTCATGAAAAATCTTACTTCCACCTTGCCATCTCATAGATAGACATATAGTGTACACACTAACTCTATGCACATGGAGAGAAAGTCGTCGTCCACAGAGCACAATCCCATCACAGGTGATGGAACTCACAATTCAATCACAAATTGTGAGTGATAAATCGATCATGGTATAAGAGAACCAACCAAAAATATTTGATTTATCCTAATTTTATTTTCACCACTCCATGTTTCCAGATTTGCATGCATATCACTCGTTTAAATTCCTTCAAAACCGTGGCATGTTTGTTTTGATCACATTCATTCACCTCGCTTGCATTGCCCTGCACATAAAAAATGGTTCTCTATTTTTCGTCATTCAAAGTTTGTACACCTATTTGAATCAATCTCATGTTTCTCATTTTCATGCTACCTTTTTCTACTCTAGTATGCTTGGTTTGGGAGTGTTGGTCATTGCAATGATCGTACTTCCATAGGCTTTCTAAATTAAGCATGGTGCTTAGGTTAATGAGCCTGCCTGATTCAAATTAGACATGGAGTCTAGTTTGAATTTTGAACTAAAATTACTAGTGTAGAATTTGGTTGTATGCCTGGACTAACCCCTGCAGAAGTTTCTCAAATCCATAAGGGTAAGTTTTGAGATAAATTCAAAATGGAGGTAATCAAAATTTTACTTGGTGAACTTTGAATGAAACCTTGATCAAAAGAAAAAAAAGAAATGAATCTCAAAACCGCCAAGCCAAAACAACATGAAGATCCTAATGGCGTGGCAAAAACAAAAACGATAAGCATTCTCATCGATCTCCACGATGAGATGATGCAAATCCAAGAAAAAATGTCAATGGAGAAGTCCTTGCTCAACGGACTTAAAATGGTGAGCCCTTGCCGAAGGTGAATCGGTATTTATTTCATATTTGATTTCCAACTTTTAATTTTGATTTCGCATGTTTACCTTTCCATCAAAATATTCTTTGCATAAAAACTAAAAACAATCTTACCTTCATAGTGCATAACAAAATTGTTTTCAACTTTTTTTTCAAAATTTATAAATAAATCTTTTGATGATAAAATAATTTTTTTCCTTATCATGTTTTAAAATAATAACCTCTCCCTATCTCCCATAGCAATAAAAATCTTGGTGCTAGACAAAGTTCCCTTCGGGCATTCTTTTCCACTAACAATTCTAGAAACGGAGGATGAACGATGTCTAGAAACATGGGCACTGCAACACATTGCAAGGAGATGCATCAACAATCACACTGGGTTTTTATTGTCAAATGACATAAAAATCCAAGTGTGGGGGATCCGACTCGTCCACGCTAACACTCGGACACGTTGGTTTGCACTCCTTTTCCTCACCCATGTTTTGCTCCTGTAAGTTTGATCTTGTTTAAAATGCTACACATGTTAATCAAACTTAAAATGTGAAATAAAATCTTGTGACACTATGAGATTGACTTTATGAAGATCGGCCGACATAAACGTTATTCCTAGTTCATACACTTGCTACTTGTGGATACTTCTTTACTAGGAAAACTCGTCCACTAGGTTGTTGTGAGGTGTGATATGGTACGACTAAAGTAATCCTTTCTTTTCTGTGCGAGCTCTTGGAGATTTTTGTTTTGATAAAGAACAAAACTCATAGCAATGCTTCTCCTCAATGGTTATGAAATTCCTACCAAGACCATATGACATGCTTTACATATAAAACCCTAGTCATATGCTACTTGTTTGATCATTGAGTCAGGTCAGATTGTTGTGACCGATGTTAGATTATGGTCACGCACCCACGATCGAGATTCACTTGCACCCACCAAATAATTGCCGACTCTTACACTAAGAGTTGCGCACAACATGCAACCCTTTCGCCAAAATGCCAATTCTCACACTGACAATTGCGCACCATTCCACCAAATAAAAATGCCAACCCTTACCCTGAGGGTTGCGCATCCCCTTAGTTGCCAAAAGTACTCCACGCATTCCATCATGACATCTCTCCATTTCATCATTCACCGAGACATAAAGTTATGGGCTATGTTCCTAGAAAAAAAGAAATAATTTTTGCCAAGGGACATAAGAGGACAAGGGTCCCATCATTTAGACAGAGACGGAAATCTTAGATCCCCGTTTCAAAAAAAAAAAAAAAAAAAAAGAAAAAAAAAAAAAAAAGAAAGAAAAAAAAAAAGAGAGAAAAATAAATTTATATACTTCCTTTTTATAGCCCATACTACTTCAACTCATCATCCACCAATAAAGAGAGATTGTCATCATGCATGGAGCTCCAAAAATACCACAAATATAGGAACCATTCCCTCATCCCACACACTTGCACATCTCGATCAAGGTGTATGTCTTGTATCTTCATCTGGTCCAGTTTTTGACTTGGCAATATATGTGATTCAAGTATGCCCACTTTCATACCTACCCAAAACTCCAATCTCAGCTTTAGAGGTAGGTCATGAAGAGAGGCATATATATCAATTGCCTTTGGCGAGGAATCATACACACTGAGCGATTTGAGAGTACCATTTGAGGAGAAGTTTGAGCTATATGTTTTCATTTGCAAAAATTTATAAAAAACCCTCCAAGTATGCTCCATAGAATTAAAGTGATGACTTGGTGTCAAAGCCGTTCCACTTTTCAACCGCTCAAGGTGACATGGTAGACACTTTGAAATCCACAAGTATGAGGAATGAGATGGAATTTCTTTTATGCTAGTATCATATCTTTGAAGTCATGTTCCATAGTTCCTTTCAGCTTTGCTCGAGGACGAGCAAAGAATAAGTGTGGGGGAACTTGTTGGCGCTCCTTATTGCATGCTTTTTCCCGCCAACTTACAAATAAAATGTTTACCAAAACTTAGATATAGGGTTTACGATTAACCGATTCCACGAGTTTTGGTGTCTCACTTTTTTTGCAGGGCTTATATGAAAATACACTAAAAATATGACATGGCTCAAGCAAAATAGAGGAGTTAGGAAGAGGGGCCCAGCTGCCACATAGTTTGGGCCAAACCATCGACATGGGAGTGGCCTAGCCCAAGCACCAAATCGGGGTCGAGTTCGTTTTGGACCGCACGGACACGTCCTAGTAAAACGGACCCCCGGATGCATCCGAACTCGAATTGGACAAAATACCCACCATTTTGAAGCTAAGGAAAAGGCCCACAAGAATCTGGAAAGTTGGGGCCAAAGGGCCCACAATGGGCGCGCGCGCCTGGCGCGCGGGCGCGCCGGTCCGGCGCCAAACAGGCCCATCTTTTGCCAGGTGGCCCATGCTGATGGCCCAAGGCCAATGGCGGTGGTGTTTCCTACAAGGAAGGTGCAAAACCGCCTCTAGAGGTCGGTTTTGGTCCTTCCATATGGGGATGGCACTCTTCCAAAGAGCCCCCTCTTCTCCACCTATAAAAGAAGGCTCTCTCCCCCTTATTCAACACACACTACAAGGAAGAGCTCCACTTTACCATTTTCAAGATGTAGTAGAATAGCACTAGCATAGTTGGGAGTGAGGGAGAGGAAAGTCCAAGTTTCGGAGTAGTCCTCGGAGTTCCGGCATTTCTTGTATCGGTCCTCTGAAAGGCTCAAGTACTTTCAGTATGTTTATCTTCTTTACATTACTGAACTACTCATTTGGTTATCTTGTCATGCCTTAGTTCTTTAGCTAAGCTTGGTTAGTATAGTGTTTATACCTTGGCATGAGTTCTCTGGTCGACCGATTGCTCTAGTTATAGATCGTGACTAGAGTACGTAACCGCTAGTGCAAGCGCGGTGTCTGGGTTAGCGAGTTACCGGAGAATGCGCCTAGCCCCACGGATAGTTGTGGTAGCCCCAGGGGTGACAGCTCCGACCAGGCCTTTGTATTCCACCACGTTCGGGCTGGTGTTTTCGTAGAGCTTTGGCTGCCTGACCCAGGTTAACCCTTCCCAGTCTTTTCGAGAACCGGAAAGGAACAGCTGCTCCGAAGTGTCTTGGTGTAACCGCTATCTTGACCTCCGCTTAGTTATCCCTTTGGTATAGATTAGAATAGAACCACAGTAATGGAGAAGAAAATAAGAATCTTGGCCTCTCCTGTAGACCTCTCAGCTTAGCTAGTCTACTCTGCTATCTTTTTAGGGTTCTCCTATGTGTGTCACTTATCCAAAAACCCGATTATATCTTTTACCCCCTCATTAGTCTAGTTGGTATATTAGTTAGCAGATGTATGAAGGTTAATTATCATCTTCTTTACCATTTGCTTCCTTGAGGATAAATACGATACCCTGGAATACTCTTGGGTGAAAGCTACAACGGTATCCGTGCGCTTGCGGATTTCTCTGTGTGCGTTAACAAATACCAACAAGCTTTCTGGCGCTGTTGCCGGGGATGGACTTAAAACCTCCATACTTGGTGATTGCGCTAAGAAATGCCAACAGCGGCGAAGGCGGCGGCCATGGCATGTTGGTCGGAATGACGAGAGGAGGGAGAAAGGGTAGGAGGATGGCGTAATGGAGACGGGACGGGGTCCTCCCCCTTTCCCGTTCGGGCAGGGCGACGCCCGCGCGGCACGTGGCACCGTCGCGGCGGCCACCGCCACTGACGGGCGGGTCCGCGGGGGCCCGTGGCGCGCTGGCGTGTTGCCTGGTGTGTGGCCGGCCGCACGGGATCCGGGCCGGCAGAACAGCGAACACCGGATCGGGCCAATGAGAAAGCGCCACGTCGCTCAGATTGAAATTTGAATTTCAAAATCCCATATCTCTCAAACTATCACGAATTATACAAAACTTTCAACATGAAAGTTTCTCCAAATTTAAAGATGAAACTTTTATTCAACTACCACTTTGGCTAAATCAGCTTGGTTTAAAAGATCTAAAATTAGTTTGAAAATAAGTTATAAAATAATACTTTTAAAATCCCTAAACACTGTTTTTGGCTATTTTGAGGCCCTTAAACTCATTTTAAAAATTTGCTCAAAACATAAAGTTTTCTTGAAATATTTTTCTACATATTTCTTCCCAAAGGCCCAAATTCAAACAAGCAAGTTATCAAGCACTTCTAGTCAAATCTTAACTAGCACATTTATGCTACCTAAATCCACTAATTGCAACCATTAAGCAAAACTAATTGCAACTATTTGGAAAGGTAATTGTAGATCCTACAGGAGGATTCTCAATCATATTTTCCAAATAAACCTAGTCTAACCCACATCATTTGCAGGCATTTATCAAGCAATCAAGCTAGGCAATAGATCATCCAATCAAATGATGCAAATCATGCTTATGCAAATGATGACATGCTTTGGAATGATTAATTAGTGCTTAACACTAGAGGCGTTACAACCGCCTTGAGCCGGGGAACCCACCGGCGTAGCTAATGAGGTCGGAGACCTCACCGCAGGCCAAGCTCGCCGCCGGCGGGAGGCTCCCCTGCCTCTGGCTCGCTGGCCAGTGGGACCCGCCGGGCCCACGGGCCCAGCTAGCAGCTGGAGGGCCAGGTGGCCAAGTGGACTGATGGATCCCGGGGTGCACTGCTCGGGTGTACCTAGCGTGGTGCACCATGACTGTGGGGGATGCGCACGGGGTGCGTGTAGCAATTTTGATGGGGAATTTCCAGAATTTCTATTATATCTTGTGAATTTTGTATCTGGAGTTGTACATGCCCAAATGAAATGATTCAAGTTTCTAAATTCATGTTTTGATGAGAAATATGTCTAGGAATATTTTGGGAATTTTTGGGGAAACTTTTCTGTGCAAAGTAATTTAATTTTGGATCAAAAGGGGTTTTGGATTTAACTTTGAAAATTCATAACTAATTCTTGGTTAGTCCAAAAATTGTGTTTCTGGTTCCTAAATTCATCATGTTTAGTGTACCTTGTGATGGTGTATTAACATGATCATGTTATGTGGTAGGAATTAGAGTTGCTTTAGAGTGTGCTAGTGTTTAGTGGTAGCAAATTATTTTGTAGAGCTTAATTTAGGAGGGATTAGGATTTGGTGAATTTTGTGTGATGGTTCTTCACTGAATAGAATCCATTAGTGAAGTCCAATCTGATGTTTGACATGTTTCATAGTGCAAACTATTTTTGGTCCATTATTTGGCCACAAATGGTTGTTAACTTGTGATTTTTGTGTAGCCCTGACCATAGGTCCAAATGGGATGAAATTTGGACAGTGGTCTATGGACAACCTGATGTTGCTGCTGTAAGTTTTCCAGGATTTTAGGGAATGTCGAAATAGGGGTTGCTGTTAAGCACCATTCTATGTTTAGTGGTATTTATGCTTGATTTGTCAGTCATGGTCATGATGATCATTCTAAATGATCTTGGTGATGTCATACTTGATCAATGATCATGATAGGGTCAGGTCTTGCCTGATGTTTGGGTTTACCTTGGTCATGCTTGGTCGAAGGTTAGCGACTCATGATCATGGTCCATTCGTGCCATGTCGGGACATGGTACGCCTAGGGTCGTTAATGATGGTCATGTGTTATTCGTTGCTGTTTTGTTATGTTTTAACATATGCCATACACTTGCATCGATCATCGGCATTTAGTAAGTAATTCGTTACAAGTTACTCAAACACGTATTGCATCATAACAGGATCAAAAAGACGCCAAGCCACTGGTACCGCGGAGGAAGAAGGAAAACCAAGAGCCGGAGGAGCAGGTAGCAGTCGAGGAGGAGTCGGACGCTGAACTTCCGGAGTGCCCGAACCACTACCCCAGCTCTTTCGAGAAAGGCAAGCCCCGGAGCATATCTCCTATGGTTTGCCAAAACTAACTTGCATCTTTTACTGTTTATGTTGCATTACATGATAGGCGTTGATCGACACCCTTGGTGCATTACCCTACCTTGACCACTTGATATACCTACCCTGATCAAGTGTAGGACGTTATTGCTTAGCCTGGCTTGATTAAGCGGTAGAAGTCGGGTGGTTGGTAAATCATCCGCGAGGATAGGGAATTTCACATGTTATGGTTGGATCGGAATAGGGAAACTGGCACATACCCAAATGGGATATAAGCAGAACACTGTATTGTTCCAGCCCTCAATCATTTTGAACAGCTTCTCACATTTAGGTGGTGATATGGCACCCCAAAGCCTAAGTAGCTATGTTTGGGTCGGGTTTCGACCATGCTGGACGCACTGTGCTAGTGTTGGGGTGGGATAGGTCGTGGCATTAAGACTGACGTTGGTACCGACTAGATGCAGCCGTTGAAGGCCTGGGCACGAGTGGTTCCTATCGATCCCGATTCCGAATTTGTGAACGGTGACCGACCACTCACTTTAGCGAGTGAGTGGGGTTTGTGTGAGAAATTTACCCTCAGCTGAGTAGGAATCGGTTATAATCGCTATCGTCCCTAGATAGTGGATAACTTGATGTGAGTACATGCAATACAGGGCATAAATGGGAAAATTGAAATGGGGTTATGTTGCCATGACGGTTATGGATATTGTTTATGATCAACCATGTGAAAGGATAATTGTTTTACACTTCTACTTGATATTGTTATAGATCAGGAGCAAAACTTAGCAAGTGCAGGAATTACTTAAGTTGATAAGCTTAGTGTAGTTCACCTAATGAAGATAATATAAGCTCAAGTCGTTTATGCAAGAAAGGGTCACCAAACCACCATATGGCCTTGCATATGCTTATATGAGTCCTTATTTCCTGGTTTTAGACGGGTAAGTCTAGCTGAGTACCCCACGTACTTAGGGTTTTATTCCCATATTGTTGCAGATGGGGAGATGTTTTACGGATACCGCGAGACTTGCTACTACCCAGCTTTGGGTGACGACTAGACTGTGGGCACAGTCGTTTATCTATCTCTCCTTATGCTGCTTTTGGTTGGACGTGGTCATGGACAAGGCACTGTATAATCTCTAGTGGTTGTAAGACTTAAACTATGTAGCTTCCACAACTTCGAACTGCTATGGTTTGTAATAACGTTACTTAAACTCCGATTTAATATCTATGTGCGAACTTGTGTGATGTATGATGAATGTTGAACTTATTATGATCCCTGGCTTAACGGAAAAATTTTAAAATCCTTCAGGATTTTGGATGACTGCCGGGTTAACATGGGCTCAAGTGTGTTCTTCGACGCCTTGGCGTTGATATTCATACTTGTGCTTATGTAAATTGGTCGGGTCTGTGACATACCGCCACCTATGTTCTCAATCGTCACCCCACCAAAACCTTAGACGGTCGCACCCCTCACTACGCCTTATATGGCACGCAGCCCTCATACGATCATCTTCGTGTCTTTGGCTGCGCTTGCTACCCCAATTTATCATCCACAGCTCCACATAAACTTTCTCCTCGCTCCTCTCTGTGCGTATTCCTAGGGTACTCTTCCGAACACAAAGGCAATTGGTGTCTTGATCTTCATTCTAACCGGATCATCGTCTCTCATCATGTCACATTCGATGAGATGGTGTTTCCCTTTGCCGATATGTCGACTTCGCCCCAGGATCCCACCGCATTGGATTTTTTGGATGTTGCTGATGATTCCTCTTCGACCAGTGTGTTAAGAGCTGTGCTTGCAGGTACATGTCTTCCCAGTGGCATGGATGCCGCTCCAGGGAGCAGTGGTGGTGCTGCTTCTCGCAGTCCGGGCGGCACTGCCGGCCATGGCGCCAGCGGCCCAGCCACGGGCGGCACTACCGGCCATCAGGATGGCACTGCCGACCACGACGCCAGCAGCCCAGCCACGGGCCGCCCTGCGACCGATGCTTCAAGACTTTCCGGCGCTGCTGCCCCTGTGGCTTCGTCCCAGGTTGCTGCCAGCGGCGTTGGCCGTCCCACCGGTCGCACCACCACCACGGCGCCACAACAGACCACGCCTGTCGTCAATGCGCATGGCATGCGCACTCGCGGCAAGGATGGCATCCGCCATCCCATCGACCATCTGAACCTTCATGCCACGACACTTTTGTCCAGTGCCGACATCTGTCCGTATTGCTCTTGCTAACCCTGCCTGGCGCCTTGCCATGCAGGCGGAGTTTGATGCTTTACAGGACAACAACACCTGGACTCTAGTGCCACGACCATCTAGAGTCAATCTTGTTACTGGAAAATGGGTGTTCCATCATAAGCTCAAGTCTGATGGCTCTCTTGACCGCTACAAAGCTCGATGGGTACTTCGTGGTTTTACACAGCGTCCAGGCATTGACTACGATGAAACCTTCAGTCCTGTGGTTAAGCGAGCAACTATTCGGGCAGTTCTCACTTTGGCCCTCTCTCGCTCATGGCTGTTGATGTTTATTAAGTGCAACTAAAATAAGGAGGATTTCGCAAGCGCACAGAAAATATCATCGTAGCATTTTAACCAGGAGTAATCCAGGTATCGTTATTTATAATTTTACCACTGGGAAGGAAATGCACTGGATAATGAGTGATGAGCAATGCACATGCGATAATGGGGGTATTCTGCTAGACCTATACTCGGGAGAAGGGCTACAAAGGACTCAACAGGACTGTCACTCCCGCGATCTACCTCACGATCCGGAATATAGGGTGCAATCGCAAGATAAATACGGTCTAGGCACCATGCCTACACAATATCTATCACTCACCCATTGGCCTAATGAGCAAGCGCTATACGATCCTATGCATAAACATAATTCTAGTCCAACTATGCTAAACATAGAGTAAATTGCACCTGTGGTACCTAAACTATTAGGTGTGTACCAAGTAGGTACTCAAACAAAAAAACGTAATGTGTTGGTACTCGAACTATACTTACGTAACATCTAGGTACTTCAACCGACATGGAGCCTTGCATTTTTTCGGAAACCCCCTCCCAAAATCCTGACTCTCCCATCCCAGCCCGCTCATCTTCAATTGCGCTATTTGTAGCCCGCTCGATGATAGTACCACCACCACCGCATGGGCGGCGCGGCCACCGACTTCTGCCGGGACCTCGAGGACCTCGTCTGTGACCACCTCAGCGGCTGCTTCTCCCCGCCGCCATCCTCCTCGTCCTCCTGCTCCGGCGTGGCGCGGGGAGGCGCCACGGACCATGAGCCCGACGGCGAGGCCGAGTCGTCCGTGGCGCGCAGGCGGAGGCGGGAGTCGCGCCTCCTCAGCCGCTGGGTCGCGCGCCAGGCCGAGGAGGTGCTCTCCTCCATGGAGCGCGAGATCGAGCTCCGCAACCCCGAGGCCGAGCTCCTCGCGCTCACGCGCCTCCACCCGGTCTCCACCCTCGACCCATCCTCCTTCCTACTCTCCTCCTCGCCCGCAACGCCGCCGCCGCCGCGCCCGCAAGCGCCGTCCCCCGCCGCGCCCTCCTCGCTCCTACAGATGTGGCGCGAGCTTGAGCACCGACGCGCCGACACCGCCAACCCCTTCGACCGCGAGCCCTCCCAGGACAACGCCGACCGTGACCGCGAGCACGTGCGCCAGATCGCGCGACGCCTCAAGGACACCGCCGACGGCCCAACCGCCCCCGCTGCTGTAGCCACGGCCACCGGGGAATGGCTCGGCGAGACCGAGAGGCGGTCAGGCTCGTCAGGGAGTGGGTGCAGATGGCCAGCCAGCCGCGAGACTCCCGTGCGGCCGCGCGTAGGCTCTGTTGAAGATGAGCGGGCTGGGATGGGAGAGTCAAGATTTTGGGAGGGGGTTTCTGCAAAAATGCAAGGCTCCACGTCGGTTGAAGTACCTAGATGTTACGTAAGTATAGTTCGAGTACCGATACGTTACGTTTTTTTGTTTGAGTACCTACTTGGTACACACCTAATAGTTTAGGTACCCTGGGTGCAATTTACTCCTAAATTAATCAAAGTAGACTAAGAACAATATAACTGAGAACGTAATCAAATAGAGCAAAGTCAATTCTGATATAATAGAATAGAATAAAGTACTATTCATAGTAACACGAACAATGATGAATATTACAAGAATGTAGAGGGGAATTACCAAGAACTTCGACAGATCCGGACTCCAAGCTAGGCTTGATTTCCTCTAGATCTATTCCTATGTAGCTATGCTACTAAACTATGGAGCTCTAATTGAGATGGTGGCTCTGGATTCTCTGAATTCTCTTAGATGAATGAATGGAGAATGAATTAGGGTTTCTCCCAGGGTCAGGGGCTCTGAATATATAGCCCTCTAGGATGCACCACAGCCCTCGGATCAAACCGACCTAAACGGATGATTATTATTCATCCTCCAAGGCGGTGGAGGCATAATTCGTGAGACTCAACCTGATTGGTTGAGGGGGAGGGGCGGCCGACTCCATGCCAGGGGCGGCCGCCCCTGGTCAATGCCAGGTGGGCCCCCGGTTTTAGGTGTCGCCTTCTGGAGTCTTCTAGAGTATACAATTTTACCCGTTCGGTCTTTATCTCTATGTAATCCCGACATGTGGGCCTTCATTAGGTTCTTTCCTGATAACACCCTGCAGAAATAGACAATCACCAAAACTCGTGGAATTCTGTCAGTGTAACCCCTATATCTAATAGGTGAATTCATTTTAGTCCTTTCTCTTGCTGCGTTGACGGTATAAAATTGATACTTAATCACCGTCAACAATGGCCTATCCATCAACTTGATGTGAAGAATGCATTTCTACATGGCACCTTGAACGAGACTGTCTATTGTGCTCAGCCGACCAGTTTTGTCGACTCCTCCAGACCAGATCATGTGTGTCGCCTGAACAAGTCTCTCTATGGGTTGAAGAAAGCTCCATGGGCCTGGCATAGTTGGTTTGCCTCTCATATCACCTCTCTTGGTTTCACTGAGGCTAAGTCTGACACTTCACTGTTTATTTATTGCCGAGGCTCTGATGTGGCGTTTCTGCTCCCATATGTTGATGATATTGTTCTGACTGCTTCTTCAGTGAGTTTTCTTCAGCGGATCATCACTGCTCTCCGCCAAGAATTCTCCATGACAGACATAGGAGCCCCCCCACCACTTCCTTGGAGTCAGTGTGCAGCGCCAGAATGATAGTTTGTTTCTCTCGCAGCGTCAGTATATGTTGGATATCCTGGACCGTGCTGGTTTGCTCAATTGCAAGTCGTGCAGCACCCTAGTGGATACTCATGCCAAGCTCTCTGCTGATGGTGTCACAGTCGCCGACCCTTCACACTATCGCAGTATTGCTGGTGCTCTTCAGTATCTCACTTTCACTCGTCCAGATATTGCTTATGCTGTTCAGCAGGTTTGTCTTTACATGCATGACCCTCGGGAGCCACATCTGGGTGCTATGAAGCGCATTCTGCGCTATCTTCAGGGTACTTTGGACCTCGGTCTCCATCTTCACCGGACCTCTCCAACTGATCTGACTGTCTACATAGATGCTGATTGGGCGGGTTGTCCCGACACGCGCAAGTCAACATCTGGCAATGCGGTGTTTCTCGGGGACAATCTCATCTCCTAGTCATCTAAACGTTAGCCTACAGTGTCCAGGTCCAGTGCTGAGGCGGAGTATCGGGCTGTGGCAAATGGTGTTGCTGAGGCTTACTGGTTGCGACAACTTCTGCAAGAGCTTCACCATCCTCTTCGCCTCGCCACTATGGTCTATTGTGATAATGTCAGTGTCTTCTACCTCTCCATCAACCCGGTTCAGCATCAGCGAACCAAGCATATTAAGATTGATCTGCACTTCGTCAGAGAGCAAGTCGCCCTTGATGAAGTTTGCGTCCTGCACGTTCCCACTACGTCCCAGTACGCTGACAACTTCACCAAAGGTCTGCCGACGTCAGTCTTCACGGAGTTTAGGTCCAGTCTTAATATTCGCGTTGCTCCCAGTTCCGACTGCAGGGGAGTGTTGGAATGTAATTGGGCTCGTGGGCCGGTCTACCATGACTCCCCACCGTGCCTATATATGTACACTGACTATGCCTGAGTAATACATTGAGTATTCCCTACTTTCAGACATGACGTTTCTCGTGGCATCTCTTGCTCTCCTATGGAATGGCTCATAGTCCACGTGGCATCCTCAATCTCTCATGGCGTGGCTCGATGCCCCTATGTCAGTCTCATGTTCTCTCGTGGCATGGCATGACTCATCATGATGACATCTCTCCCTCTCTTGTCAAGTCACTTGATGTCCCTATGGCATCTCTCGATCTCTCAAGGTAAGCACATTTGGGGGTTGGGGGGGGGGGGGGGGAGGGCTTGTAACACCTCCGGTGTTAAGCACTAATTAAACTTGCTTAATCATGTCATCATTTGCATAAGCATGCATTGTCATCATGTTATCTAGTGTGTGATTGCTTAATTTGATAGAATAGGTTATTCTTGATGAATGACTGCAAATGATGTTGGTAGTGTTAAGTATAGTGGTAATGAATGATTGGGAATCCTCTTAAAGGATTGCAATTAGTTGACTTGTTTTAGATAATTATGCTTGGATCAAAAGGTTGACTTGTTGGATTTACTGAATGTCTTTATTGGTTTTGTGAAAAAGTATTTCTCGGGCATTCCAAATGCTTTTGGGGTCTAAAGGTTTTAGATACGAAATTTTATAAGGAATAAAACTCCCAAAGACGACTTCTTCGAAAAATGGGTGGAAGGCATATATTTTTGAGGAAAAAGACAGGACCTAGGGGCTGTCTTTCCATTTAATGGACTTTTAAAGGGTAATTTTTTGGGAAATTTATATTTTCAAAACTATGTGGAATCTGACCAAACTTCTTTGAGGAGAAATATTCTACTCGTCGAGAGGATCACTTTTCATGTTGAAAGTATTTTCCAAATCGCCCTAGTTTAGGAGATATATGCGCTTTAAAACTCGTGCAGGATAGTCATTTTATAAATCTAATAATTAAAAATCGTGGGACCCACCTGTCAGCCTCCCTGGACCGACAGGCAGGTCCCCGTGTCGACACCGAGCGCCGCTGGGCGAGCATGGCCGGCGCGTGTCCGCCCACGCGTCGCGACCGAACGGGAGACGGTGCCACGCGGCCACGCCGCTCCTCCTCTGCCTCACCCCGTCCGGAGCAACTGCACGGCGCGCGTGCACCGCAAAGGATACTGGCGCACGCGCACTCAAGTCAATAACGGTGCACGGGGCTGTACGACACCTTCTTCCCTTCTCCTGTCTACTGTCCATGTCCGGGCCCATAATCTTCTCGTCCGGTGTTCTCCTCTCGGTTTCTATGGGCCAAATTTTAGCCCATATTGCTTCTTGGGTTCTCTTGTCTAGATTCATTCAGTCAACTTTAAATTTCTAGAAGCTATAATTTTCTCTTTCGGGATAACGGGTTTGTGGGTGAAAAAAAGGGCGGGGGATGGTTTCACTTCCATATAGATGCGAAAGTAAATATTTTCAAAAAATATATGTTCATAGTACTTTACACGTGATTTTTTTTATTCAAATAACACTGAAAAAGTATGGTTATAAAAAAATAAAAAGGTTTACATCTTATTTATCATATATATGTATTTACAAAAAGCTAATATAAAGTATATGTGGCTCTGTTCTTCAGTACTTCAATAATGATTAGTTGTCACTCATTAATACCCCTGGAAAAAATCAAAGGAAAACAAATTGATTAAAAGCGTATGAAGTTATGTTGAACTTTACATTTGTATGTATATAAAAGATATGAATATTACGAAATTATAAAGTTAATTCAAGAATTTATAATTTTTTAGCCACCATGTTATAAACTTTGTAGTCCTAGGTTCAAAACTTTGAACTACCACATTGTAAACTTTACACTTATATGTTTAAAAAAACATTAGACTCAAAATTTATAAAACTTCAAACTATGACATTACAAAATTTAGGAACAAATATTTAAACTATGACATTATAAAACTTTTGTCTTACTAGATCCGAAACTTTGCACTCAGAAATTTAAAACTTTCACCTATAGCAATACAAAATTTGTAATGATAGGTTAAAAACTTTGAAATATCACGTTATAAACTTTGTAATGCTGGCTTGAAAACTTTAGACTCAATTTTTTAAAAATTGAGCTTTCACATCAAAAACTTTCTATATGCTAGGTTAAAGACTTTGAAACATCATGTTGCAAACTTTATAATGCTAGATAAAAAACTTTACACTTAGAATTACTTAAAACATTAAACTATGGCAAATATAAAATTTGTATAGATAGTTTCAAATTTTGCACTCACAATTGATAATCATAAAACTATGATACTACAAAACTTTGTATGCAAAGGCACAAAACTTCACATTCAGTATTATGAAACTTTGAACTATCATATTGCAAACATTATAATGGTAGGTTAAAAATCTTAAACTATCAAATTACAAACTATGTGCCGCCACGTTCACAACTTTAAACTCAGAATTTATAAAACTTTGAACCATGACATTACAAACTTTGTACAGATAGATTTAGAACTTCGTACAGCTAGGAAATATGAAAATAATCAGAAATACAAGAAAAATAATTTCAAGATGAGAGATTACCAGCAACATTTCCAATTTAACATGTCCTATTTTCTGAATCAATTGTGCCTTTGGCATCTACAACTAATGCTTTATATATGACAAAATTAATCATTATTTCAAGGAAATATCTACAGTATGAATAAAACAGTATACAGTTAGATAATATATGTTCTAAACATGAAGATGTTTTTCTATATATGTAGTGATGCTAAGTTCAGCAAGTCTTATCTAAAAAAACAATTTTGCAAAAATTACCGCGGACAACCTTTCCTTACATTAAAAGGTTTCAAGTAGTGCTATCTTCTACAGCCTACAAACTTCTCGACAGACACATAGTCATTTTAATTTCGAACAACTTCAGATTTTAGAACAAATTGGACACTATCACAAAAAAAATATGTTAATCTGGTTTAGTTTTCTTATCCCCTTGTCCCTATATATTCTCACACAAGTGCTAAAAACGAATGAGAGCAACACAAAAACATATGAATTATAAGATTATAAACTTTGTACTACAAGGTTCAAAACTTTACACTCAAAATTTATAAACTTTGAAGTATCAAATTATAAACGTCGCAGTAATAGATTCAAATACTTTGATCTATGATGATATAAACTTTGCACTACTAGTTTCAAAACTTTGCACTGCTAGCTACAATTGGAGACATGTTGTAGGTCCCTAATTATAGTTGATAATGACAGTTAAACCTAAAACATTTGTCCAGTTGTGGGTCCTAATTATAGTTCACTACGATGATTGGAGACATGCTAGACTTTCATCCATGACGAAGCCCTGCTCAAAAATGCATACTGCTCACTCTAAGCCTCTAATATATTTCAAGAAAATCGAACCGGCTCAAAATGCATACATCGACTTCAACCAAACGAATCTAAATGACAACTCAAATGACCACTAAACACCCTTTGTATTGTTCAGGAAAGAATTTACGACATTACATAGAAGATGGTACTGGTAACTTGTCTAGCTGGAGAAAAACGCCTAATTAACAATGGTGGCTGAGGATCCAAGCAAAAGATATTCTAAAGAATAATCAGTTTTATGTACCTAGAGGGCAATGAAAAGGTTTCATGAGAGGAAGGCACATTTATTTCGATCAGATGTATAAATATAGCTAGTAATTTTAGACAAGCCGAGATGCCATTGATATGCAATTGTTAATAATCTGATCATATTTTTTTTTTTATGAAACAATCCAATGATATTGTTAAAAATCATACACTTTGCTGATACAGTAATAACAGAATTCAAAAATAACGGTGCAGTTTCTTGAGGGATTCAACAGTAATAATTGCCACATTGCTGAGAACAAAAAATCAATGCTAGTTGAATTAGAAAATAACAGTGCAGTTTCTTGAGGGATTTAACAGTAATAATTGCCACATTGCTAAGAACAAAAAATCAACCTCAGCCTTGGCCTGGTAGGGCTCTGAATGACATCACAATATGACCATACATATTTTGAAGAAAAAATTTAATTACTAGAAGAATTGTATGATAACATCTGGGCTAGCAAAAAAATAGACCATGTCGAACAGCTGCAGTTGTTTCATGTTAAGCAATAAGCATCGCCATAAGATCATCTCGAAAGCTGTCACAACACAAACCATGCCGAGAACGGCAGCGGTTGTTTCATGTTGCTACAAATAGGAAGAAATAGAAAGCATAACATGACATCATAAAATGCCCAGTTTTCGCCGTTTACTCGGCGAACATCAACATCAGCTCCACGTATGTTAAGGAAGAATCTCAGCAAGCTAGCATCCTAAAAGCACGATGGCATAGATATGAGATACTATTCACTGAAAATCCCTATACCTCCAGAAAGGTAAACTGGTGAGTACTGACACTGAAATGAGTCAACAAAGGGAGGAAAAAGCACCTGAACTTGGGAGAAGAGTACTCCCTTTGCTGGAGCTTTTCCACATCAGCTTCCTCTATTAACAAGTTACAACATCAGAACAACAGCACAAAAAAATGCAATGCCATTTTCTTGTTGGTGTTAGGCGGGCTATGAGGCAGGTCTAATGTTCCTTCTTAAGTCATATCTAGCCAAAGCATACACCTCACAATCCTTGCGACTGCATGGCACGCCATTAGCACCAAAAAATCCATGTTCACTGTCTACAACAAGCCTAGGTATATTGACATGTCTGAACAAACTGATTACACTAAAAAACAGTATGGATCTAAGCTAAAATCTCATGACTGGGCCATAATAAACTCTCATTAAGAATGTGAATGCAAACATATGCAATTGCAAGTTTTAGGAAAAGAACAAAAACAAGAAATAATATAACAAGTGGCATGAAAAAACATTTAAAAGCATAAGTTGTCTCCAATCTGTACAAGGAGATGGTTGTGTAACAAATCACCTTTCTCTAGATTATAGAGCAACTCCTTCGGACAAGGTATATAAAAATATGGCAGCACCTGAATACCAAACACACAGAGAGAGAGAGAGTAGACATTACCAACTAGTTGAATTAATCAGAGACTCATGAAATAGCTTCGTTGAAATCATATGAAATATGTAAGCGGATAACTTTATACTCCGAGACCTTGAAATATGACAATACAAATTTTATACTTTTAGGTATAAAACTTTGAACTGCTGCTCAAAATTTTAAAACATACAACTATAACATCACAAAATTTTGTATTGGTAGGTTTCAAGGTCTTAGACAAGCTAGATCAAACCGGACGTGTTTGGGGGACTGGAAACTGTGTGCGACTTGCAGCTGAAGATCAGACAAGCTAGATCCCTGGGTTACTCTTCAAACAGTTTTTCACTGTCAATCCTAGATGTCATGGTGCTGAGTAGTAAACATGCATGCAACAAATTTTTACCATATTCTAGAGTTCTAGCCTCTATAGTTCACCCAAAAAGGATTCCACTTACATCACCTCAATGGCCCAAATGTAACAGAGAAAAGTCAATTAACACCAAATGTAGTTAGAAAAGTCACTCCTAGCAAGCTACATACAGAACTAGATCAATCAATGGCCCTACAGTTGGACCAAATATGCATGCTTATTCATTTCTCAAGTAATTTAGTACAGAACTATAGATATACCATTTTAAACAAAGCAGGTTACAACATCCATCCCAGAAACAACTCATAGAGATAAATCACTATGCCATTACACACTTTCTACTGCTAGGTTTCAAAACTTGTAACTATCCCATTATAAACTTTTCACTCCTAGGTTCAAAACTTTATACGCAGAATTTATAAAACTTTGAACTATCAAATTACAAAGTTTGTGCTATAACTTTGAAGTATCAGATTACAACCTTTGTGTTGCTAGTTCAGAAATTTTGATGATGGTATCTCCAAAAAGTTTTTCTAAGCAATGAGTTACTACAATGTATACAGCCTACAAGGAAGACTTTTTAAGGAAAGGGTTGTCCTCATCAAATCAAGTATTCTCGATCCTTACTTGGTTTCTTATCTCTTCTGGAGTCCTAGTTTCCAGTACTATCATTTAAAGAAAACCAACAGTGCTTTCCTTACTTGCAATCTGTAACTAACAATGCTCCATTTACACTTAAAAATAGACAATCTATTCATGAAGTTGTGCAAATATCAAGCAGAAGTTGTGCAAATATCAAGCAGTAGATTTGAAGCACCATTATTTCTTTGAAAACAAATTAATGCACCACTATGTAAACAACAAACATCCTGCACCTACACTATTTACTTTGGAACTCTCACCATCACATGCTCTGGCTCCTTTTGTCATGGTTTCTGCTCTTCCCGATTCCAATCAGAAGATAACATCCTGCAGCTGCAAAAAGCCAATCCCAATCAGTTACCTATACATCCAAAAACATCTACTGCAGTTTTGCTACAGCTACAACATCCAAGATGCAGCAATAGCTTCTCAAGGAGCATCAACAATAACTCTACAACCAACAATAGTTTAGATTTGCTTGGTTCACAGAAACAACACACACACAAAACAAACCATCCCCTGAAAAACACTACTGATAATTACTATCTCACACTTTTAAGAAATCCACTTGTAGGAAATAAAATTTTTAGAGACTTTAGGCTTGCTATCTCCCATATTTAGGAAATCAAAATTTGGAAATCAAATTTTGCCTCACACACACACACACACACACAAACACACACAACACAAACACGCCATGAGCCATGACTCTGAAACAAAAATGCTATTGCAGTTGGTCTGGCAACCTCATGGAATCAACTACACTAATTTAAGCAAAAGGACTTCTTAACACACCACCATTGACGTCGACAAGACTTTTTCTTCCGGACTAAAATAAACCACACAACTTTCACAGCACGCTTGCTCGCTCCGGGATATTTTGGAACCCGACGGATGAATCTGGAATCTGAATGAAGACAGAAACAAAAGGAAAGGCAACTACTCTCCACCTCACCTACTCCTACCTGGGAACTCATCAGATCCTCATCTTCTATAACACGAGATGCATTTGATTGAGGCCTTTGAATTGGAAAAAAACATATGCAATGTGGAGAGCATGTGCAAAGCCACACACCACAGCGACGACGGGGACATGCACGCACACACACATTTCTATATTCAACATTAATATTATTGGTGCCACAGTTCAGTTGGCGTGCTTGAGATGCACTTGCTTGCTTCCAGGACACTCTATACATATTTCACTGACAATTTATATCGAGTGTTCTAAAGAGGCTATGAATAGCCCCCATACAAGTGGTGAAGTGGACAGAGGGGACAAGCACTCGCTTGCTGCGGAGGAAGCAAATTCCCATCTGTTTTTGGCATGCACTTGTAATGTTATGCCCATCGGGCATCGACACTGAAGGCTCTGCTCTATTTGTCACAGCCACACAAAAAAAAACACAGCTATCTATTATGTCAACAAATCATGGATTCATGAAATATGTAATCATGAATAAGAAGGACAATGAATATGACTGAACATTAGGTAGCACACAAAGTACTAGACAAAAATACACATAATAAGTAATCATGGATTCATGGAAAAATCATTCATTAAGATCAAAAATATTATTCTGTCCAAACACAGAAGCGAACTCATGATGACATGTACTACTCTACTTGTAAACTGATGACATCCTGTACTTTTCTACTTGTAAACATACTATTCTGACATAACAGATAGCAACTGGAGACAACATGTACTTCTCTACCTGAAAAGCGGCTCTGTTCACCTGCTAATTCTTGGGACTAAGACGGTGCTTAATTTGGTTTTAGCTAAAACAATTAGTTATGGCAACAACGGTAGAAGCAGCGCGATACTGGGGAACGTGGGAGCCAAAAAAATCCACAAGCTAAGGGCAAACATTGCAGGGGACTGAAGCCTTCTCCTACATGTCCTTGCTGGCTTGATGCCCTTAGCTTGCTTGTTTCTCCATTACACTTGACGGACATTACCTCCATGATCAGCACAATAGTTACCCATTCTAGCAATTTATGTTGAAAACAAAGAGCACCAAAATCTTGTGTCTAGTTTCAAAAGAAGAGGTTCTCAATATAATCACTGCACGCTAATTTCACCACAACATACAGATGTCCAGCCGAGTTGGTTTGCTTCTGAATTATAGAAGGATGGTATTACGCCATGAGCTTGATGACTACTAGCATGCAAAAACCAGAGATGACCAACGAGAACTGAAGTAGAAACTGCATCACCAGGAACTTGCAGGTACCCCCTAAATCCTGGGGCCATGAACTTGCATGTGCGTAACCCTAAAAACCATCGATGTCGAATAGAGTTGTTCCCCACAAATTCATGGCGACTGTGGAGAGTAGAGAGTAGAGGAGCAGGGGAGCCCCTGCCGTGGGGGGCTGGGCGGAGGCACATACCTGAAGGAGCTCAAAATCGTTGGAGGCCGCCGCCGGTGACGACCTTTACGAAACACAGCGGCAGGTCCCCTGGTGCCGCAGACTATTGCCGCCGGATCTCCATGGGCGCACAGATTCGTCGAGGCTCCTAGCTCCTCCCGTAGCCACTCGAATCCTCCTCCGCCTAAAAAAATCAAATCCGACTCAATTCAAATATGCATCCGCCTTGAATCGGGGGCAATCAGGGTGGTAAAGGACGAATCGTACACAAATCGATGCTGCGGATGCCTCGCGACCGCACCAGCGTTGATGATGTCCGACGAAGCTTCCGCCTCGACATCGACGGGTGAAGCGATGGGTGCCTACTCAGATTCGACGCCGGCCGCGACGACGTAGGATCCACCGACACGTTGAGCCGTAGAAGGGGAAAAAGGAACGGCGGCCCCGAGTCCGGCGAGGACACCGGCGTCGAGGAGGGCTGACGCAGCCTCGCGGCGTCGCTGCTCCCGCGCGATGGGTGGCGCTCCCGAATCCAGCGCGAGCACGGCGATGAGCAATTGGGGAAAAAATAAAAGAGGAACGGTCGTTGAGAAGGGGAAAAGAAAATGGCACTGTTTCAAATTATTTTAAAATTTTCTTCCACGGCCGGACACGAAGACGACAAAGAAAAAAAAAGAAAGTCGGGGACAGGAATAGTCGTATAGTACTCTAAAGGGTATGTGTGCACCGGCACTTGTTGTAGCGCGCGTGCGCCAAATAGCGCCGGGGCACCCCGTCGCCCTGCTCCCTCTCATTCACTCATTCACTCTCGCTCCCTCGCTTCTTTCTCCCTCTCGCTCGCAGCGTCGAGGCAGCCGCGCCGCCGCCATTGCCGCTCGTGCCGAGCTCGGCCGACGCCGCGGAGCGGGAGCTCGGGCCGCCATCGCCTCGCCGTCGCCTTGCCCTTGCGCAGCAGACAGCTAGCGCCGCCGCCGCCGAGTTCGCCACCCACTTCTCGCCTCGCGGAGCCCTGCAAGCGCGCGCGACAGAGGCCGCTGTTCGCGCCGAGCTCCGCCACAGCGCACCCCCTCCCCCACCTCGCCACTTACCACCCAGGCACCGCCAACGCCTCCGCATCGCCGTCGCGAGGCTCCGCCGCCCCTCCGCGCCGCCGGCGAGTCGCCCTAGGGGCCGACCCCCAAGCAAAATCGCCATCCTGTGTTCTTCCCGTGCGAGGACCAGTGAATTAGAATTCGATAAAGGTTGGGGGCCTTGGTGCATAATGGCCAGGCACATAGAACTTCAGATCCGGTCTTGTGAAAATTCGGGAAAGTGTAGGGGCCGTTCTGAAAAGTGCTTGTCCTATATGATTTTCGTAATATAATTTCCAGATTTTGGTTTTAATCTTGCAAAAATCATAGAGGGGGCTAGGAATGTCCAAATCCAGTGATTCAACTTGCGTTATTTTTCTTATGAGGTGTATTATCTGTAGAAAATATCACTTTCCATGTTTGATGAACTTTTCTGTGTAGATTTATTTAATTTTTAGATATGTATTAATCTTAGGAAATTCATAAGTAATTATAGGATGCTCTGAAAAATGTGATTCTTGTTTCTATGATCTTGTATTGTCATGTTTTTGCTGTAGTAAAGATATGAGGTATGTTTTCTGTGTGAGATTTAGGAGTTGTAGTTCAAGTGTGCTAGAAAGGCTATGTGAGAAATAATTCATAAACAAATTATATATTTGTGATATGGGGTTGATACTTTTTGTGGGCTCATTATATGTTATGATGTAGCCCCTGGGGTATTGATATGCATGGTTTGATTAACTTCGTAGTACAAAGTATTTTTAGGTGACCCGCTGCCATGCCACTTGTGAATTTTGTGTAGGACAGTGGGTTCATCCAAATGGTGTGAAATTTGGATGACAGTATGCTTTCGACATGTGTTACCTACTGTAATTTTGGTAGGATTTTAGGAGTAGCCAATCATGGTGTTCCTGTTCAAGCCATTGGTTGGTTAATTAGGGGTTAACCCAATGATGTTATGGTCAACCTAATTATATGTTGGTTTTCTGAGTGACTTGTCTATAGATGAAAGTTATAGTATTAGCTTAGCCATCTACTGTTAAAGTTTCATGATCATTGGATGGGTGGTTTAGGAGTTATGACTCTTACAATTTGGGTAACAGGGCTGTTTAGTGGCTGTTTTGCCAGGATCAGTCCTGATGATGTCTGTTTTAGGTATAGTTAATCTGGGAATCAGTGTCGGGTACCTAGATTAGGGGGTCCTAAACTAGGAGGCTCAAGGGAAACCAAAATAGCTTCACTTCCCTCTAAAAAAGTCCTAAAGAGTTAACTGGAGAAACCCCCAGTCCTCCTCGAACTGGGCCAGCACTCAAATCAGGCCCAGTAACCACAAAGCCCACCGACTCGAGCGGCGGTCGCCCGCCCGCTCGAGACAAAAGTACGGAAAATCGCTCGAGCGAGCAACCGCTCGAGACGGTGACGGAAACCGCTCGAGCGGCGACGGAGATCGCTCGAGCGAGCGACCGCTCGAGTCTGCCCTCAATAATTGCCCGTCCAGAACACGCACATGGCTACAGGGCTCGAACAGCGCCAAAGTACTCTGACGCCGCCTAACCCCATGGCTACAGGCCCCGCAATAATGGGACGTGCGCCGGTCGCCTCCGCCATTACGCTGCCCATCCCCTGGATTCGAGGATGGCAGGTGCCACCACGTGCGACACCCCCTTTAAACGCCATAGTCAAACCCCCGTACCGTCAAACACGTCGTGCCGTCCCATCGCTCGGGTCGACGACCTCTCGAGGCATACCCCGACCCCTCGAGAAATGATGACGGACGTGACTGGCGTACAGGGCGCGCAGTGACCCGTCCATCCTACCTCGACGACCACTCGCCGGGGTTCCCGGGCAAGCCATCACGACCCACGCCTCGATTGCATCAGCTCGCGTCAGCTAAAGGGCGGCCACGACATCCTTACCCATACCGCTACAGGCTCGGACTGGATAAAAGCTTGGATCCACAGGCTCAAACCGGATCGAGAGGGGCATCCACAGTTCCAGCGACTCGACCCGACGTCCATGCCTCGACGTCACGCACACGATTGCCCTACCAACTCTTGTACCCCTGGGCCTCCCCTTGACCTATAAAAGGGGATGCCAGGGCTTAGTTTAGGGCAGGTTCCCAAGTTCATACGCACCTCACACACTCTCTCACGCTTTTACTCGCAAAGTCTCAGGACTGTCTTGTACTCACCCCGGTACGAGCACCTAGGTGCAAGATAATACAAGTCTCTTCCCCCCCCCCGCGCCGGACGTAGGGCTTTCTTTTGCCCGAACCAGGATAAAAATCTTGTGTCATCTTGCATCACCATCCGGATTAGGGAGCACGCTTAGAAATTTACTCGTTGGTGTGACACCCCCCGGGGTACGAAACACCGACAGTTGGCGCGCCAGGTAGGGGTACTGCGTGTTTTTCGATTCCCACCATTTTCCGGATGGCACCACCCGCTTCCTCGCTTCCGTTTGCCACGGTGATCTGGTTTGGGAGTCTAGAGTTCGTGTCGCTCGGCCCAGGCCATGACATGGCTCTACTCTCGATCGGTACACCAGGAGGGGGACGCTCGTCGCCCCCACGCGCTGGTGGGGTCGCGCGCCGACCGCGCCACCACGGCTCGCCACCACGTCGCCGACGCCACCAGCATCAGCATCATCGCCAGCAGGCACAGGGCCTTGAGCACCCTACTCGTGTACCCTCCCAGCCGGACGCCACGTTGCATCCAGCCGCGGTGCCAAGTGTGCGGCAGGGGGTGGCGCATGGACAGGGAGTCCTTGACGTGGACCCTGGCTTCATGTTCGCCATGCGCTCGCCAAGAGAGCCCGGCGTGGCACCTCGAGCACGCGCACGGCCGACGTCGCCCAACCTGTTGCCGCACGGGCTCTACCGAGCCCGTCGCAGGATCCCGTTTGGGCTCACCAACGCCGCCACTACATATGCCAACGAGATCCGGTCGGTCATGGGACCGAGGGACTTGGAGATTGTGTGGCCGGCATCAGTGGACCGTGGGTTTGACAGAGCACCTGGCTCGCAACGCCCCAACACGGTCGGGAATATGCGCCGCTGGATCGAGGAGGAGAGCACGGGGAGGCCCTGGTGAAAGGTCACAATGGCTAGAGGGGGGGTGAATAGCCTAATAAAAATTCTAGCAAGAACACTAGACAACCCAATTAGATAGCAAGGCGGCAAATGTGCAAAACAAATGCTTCAACTACTCTATGCAAGCCGTCCTACCAAGCAAGGCTACTCAATTTAATTGCACACACAACAACGGTGATCAAGCTACACAATGTCGGTTCACCGAAACCAACCAAGCAATTCTACCCACGGGATTTAAGCTACACAATGAGTGGTTCCCGACCGACCACAACAAGCAATTCTACTTTGCGGTAAGTAAAGAGAGGATGGAAGGTTATACCGCCGCGAAGAGTAGAAGATAGCCAATCACCGGTGTAGAACCCAATCACCTAGAGAAGCTCAAGAACAAACACAATGGAGGTCGAAGCCTCGGCAATCACAAATCAACACAATGATTTTTTACCGAGGTTCACTTGCTTCCTAAGCAAGCTACTCCACGTTGTGGCGATGCACTTGCTTGGTGAGTTGCCCGCTCAATTGGCTCGGTGCCAAAGACCCCAATGGGGAGCCACAATCTCCACACAAGACAAGGATCTACAAGCCACGAGCAATCCACTAGAGTTGCAATTTGGCCCTCCGCCGGGGAAGCACAACAACCCCTCACAAATTCACCTTGATTGGGGGCGGACACAATCACCAAATCCCCTCACCAATCAATCTTACTCCAACCGTCTAGGTGACGGGAATCACCAAGAGTAACAAGAAAACCACACTTGCAATCACCACCTAGTGCCATAAAATCGAAATCACATATGCAATGCACTAGGGTTCCCAACTCCTCTCATGAGCTAGCACCAACCATGAAGAGGGAGAGGAGAGGGAGGAGATCCTCTTGGAGCTCTCAAATCGATCTCTAGATCTTGCTCTCTCACTAGCTTGGGGCTCAAAACAATGGAGTGAGAGAGAGGAGGATGAGAGCTTTCTTCTCTAGGGCTTGAGCAAGAGGAAGAAGAGAGGAGTTGTTTCTCTGTTGAAAAATGAATGGGCGAGCTGAAGAGCAGGCAGCCGGCCATCCTCCCTTTATCCCCTGCCCAGGCCAGCAACGGATGGATGGAGCGGGCCCGTCCTTCACGTGCTCCCACGCGCCCGGGCAGGCAAAGAACGGACGGCGGCAACGGCTCCTTCCCGACGGCCCCAGCGAGAAATAAATCGCGAGCAGGAAATTGATCAGGGCAGCCCAAACATCCACCGAAGTGGCCCAAGGCGTGCAGTTCCCGCCAGCAAGCAGGTGGCGGCCTGGCCCAGCGGAGCGGCAAGGCCACAGCGCGCACGCGCAGCGGCCCAGCAGGCGCAGGCGGCGCGGCCCGCGAAAGCACCCTGGGCCAGGCCGCAAAGCAAGTCGGGCGGAGGATCGCGGCCCGCCTCGCTGACGCGGCAAGGCGGCCTAAGGCGGCCGAGCGCGCGCAGCAGCACGTACGCGGCCCGGCCGGGCGGCAAGAAGCAGCGGCCCTGGGCCGGTGCACGCGAGCTGGGCGGCCCAATGGCGCGCCACCGCCCCAAGAAAGGGGCAGGCGGCCGGGCAAGGGCCAAGCCCGGCAAGGCCGGGGAGGCCGCGCAGCCCAACGATCCTTTTCTCCACTTCCAACAGAGACCGAACAAAGCCGGAACACGAGAACGAAGGAATTTCCGGTCTAAATACCAAGCGAGCTCTCTGTTCGATCGGCAACAAGACGGAGAAGGTGGCCGGGAAAATCACTTGGATATTTACGAATGAGACTAGGATATTCCAAGTATAACCGTGAGCTCAATCCAACAAGTGTGATATCTCATCCAACGAGATGTCAAACCTTAAATCCAAAAGAGATAGCACTTCACCAAGACTTTCCAAGGGAATTCTCAACCATTTCATGATACCACTACACCCCGATGCAAATGCAAGTTAAAAACCATTTTTAGTGGCACTAGATGATCAACGCAAATATGGTCTTCCCCTCTTAATAGTACGGTTATCGAACCTAAGTCACTCACACCCTCTATGGTGTCTTGAGTGCAAACAAAAACCGGCTCCTATAAAAATACCTTTGCCTTGAGCCCTTTTTGTTTTTCTCTTTCTTCTTTTCAAGTTGGAGAGCATGATCATCACAACGAGTCCGTCATCTCCACACACAAGTGTTGCCAACCTAGCTCAATTTCACTTTTAGAGCAAGGAGGTTAGCAACTAGGTTTCATCAATTAGCCAAAACCAAACATGGAGCTTTCAATCTCCCCCTTTTTGGTAATTGATGACAACCTTCACAAAGATATGGAAATTGAATTCAATATGAAATTGAATTGCTTGTCCAAGACATTTTGATCATGAATCTTGGATTGGACAAGCATTTCAATTCCGCTTTTGGTAGTGGTAGCTCCCCTACATGTGTGCATCAAATGTTTCTGGTCGATTTTCAAGCACACATGCATAGATGAAACTTGTGTGAGAGTTACCACAACCAAAATGGTACTAAGGTTTATAGAATTGACCTTTGAAGCGTGATACCAATCGGAGTACGAAAATAAACCTTCCTTAGCACCATGGAAATCTAGACATCCATCAAAACTCAAAATACCTCATGAGATCAACATTATAAGCACGGTACTTTGAACAAAAGAAACTCTAAGTCTAGAAACCACCTATGCATGCTAGTACTTCATTTATCAAACAAGTTCTATACTAGCAATACACCAAACAAGCACGAATATTGAATTTAGCTTGCAATGCTCCATATCATCATGTATGCACACACAATATGCAACAAATAGTCTATGAGCTTGCTCCCCCTATTTGTGTGCTCATGGTTGGGTCATATCATAAAAATTGATCCCCTTCCATTGCTCTTTGTGACTTATTTCTCCCCCTTTGTCAACAATCACCAACAAGGGTGCATAAGATGAGAGAAACAAGTCAAACAACTATGGCCAAATCTAAATCACATGCCTAGATTATGTATCTCGGTTTGAACCAAGGGCAAGCTTCTTCACACCTCATAAGAATAAGGGTTATCTTGACCATGTTGAGATACACATCATGAGCAAGTGCTAAAGATTCAACACTAGGTTCACAAGCTCACAAACAAGTCATATGCCACCACTAGATCAAATCAAGCATAGAAACAATAGTGGTGCCATATATCCTTCAAATTCATTTGATTTGCAATGAATGAGCCTAGCAAGATGCACATGTATACATGTCTACACAACTAGCAAAGGATGCATGAGATGCAACAAGCAACTTTACCTTGCTATGTTGGAGGAGAGGCATGTCATATATGGGGTGCATCAATCCATGTTGGAGAAGCTAAGTATGTTCAACTCATTCCTCAACTTGCAATATCTTTTCTCATCAAGAGGCTTGGTGAATATGTCGGCTAGTTGATCTTCGGTGCCAATGCTTTCAATGCTAATATCACCTTTTTGTTGATAATCTCTAATGAAGTGGTGCCTCACATCAATGTGCTTGGTTCTTGAATGTTGAACCGGATTGTTTGTCATCTTGATTGCACTTTCATTGTCACAAAACAAAGGCACATGCTTGAATTTGATTCCATAGTCCTTCAAGGTAGCTTTCATCCATAGTAATTGTGCACAACAATTTCCCGCACTAATATATTCGGCTTCGGCGGTGGAAAGTGCCACACTATTTTGCTTCTTTGAAGACCATGACACTAAAGATCTTCCTAGCACTTGGCATGTTCCACTTGTGCTCTTTCTATCAATCTTGCAACCGGCATAGTCGGAGTCGGAGTATCCAATCAACTCAAAGCTTGACCCCTTGGGATACCATAGACCAACATCTTGAGTGCCCTTCAAGTATCTCACCACCCTCTTGGTTGCCGTTAAGTGACTCTCTCTTGGAGAAGCTTGAAACCTTGCACACATGCACACACTAAACATGACATCCGGCCTTGAAGCGGTCACATATAGCAAGCTTCCAATCATTGATCTATATAGCTTTTGCTCAATCATCTTGCCACTATCAACAATATCTAAGCCACCATTGGTTCCCATTGGTGTGCTAATTGCCTTAGCATCTTGTAACCCAAACTTCTTGATCATGTCCTTGATGTACTTGCCTTGACTCACAAAAGTGCCATTCTTCATTTGCTTGATTTGAAGACCAAGGAAGTAGCTTAGCTCTCCAAGCATAGACATTTCAAACTCACTAGCCATCATCTTAGCAAACTCCTCACAAAAGAATTGGTTGGTTGATCCAAAGATGATATCATCCACATATATTTGCAACACAAACAATTCATCTTCTATCTTCTTGGTGAAGAGAGTAGTGTCAACTTTACCCATCTTGAAGCCTTTGGAGAGAAGAAAATCCCTCAATCTTTCATACCATGCCCTTGGAGCTTGCTTCAAGCCATACAATGCCTTCTTGAGCTTGTAAACATGATTGGGCTTCTTGTCATCTTCAAAACCGGGAGGTTGCTCAACATAGACCTCTTCATTGATGAACCCATTGAGAAATGCACTCTTCACATCCATTTGATAAAGCTTGATGTTGTGAGCACAAGCATAGGCTAATAGGATTCTAATTGCCTCCAATCTTGCCACCGGTGCATATGTTTCTCCAAAGTCAAGACCCTCAACTTGTGTGTAACCTTGAGCCACTAATCTTGCTTTGTTCCTCACAACTAAGCCATCTTGATCTTGCTTGTTCTTGAAGACACACTTAGTGCCAATCACATTGTGCTTCTTTGGCCTCTCAACAAGCTCCCAAACTTCATTTCTAGTGAAGTTATTCAATTCCTCATGCATTGCATTTATCCAATCCGGATCCTTCAATGCTTCATCAATCTTAGTTGGCTCAATGAATGACACAAAGGAGTAGTGCTCACATATGCTAGCCAATCTTGATCTTGTTTGTACACCTCTTTGAATATCACCAATGACATGATCTAGAGGATGATCTCTTGCAATGCTTGAAGGTTGAAGAACTAGTTGAGTTGCATTGCTTGCTTGACCTTGATCTTGATTTTGAACTTCACTTGTGCTTGCCTCATTGGACTCATCAATCACAACTTGAGTGGGCACTTGCACCTCATCACCATCATCCACTTGCCTCGGCCTAATTTCACCAATGTCCATGTGCCTCATTGCATTGTTCAATTGATCTCCACCCACATCATCAAGATTTTGATGTTCACTTTGAGAGCCTTGGGTTTCATCAAATTCAACGTCATGAACCTCTTCAAGTAGCCCACTAGCCAAGTTCCATACTCTATAAGCCTTGCTAGAAGTAGAGTAGCCAAGAAGAAATCCCTCATCACATCTCTTGTCAAACTTGCCAAGTCTTTGCCCCTTCTTGAGTATGTAGCACTTGCAACCAAAGACCCGAAAATAGGCAATATTGGGCTTTCTTCCATTCAAAATCTCATATGGAGTCTTCTCTAACTTCCCATGGCAATAGAGACGGTTGCTATAGTAGCAAGCCGTGTTGATGGCATCACTCCAAAACTTTTCACTCACATTGTACTCAATTAGCATAGTTCTTGCCATCTCAATCAAGGTCCTATTCTTCCTCTCAACGACACCATTGGATTGGGGAGTGTAGGTTGGTGAGAATTGATGCACAATTCCAAGCTCATCACACAACTCTTCAACTCTTGTGTTCTTGAATTCACTCCCATTGTCACTTCTTATCTTCTTGATGGTAGTGTCAAACTCATTTTGCACCCTTTTGACAAAAGACTTGAATAGATCATAGACTTCACTCTTGTCATAGAGGAAGAACACCCAAGTGTACCTTGTGTAGTCATCCACAATCACAAATCCATACTTGTTGCCCCAATTGATGTGTAGTGAGTTGGGCCAAACAAGTCCATATGCAATAACTCAAATGCTCTTGAAGTTGACATCTCATTCTTCTTGGGATGTGAGTTCCCATGTTGCTTGCCAGCTTGACATGCGCTACAAGGTCTATCCTTCTCAAATGTGACATCATTCAAGCCTCTCACTAGATCATGCTTTACCAACTTGTTCAATTGCTTCATGCCAACATGTCCAAGGCGCCTATGCCATAGCCAACCCTTGCTTGACTTGCCAATCAAACATGATGAAAGTTGAGCTTCACTAGTATTGAAATCAACCAAGTACAAGCTTCCATGCCTAAACCCCTTGAAGATGATATTTGCTTGATCCTTGCTCACTACCTCAACATGCTTGTCATCAAATATGCATTTGTAGCCAAGATCACACAATTGTGCCACCGACAAAAGATTGAAGTTCAAAGTATCAACTAGCAACACATTGGAGAGATCCTTGTCATTGGAAATTGCAACCTTTCCAAGCCCCATGACATCACCCTTGCTATTATCACCAAATGTGATGGAGTTGAATCCACCATTGTCATTCTTGTCAAGTGACTTGAACATATTATCTTCACCGGTCATATGATTTGATGCACCACTATCAAGCACCCAATGTCTCCCTCCGGCTTTGTAATTAACCTACAAGAAGACATCAAGCTTTAGGTACCCACTTTTGCTTGGGTCCTTGAAGGTTAGTCACTAGAGTCTTTGGCACCCAAATAGCTTTCTTCTTTGAGCTCATCCATGGTGTACCAATGAATCTAGCACTCACACCACTCTCACTCTTAACAAGCATGTAAGAAGCACTCAACTTGTAAGAGGAGGCACTAGTGTTCTTGTTCTTGCATGCATGCTCTAAATGACCAACTTGCTTGCAACTCTTGCAATAGCTACCATTGTTCTTCACAAAACTAGTCTTGTGAGGAGCAAAAGCGGCCTTGCCTTTCTTGGGGGTATAGCCCAATCCCTCTTTGTAGAGAGAAGCTCTTTGGCTACCCAAGCACATAAGCAAGCAGTCCTCACCACCATAAGCCTTAGCCAAGGTGTGATTGAGCTCCTTGACTTCCTTCTTAAGAGACTCATTCTCAACTACTAGTGTAGAATCACATGCATGACCAACACTACTAGATGAAGTAGAGGCATAAGAACATGAAGGGCCAAGTGATGCAACAACAAATGAGTCATCAAGTAAATCACATGATGTGGACACATTTTTTCTTTTCTATGTTCACTACTTGTGATTGCACTTTCTCTTGCTTCTCAACTAGAGAGGAATGAGCTTTTTCAAGCTTGGAGTGAGCAATCTCTAGCTTCTCATGGTCCACCTTTAGACTCTCATAAGAAGCCCTCAACTCCTTAAGTTCTTGCTCAAGGTTTTGTTTATCCTTGCGCAAGCCCCTACATTCTTTCCTAGAGTCATTGAAAGCACCCTTGCAATCCTCAAGCATGACAAAGAGTTCTTCTTTTGTTGTCTCATCATCATCATCACTCTCATCATCACTATCGGGTGGAGGTTTTACCTTAGTGGCCTTGGCCATGAAGCAAGTCGATGGAGCACCAAATAGAGAAAGCTTCTCTTGAATGGCTATGCTTGCGTGCCCCTTCTTCTTCTTCTTCTTCTTGGAATCATCATCATCATCACTTGAGGAAGATGAATCACTCTCCCAAGTTACCACATGAGATTCACCTTCTTCTTCTTGTGAGAGGAGTCTTTCTCCTCCTTCTTCTTCTCTTGCTTCTTCCTCTCCTTTCTCATGGCATCTTCATCATCACTTGCATAGGGACACTTGGCAATGAGATGATCCTTGCCATTGCACCGGAAGCACTTCATGGGACGGTCACTAGACTTGGATGAGCTTCTCTTGCCCTTGGACCGGTACCCCTTCTTCATGAGCTTCCCCATTCTCTTCACAAGAAGTGCCATTTGTTCACTTACTTCATCTTCTTGTCCACTTGAGCTTGAGCATGGTTCATCTTCACTTGAAGACTCTTCTTTCTTCTTCTTGCCCTTGCTTTTGGATGATGTGGCCTTGAATGCCACACTCTTCTTGTCATCATCCTTCTTCTCACTTTCCTTCTTCTTCTTCACCAACTCTTCCTTCTCATGATCTTCTCTAAACTCATCATCGGCCATGATCTCTTGAAGAACTTGGTTGGGAGTTGGCTTCTCCTTCATGGTTGCCTTCACCATGACGGTCTTCAACATGTCAAATCTCTTAGGAAGACACCTCATGAACTTGGTGGAGAATTGAGAGTCCTTGATTTCTTCCCCAAGTCCCTTGAGCTCATTGACAATGACTTGGAGCCTATGGAACATCTCCGGCACACTCTCATCCTCCTTCATTGAGAAGCTTGCAAACTTCTCTTGCAACATGTATGCTCTTGCGGTCTTGACACTTTCGGTGCCCTCATAAGCTTCTTCTAGCTTCTTCCAAATGTCATGAGCCACCTCAAGGTTCTTGATGAGCTCAAAAGCTTTATCATCAAGTGCCTCATGGAAAGCACTCACGGCAACATCATTGGCTTGTTGCTTCTTCTCTTCGGCCGGTGTTGGCACCGCACCCTCAACAAGCTCAAACTTGGTTTCCACTACCTTCCACACCTCAAGGTTGATTGACTTGAGATGACTCTTCATCTTAAGCTTCCATTTGCCATAGTCATCACCTCGAAATGATGGTGCCTTCTTGGTGTTGTTGATATGCATAACCAAGGCCATTGTTACACCGTAGGATGTTAATCCACCTCAAACAAACGGTGCCGGCTCCGATACCACGTGAAAGGTCACAATGGCTAGAGGGGGTGAATAGCCTAATAAAAATTCTAGCAAGAACACTAGACAACCCAATTAGATAGCAAGGCGGCAAATGTGCAAAGCAAATGATTCAACTACTCTATGCAAGCCGTCCTACCAAGCAAGGCTACTCAATTTAATTGCACACACAACAACGGTGATCAAGCTACACAATGTCGGTTCACCGAAACCAACCAAGCAATTCTACCCACGGGATTTAAGCTACACAATGAGTGGTTCCCGACCGACCACAACAAGCAATTCTACTTTGCGGTAAGTAAAGAGAGGATGGAAGGTTATACCGCCGCGAAGAGTAGAAGATAGCCAATCACCGGTGTAGAACCCAATCACCTAGAGAAGCTCAAGAACAAACACAATGGAGGCCGAAGCCTCGGCAATCACAAATCAACACAATGATTTTTTACCGAGGTTCACTTGCTTCCCGGCAAGCTACTCCACGTTGTGGCGATGCACTTGCTTGGTGAGTTGCCCGCTCAATTGGCTCGGTGCCAAAGACCCCAATGGGGAGCCGCAATCTTCACACAAGACAAGGATCTACAAGCCACGAGCAATCCACTAGAGTTGCAATTTGGCCCTCCGCCGGGGAAGCACAACAACCCCTCACAAATTCACCTTGATTGGGGGCGGACACAATCACCAAATCCCCTCACCAATCAATCTTACTCCAACCGTCTAGGTGACGGGAATCACCAAGAGTAACAAGAAAACCACACTTGCAATCACCACCTAGTGCCACAAAATCGAAATCACATATGCAATGCACTAGGGTTCCCAACTCCTCTCATGAGCTAGCACCAACCATGGAGAGGGAGAGGAGAGGGAGGAGATCCTCTTGGAGCTCTCAAATCGATCTCTAGATCTTGCTCTCTCACTAGCTTGGGGCTCAAAACAATGGAGTGAGAGAGAGGAGGATGAGAGCTTTCTTCTCTAGGGCTTGAGCAAGAGGAAGAAGAGAGGAGCTATTTCTCTGTTGAAAAATGAATGGGCGAGCTGAAGAGCAGGCAGCCGGCCATCCTCCCTTTATCCCTCGCCTGTGCCAAAGAACGGATGGATGGAGCGGGCCCCGTCCTTCACGTGCTCCCACGCGCCCGCAGACAAAGAACGGGACGGCGGCAACGCTCCTTCCCGACGAAGCCAGCAGCAGAAATAAATCGCGAGCAGGAAATTGATCAGGGCAGCCCAAACATCCACCGAAGTGGCCCAAGGCGTGCAGTTCCCGCCAGCAAGCAGGTGGCGGCCTGGCCCAGCGGAGCGGCAAGGCCACAGCGCGCACGCGCAGCGGCCCAGCAGGCGCAGGTGGCGCGGCCCGCGAGCAGGCACCCCAGCAGGCCGCAGCAAGTCAGGCGGAGGATCGCGGCCCAGCTCAGCGACGTGGCAAGGCGGCCCAGCGAGCGCGCGCAGCCAGCCACGTACGCGGCCCGGCCGGGCGGCAAGCAAGAAGCGGCCCAACCGGTGCACGCGAGCCGGCCGCCCAATGGCGCGCCACACGGCCCAAGAAAGGGGCCGGGCCGGCGGGCCAAGCTCGGCAAGGCCGGGAGGCCGGCAGCAGCCCAACGATCCTTTTCTCCACTTCCAACAGAGACCGAACAGCCAAAGAACACGAGAATGAAGGAATTTCCGGCCTAAATACCGCGCAGCTCTGTTCGCATCAGCAACAAGACAGAAGGTGGCCGGGAAAATCACTTGGATATTTCTCGAATGCACCGGGATATTCCAAGTATAACCAGAGCTCAATCCAACAAGTGTGATATCTCATCCAACAGATGTCAAACCTTAAATCCAAAAGAGATAGCACTTCACCAAGACTTTCCAAGGGAATTCTCAACCATTTCATGATACCACTACACCCCGATGCAAATGCAAGTTAAAAACCATTTTTAGTGGCACTAGATGATCAACGCAAATATGGTCTT
>JAENPR010001974.1:0-88846 GCA_018135685.1 Themeda triandra
GAGTTGTGGGCCCATGAATCCATGTGCTTTGCTCCTTCAACGTTGATTTCAATTATACTTGTGATCTGAAGGTGGAGAATAAGCTTGGAGAACTTTACTTGGATAGTGGCAGCTTGGCATGACCCTGAACCCACAGGTTAGGGGTCGGCTGACCCCTACCTGGTGGCCCCAGGCTGCCAACTGTTGCTCCTTTCTCCTTAGCTTTCTGGTAATGATGCTCATGTTGTAAACTTGTATTTCTTGATTATCATTACTTCTCCTCTTTTATGCTTCTAGATCATGACAAATACCTGTTTTTGTACCTGCAACCAAATAATGACATGTACATGTGGAACCAAGTCAATTGTACCTATATCACTACTTATTTGGTTGTTTCTTCCCTGGAATAGGCTTAAAGTTGACGGTTGTGTTAGTATAAAAATGGGGTATAACCACCATCAACACACGTCGGAGGCATCCCAATGCGCATTTGAGTCTTATCAGATAACAAAGTGCATGGATAATCCCCCTGGGGATGGCGGCAAGCCCTCGAAGCACAACAAATGGTTTCAAGAACTGTATGTATCGACTAATAAGAACTAAGGCCGATCCCCAACAGGTCTACGTCGGATGATCCTCCACGGATGAGGAGCTGGGGTCTCACTCAAACTACCCATTAGTAACTCACCAAGCATCCAATTTCGTTGAACGAGAAAAAACAAGGGTCAGCTCACCCCTGCATCTCGATACGTCGAAAACGTGAAGGGAAATGATCAAGGAAAACCAACTACTATGACGTAGATTTCACTGCACGTAGTGGTCTCGTGTGGCCAAATTGTACCCTAAATTAACCACGATCACCATCACGCCTGGGGGCTCGAACACCCACGCATCACAGACAAAGATGCAATCAAACAGCAAAGCAACATTAGTTCATAAGGAAATCAAATAGTTCTTATTACAAACAAGACGGAGGAAAATAGGAAATGACAACTGCTGCATTCTCAAACACGCTAGGGGCCTCATTGATGATCTTGTCCGAAGGCACCTCCGCGACAATGGCCTCGGCGGCCTCCCCAAAGCTATTGACGAGAGTCCCATGGCGCGCCACGTCCTAAGCCTCCAAAAGCCGACGAAGTGATGGAGGTCATGGCTAGAGTGAAGCTGGGCGGCAGCGAGCACCACGGACATGCCACGGAAGACCTCGCATTCCGCCACGGCGTGCACATGAGCAGGAACCTCCTACAGGCGCTCGAAAAGGGTCTCACCGTGGGCACGCACAGAGCTGGCAGCGGCCTCAGCCATAGCACGAAGCACAAGGAGTTCCTCCCCCTGCTCTGCAAATAGAACCAAAAACCCATAAGGACCAACAGCCTCTAAAACGAGGCACGAAAACGACCAAGAACGCGGACTTACGAATGACGCGGCCGTCGGAGGCGGCGAGCTGAGCACGGAGCCTTCCGCCGGCAATCTTCGACTCCATCAGTGCTTCATTAACCATGTCGATGATCTCCCAGAGTGTGTCTGGGTAACAAAGCAGATGGAGGTTGCCAACCGACGCTCCAAAGAGCGCCAGAACTAGCCCCACGGCCGGCGCCGGGGCCAACGCCGCAACCAGGGCCACAGCCAACCCCACCATCGGAACCACTGGCATGAGAGAAACTACCCTCATGACCGGTGCCTGTGCGGACGCCGCACAATAGGAGCTGTCAATGACCCGGCCGCAGGCGCTGAGGGTGCAGGAGGAGCTGGCCTCCGATTGGTATAGGAAATCGCCCTACAAGAAACCCGAGTTAGCACGACAGAACATAAATAGCCAACAATGAAGAAAGGGGACATGCTTACCACCCCTCCATGTGCAGATGACGGCGAAGGGGCCGATCCTCACCGGAGCCGTCACCGACGGGGCAGTTGCCGTGGTCCATCCGGGCAAGACGAGAAAGGGTAGATGGAGAAGTGACTGTTCTAGCGAGGATGAAGAAGAAGCAATGTCAAAACGATGCACAGTCAAACACCTTAAATAAAGGCCAGGGGAAGCTGAATCGGTGAGGACACCAAACACCACCGGTAAAGCTCATTAACCACATCAGGAGGGCCCACCACGACCACCGCTGCGCGTGAGAATCGAGGGAGCAGCGTGCCAAGCAATTACTACCCACGTTAAGTCATGGCGGCGAACTCAAAGGGTCACCACGACGAGCGCCACAATCGTGCCACAATGAAACCGGCCTGTACCTACCACTTTATGACGCGCCACAAACGACACGTCCGGAGATCGGCAGCCATACGATCGCACCAAACCAAATTAAGGTCACCCACCCGAAACTGTGCCATGGCAAACCATAAGTATCGCGCCACGAAAGGGACAATGCCATGCGAATAATAAACACCAATAGCGACAGTGCCAATGAGGACAAACACAAATCAATGCGGCATCACAATTTCAAAAGCCTACACGAGAGTTTAAAACTCTCCTGCAGGCTCGGGGGCTGCATCCGATGGATGCGCTCGTGTGCACCCACTATGAAAAGAGAGCACGACGTACTCAAAAACTCGACCAAAAAACTTTAGAAAGGATAACATCCTTCCTAAAGTTCGGGGCCTACTGTCGGGTACCTGGATTAAGGGTACCCAATCACACGGACAAAAAGGCTCAAGGGAGAAAATCAAACTAGTAGTAATTGGACCAGGCAAAATCATGGGCCGAAACTGGCGGCCCAAAAAACCAACTCCCTGGCCCATGGTCCACAGTCATACGCCTCCCCCAACTTTGCCTCGATGGCCACCCGACGAAAAACCCCCTCACCCGATGTGGGTTGGTGACCGACTCAGTCCGCCTCGCCCGACATGGGAAGTCGTCCGACGTCAGTCTACCTCGCTGGATGTGGGATGTCGGCCGATGTTGGACTCACCTTGATCGATGAGGAACGACCTCTATCGTCATCCACGGCACACGCTTTAGGCGACGTACGCCGCATTTAATACCACGGCATGCCACTGTACCCGAAATCGTACGGGCCCTGGTCAGAACAGAGTGGCTGTCCTTTGGGGCGTGCTTGTGCATACAAAACACCGGGCCCCGAAGTGGTGGTACCAGAAAGGATGAAGAATCTCTGGTGACCATCCAAAGCTATAGTGAACGCTGTGATATTGACCAGGCATGGCATAGGAAGAAGCAGTAAGTGATCATGGGGGCTTTGACCACTTGGGGGAGCGTTGAAACCCGTCGCCAGACAACCAGGGCTACGATCTCGAAGATAAGACAAGACCTCAAAGGCACAGAGCACCACCAGCATCATGATGAGTAAGCCCATCTGATCCCGACACCAATCAAGAGAAGCTACCATGACAGGACATGCCACGACTTTCAGGCGTAGATGACCATGCCTGTGGTAGATGCCAGACATCCTGGCCCCTTGTTGGCGGTTCTTAACTAAATTCTAACCCCGCCAACATTAGCATAGGCAACACTAAAAATAACCTAGAATAGGGCTCTACTCTAACTATTTTCATAGTATGGTGCAGAATTCTTGTTTTGCAGGTCATCATCGAAATACACATGAAATGGGCCAAGACATGGAGAAAATAGCCACAAAATAAATATTATTTATCTGGGCCCATGGCAAACAAGAGAAAGGAGGAGGAAAAGCCCATTCGGGACCAAACCGACCAGAAGCACCCACCTGGGCCAGATCCAACCCCAGCAGGAAGCCACCCCGCCGAAGCTGGAGGTCAGCGGGGCCCACCCAGGCGTGCCCGCGCCTGAGGCGCGCGCGCCCAAGGAGGCGCGGCCCGGGCCCAGCTTCGGCAAGGCGGTTTGGTGGGGCCTCCTGATGGTCGGTTCGGGGGTATTTCTGACTTTTGCCCCCCCCCCCCAAAACCGACCATCCCACCACTATATAAGGATGGGCACCCCTCCTTCATTCAACACCAATTCATTCTTCATTTCTCATTTTTCTTTCTTCACCACACCTCCACTCCTCAAGAGTACAATAGAGAGAGTAGAGCCACTCTACCTAGCCTAGCTAGAATAGAAGTAAGGAGTGAGAGAGGAGCAGGAGCGGAGTCTCTCTCTAAGAGAACTCCTAGGAAGCTAGTCTTCCACGAGGCGGAGTGCCGGACTTGTCGGCTCCCTCCTCACTTGTACCTCTACGGCGTCTTGCTATTTGGAGTAAGACCTCATGTTTATCTTCTGGTAAGACCTTTAAGTAAGTTATTCTTGGCTGTTATATTCTTGCGGGTTCGTCGTTCATCCCTATGACGGAAGCTCTAGTAAGAGGACCCCTGATAGAGACGGGAGCTCCTGGCCACCACTAGAGTTGTAGCAACTGGCATAGACGTGGTGTCTAGGCTAGAAACTACCTTCGTTTGCCTCGTAGTCCACGGTTGAGGTGGTAGGCGGCAGGTGGTGACAGCCATGTCCGTCCTTTGTAACCCCCCACGTCCGGCTACGGCGTAGAGCTACAGGCTGGCATCACCTAGCAGACTAGGTGCGATTCGGTGCCCGAAGTAAGAATATAACAACACGTTTAACAACCTTTTAGGCCTTCACATTTAGAAAACCTCACTACCTAAGCTATCCTACTCCATCTCTGGGCAACCTTTGTTTAGACTTAGCTCACAAGCCATTCTTCATGAAAGAAATACGATACCCGCTTATTCACCGGGTGAAGTGCTACAGCGGTGATTCCGTGCGCTTGCGGATTTGGCTGCATACGAGCATTTCTGGCGCCGTTGCCGGGGAACGGTTGTCGCAGTTAGCTCCGAACCCAGATTGCCCGTGTACCCTTGACCTACCTTTGCTTCGCTTCTTTTTATTTTATTTTATAAAAACAATGGAGCAGCCAACCATTTACAACCTTTCTGCTCCGAAGGACGAGCTCATTGAAATGCCACAATCCTCGAAGCCAATCACTGCTTCTGAGTATGAGCTCCATCCTGGCTTTATAGCCATGGTTCGGGACCAAGCCTTTTCAGGCTTGGAATATGAAAATTCCTATAACCACCTACGGGAGTTTGAGCAGCTCTGTGCGTGCCCAACCATTGCGGGCATGTCACAAGACACATTGCGGTGGAAATTGTTTCCTCTCTCTCTTCAGGAGAAGGCGAAACAATGGTACACCCAAAACGTAGGAAAACTAAACGGAGATTTGGAAGAATTGTGTAAGCATTTCTGTTTCACATTCTACCCCATTTCTCGCGTTGCTTCTCTACGACAGGAAGTGCTCAACTTCCAACAAAAAGAAAATGAAACCATAGGTGCAGCCTGGGAACGCTTTTTGATCCTAACACGATCAGGCCCAGATCTGTCCATTCCCAGCCATGTGCTCCTGCAACACTTCTGGCTAGGATTGGATAGAAATTCTGCCCTATTGCTCGATGTAGCTGCCGGAGGGTCGTTCCAGCACAAAACCACTAAAGAGGGGCAGGCACTCTTGGATCGCATCCAAGAGAATGCCCCTCCACTAGAACCCATCCGTGTAGAGCCCGAGCTAATAAAAGAGGATGTCTCTTCGGCGTCAGCCGAACCTGCCAAAACCATAGAGAGACCCTCTCCCAAACCAGAACCCAAAATGGAAGAACCAATGGATCTTCCGTTATACGAGGATGAACTTTTTGAGAACTTCGGAAATACCTCAAATTATTAGTGTTGTACAAGACCACCAGTTCCCGTCACCCCTAGCGAGCCCCTTGATGAGCCTTTTCTCAGGGAGTCAGTTAGGGAGTTGACCGCTATTATGAGCTCGGAATGGGTAGCAGAAGGTGAACTCTCGTCTGAAGTAATTCAGATTCATGCTCCATCTACTACCGCCGTTGCAAAATCCAGCAGAATTGGGTGGATGTTTTGTATAGTCCCACTATTGGAGTAAACATAATGTCAAAACTCCTATGCATCCACGTATTTAGGAATGCAATCATTTACTCCAACAACACAGTCCCTTAGAACACCAGACTCTATCCAAAAAGGACTAGGGATTTGCATAATGTGACACTGCACCACGAGAATGTCGAAATGTCCCTGGACTTCCATGTCTTTGACATCCAGGAGTTTGACATACTCATTGGGCACCCCCTGGAGAAACTTTTTGACAATCCATCAAAAACAGGGGAAATTGACATGAAACTAGGGGGAGACACATTCCCGATTCAAGTCACTCGAGCCAGGAACTCGGTGGCCGAACCTCCCCCTAGTGTGCCCATAGAGGTTCTAGCGGTAGACTTTTTCGAAACCCCCGAATCATCTTTAGAAAAAGATGCCGAATCCTTCATAGAAGAAGAAGATGAATTTAGGGAGGTTATCGACCTTCCTATAGGGGAGAAACTGCCTAGGCCTCCTGTTGAGCTTAAAACCCTACCCAAAGGATTACGGTATGTTTTCCTGAACGGCAACACACAAACCCCCGTCATAATAAGTGACCAGCTTAGTGACGAGGAGTCGGCCAGACTCATCACAGTTCTAGAAAAACATAGGCCGGTCTTTGGGTACTGTTTAGAAGACCTTAAGGGGATAAGCCCAACAGATTGCACCCATCGCATTCCCATAGAGCCAACAAGCACACCAACACGGGAACCTCGGCGTAGGCTGAACAATGCGATGCGAGAAGTCATGAAAAAGGAAGTCCTGAAACTTTTTCACGCCGGGATTATCTATCCCATACCACACAGTGATTGGGTTAGCCAAGTCCAAGTGGTTCCCAAGAAGGGAGGAATGACAGTCGTATCGTCAATGTATCATCAATGGATGGCGAATGTGCATTGATTACCAAAAACTTAACAAGGCAACAAAGAAGGATCACTTTCCGCTCCCCTTCATTGATGAAATGTTGGAGCGGTTAGCAAAGCACTCCTTCTTCTGTTTTCTTGATGGGTGTTTGAGATATCATCAGATTCTCATCCATCCGGATGATCAAAGCAAAACGACCTTCACATGCCCCTATGGAACGTACGCGTACTGTAGGATGTCGTTCGGGCTGTGTAATGCACCCACGTCATTTCAACGGTGCATGATGTCTATTTTCTCTGACATGATCGAGGAGATCATGGAAGTTTTCATGGATGATTTCACCATCTATGGAAAAACTTTCGATCATTGTCTTAAGAATTTAGACAGGGTCTTGCAAAGGTGTCAGGACAAGGATTTGGTACTTAATTGGGAAAGTGCCATTTCATGGTCCGTGAGGGCATTGTCCTAGGGCACTTAGTGTCCGAGAGGGGAATCGAGGTAGATAAGGCTAAGATAGAGGTTATCGAGCAACTACCTCCCCCGATAAACGTAAAAAGAATCCGTAGCTTCTTAGGTCATGCAGGGTTCTATAGAAGATTTATCAAAGATATTTCACAAATCTCTAGACCCCTCACGAACCTATTAGCTAAGGATGTTCCTTTTGAGTTTACCGATGAGTGCTTGAAAGCATTTAACACCCTCAAGCAAGCTCTCGTCTCTGCACCTATCATCCAACCTCCCGACTGGTCTCTACCTTTTGAGATCATGTGTGATGCGAGCGATTATGTTGTTGGTGCGGTCTTAGGCCAAACCAAAGATAAGAAGCATCACACGATAGCTTATGCTAGCAAGACGTTAACAGGAGCACAGCTCAATTATGCAACAATAGAAAAAGAACTTCTTGATGTAGTATTCGCTATCGATAAGTTTCGGTCTTACTTAGTGGGCGCAAAAGTCATCGTTTACACAGATCATGCTGCATTGAAATTCTTGCTCACTAAGAAAGATGCGAAACCACGATTAATCCGCTGGATTCTCTTACTCCAAGAATTTGACCTTGAAATAAAAGATAAAAAGAGAGTAGAGAATACCGTTGCGGATCATTTGTCGCGATTGCAAGTCACTGACATGCAGGGTCTGCCTATCAATGACTTCCTCCGCGATGACATGCTACTAGCGGTGATGGACTCCAACCCCTGGTATTCAAACATTGTGAATTACATGGTTGCAGGTCATGTACCACCTGGGGAGAGCAGGAGAAAGCTGGAGGTTGAGAGCCGTCGTCACCTCTGGGATGACCCATATCTGTACCGGGTGTGTTCAGATGGCATACTGAGAAGATGTGTGCCGACAGCGGAAGGGATGCAGATCATCGAAAGCTGCCATTCGACACCATACGGGGGCCATTATGGAGTATTCCGCACTCAAGCAAAAATCTGGCAGTGCGGATTCTTCTGGCCAACGATGTATGCTGACACCAATGAATTCATTCGGAGGTGTCAGAAGTGCCAGTTCCAGGGTGGCATCACAGCTCGCAACGCAATGCCCCTGCACTATAACCTTCAAATAGAAATATTTGATGTGTGGGGCATTGACTTCATGGGACCGTTCCAGAAGTCACAAGATTACGAGTACATCCTAGTCGCTGTCGACTATGTATCCAAGTGGGTGGAGGCCATGCCATGTCGAGCAGCTGACGCCAAGCATGCCCGAAAGATGTTCCATGAAATCATCTTCCCTCGCTTTGGCACACCACGCATGGTGATAAGCGATGGAGGATCACATTTCATTGATAGAACCTTCAGAGCATTCTTGAAGGAGCTTGGGGCCAAGCACAACATCACCACACCATACCACCCACAGACCAGCGGCCAAGCAGAGACTTCGAACAAGCAAATAAAGAACATCCTACAGAAAACGGTCAATGACATGGGGAAAGGCTGGAAGAACAAACTTCCCGATGCACTCTGGGCATACAGGACAGCCTTCAAAACCCCCATCGGCATGTCACCGTTCTAGCTGGTATATGGGAAGAGCTGCCATTTGCCAGTAGAGCTCGAGCACCGAGCCTACTGGGCAATTAAGAGCTGGAACATGGACCTCAAGCTAGCCGGAAGAAATTGCCAACGGCAAATCTCCGAGCTTGAGGAATGGCGTGAGAAGGCTTACCACAGTGCCAAGCTCTACAAAGAGCGAACGAAGGGATGGCACGACAACCGGATCAAAACTAAGGAGTTTAGGCAGGGCGACAAGGTCCTGCTATTCATCTCCAAGGTAAAATTGTTCGGTGAAAGGAAGCTAAGAAGCAAGTGAAAAGGACCGTACACCATCGTCGACACGTCGTTTCACGGCGCGACCACCATCCAGGACGACGAAGGTAATACCTTCAAGGTAAATGGTCAACGCTTAAAACCATTCCTTGAGCCTTCATATCGCACAAAATTGAACCAAGAAATTGATAGAATAAATTTAGTCATGCCGGATAATTTAATTTAACATGACTATAATTTATTCTAACCTTTTCTTATGTTCACAAAAAAATATGAAAATTGAAATAATCTTTCTAGTGGAATATTCTAGCTCCTCTGATTTTTCTGAGCTTAAAAATTATTTTCTGCAATTATTAAATTATTCCACTTAAAAAATACTTTTTCATCAAAAAAATATCAAAAGATAATCAAAGATTCAAATCCTCGATCGGACAAACACAGAATCACCACATATTTCTAAATCAATTAGAATCAAATGCTTCTGGATGAAAAATGGGCCAGAGGGGCACCCAGGCTGGCGTGCCCGCGCCTCAGGCGCGCTCGCGCCTGGGTCGCCTCCTCTGGCTCCAGATTTTCGTCTATCTCTTTCCTCTGCTGCGCTGATACAGATGATCATGGTGATTCTGCTGCTGTTGCGCGAGGGACGCAGGGTAGCTCCTCCTCACCTATAAATACCAACCCCCCTACCTCTCCTTCTCTCACCAAGACACAAGTGTCTACCATCTCTCTCCCTCACCAACCAGCAGCATCTCTAGCCAAAACCATGGCACTAGTCCCAGCTGGCACTACTTTCAATAAGGAGAAGGCTCTCTCCTTTGCTAGAGAATATTTAGAGAGGAAGAGAGGGAAGACCCCAATGCTTGCCATCGAGGCTCCACCGGCGATGCCAACACCGGAGGGCAACAAAGATGCGACCTCGAGGGGCAAAAATCCAAGCAAGAGGTGCAAGGCTACGTCCACCAACACCTCGTCCTTCAAGGCCCCTAGTTTCTCCTACACTGTAGGAGGGACAGACTTGCCTGAAGGAGGGCGCGGGAAGGCTCTTTTTAATAAGACAAGGAGCCCCTACCCTGGTGCTCCCCGTCTTGTTTGTGAGCCTCCCATTCAAGGACAGCCTGACGGCATCTTTGGTGAGGAGCCCCCAAAGAAAAGAGGGCCAACTAGAGCCGGGTTAAACAAGAAAATTAACGAGATCTCTAGTTACATCCGCCACCTTGGAGGGAGGTTGTCAGAAGGCCGTAACACAAAAATCCAACTCCAAAACGAAATAAACACCTATCACGTAGAAATGTTTGAAGAGTTGCAGGAGACGGCCTTCAAGCATGGAGTCATACACGCTCTTGAAGAGCCACGTAACTAATAAATAGGCACAACACGCACACATCATTTTCCCTTTTCATCAATCATTTTGTAATTCACTTCGGTTTAAATTCCACAAGTATGCCTATTGTATCTTTTGAATCATTAATGAAATATTTTGCTATATATATATATTGTGTCTTGTCTCCACTTGTTTTTGTGTGCATACAAGAAGAAAAAGACAGGTACAAAAATAAGTGTGGGGGAGGCACCACGCTCCAAGGTGCACAAAAATAGTCGACACGGTAAAAACACAGTTTGTGCACCTTCTCACTCCTTTACTAACTATTCTAGACTAAAAATAAAATAAATAAAACTAAAAATTTTGAAAACTCCATCTCCTATTTTCACCAATTGAGAACGAGTTGCATACTGCTTATTCCTTGCAAATCTTAAATTTGTGAAAAACTCGTACATTAGGGACCCCATGCATTATCTAACTTATTGACGGGTAAGATATAGTAGAATGATATGAGACTTACCAACTCTTGCAATGAACTTGGGAATTTTTTTGTGAAAATTTAAAATATATGGCAAGCTCCTCAGTGATAAATGCTATGTCCTACCAGAGCCAAATAGTTACGCTTACACTTATGAGAAAACCTGTTTTATAGCTACTTATCAGTGTTGCGCGGTGTCAAGCCCTGAGATTTTTGCTAGAGTTGTTCTTATCCCCAAGATACTACACTCATCCACCAAATAAATATGCCGATTCTCACACTGAGAATTGTGCACAACATACACCCACAATTCCACCAAAATGCTCATTTCTTACACTGAGAATTGAGCACAAATATTCCACTTCTCCCTCTTCCACCAAATAAATACTCCTGCCATCAAAGTCATGCATCTCTCTCTAGTCACTCATTTTAGAAGGGTATGGACTGTTATTAGAAAAGATCCTACAAAAAGAGTACGTGTTATTTGAATAAGGAAGAGTTTTGTTCTCCAAAGTTATGAGATAAAAAAAAGAAAAAAAAAGAGAGAGAAGAAAAGAAAAGAAAGAAAAATGAAACAATATTTAGAGATGTTCGAGTCCATTATTTTCATAGAGAGAGACATGATCAGGAGTCCACAAATATTTCTACACTTGCACTTGCACATCTAGGGATATGGCCTTCTCTTCATTAATCTAGGGGCTTGACGTTGCAACATACACGAAGTAAGTCAGCACGTTATTCATCCATACCCAAAACTCCACAAATAAGCCAGTAGTGGTAGGATGATCGAGAACACCTGGATAGGACTAGCCACTTAAAAAGAGCATTTTGAGAGTATCACATGAGGAGCTAAGGCTATCTTTTCTTTATGAAAACACTAAAACCCCAAGTTCCAAAGCAAGAGTAGCGTAAGTTGTCTTGATTTCAAGCTATTCATCCTTTCAATGGCTAGGAGATAACTTGGTAGCCACCATGAATGTTCGCAAATGTAAGAAAAGCTTGGAATAATCTGTATGCAGGTCAACATCTTGGGAGAATACAACCACCTTAGTTCTTCAACCTTTACTGGAGGACGAGCAAAGAGCTAAGTGTGGGGGAGTTTGTTGGCGGTTCTTAACTCAATTCTAACCCCGCCAACATTAGCATAGGCAACACTAAAAATAACCTAGAATAGGGCTCTACTATAACTATTTCCACAATGTGGTGCAGAATTCTTGTTTTGCAGGTCATCATCGAAATACACATGAAATGGGCCAAGACATGGAGAAAATAGCCACAAAATAAATATTATTTATCTTGGCCCATGGCAAACAAGAGAAAGGAGGAGGAAAAGCCCATTCGGGACCAAACCGACTATAAGCACCCACCTGGGCCAGATCCAAGCCCAGCAGGAAGCCACCCCACCGAAGCTGGAGGTCAACGGGGCCCACCCAGGCGGGCCCGCGCCTGAGGCGCGCGCGCCCAAGGAGGCGTGGCCCGGGCCCAGCTTCGGCAAGGCGGTTTGGTTGGGCCTCCGGATGGTCGGTTCGGGGGTATTTCTGATTTTGCCCCCCCCCGAAATCGACCATCCCACCACTATATAAGGATGGGCACCCCTCCTTCATTCAATACCAATTCATTCTTCATTTCTCATTTTTCTCTCTTCACCACACCTCCACTCCCCAAGAGTACAATAGAGAGAGTAGGGCCACTCTACCTAGCCTAGCTAGAATAGAAGTAAGGAGTGAGAGAGGAGCAAGAGCGGAGTCTCTCTCTAAGAGAACTCCCTGGAAGCTAGTCTTCCACGAGGCGGAGTGCCGGACTTGTCGGCTCCCTCCTCGCTTGTACCTCTACGGCGTCTTGCTATTTGGAGTAAGACCTCGTGTTTATCTTCTGGTAAGACCTTTAAGTAAGTTATTCTTGGCTGTTATATTCTAGCGGGTTCGTCATTCGTCCCTGTGATGAAAGCTCTAGTAAGAGGACACCTGATAGAGACGGGAGCTCCTGGCCACCGCTAGAGTTGTAGCAACTGGCATAGACATGGTGTCTAGGCTAGAAACTACCTTCGTTTGCCTCGTAGTCCACGGTTGAGGGGGTAGGCGGCAGGTGGTGACAGCCCTGTCCGTCCTTTGTAATCCTCCACATCCGGGTACGGCGTAGAGCTACAGGCCGGCATCACCTAGCAGACTAGGTGCGATCCGGTGCCCGAAGTAAGAATATAACAACATGTTTAACAACCTTTTAGGCCTTCACCTTTAGAAAACCTCACTACCTAATCTATCCTACTCCATCTCTGGGCAACCTTTGTTTAGACTTAACTCACAAGCCGTTCTTCGTGAAAGAAATACGATACCCGCTTATTCACCGGGTGAAGTGCTACAGTGGTGATTCCGTACGCTTGTGGATTTGGCTGCATACGCTAAGAAGCACCAACACCCCTACTAGGACAGGTATGAACCACGAACGGTAAGAGTACGGGGGAACGGTGCGACCGGATCCCCACCAAGATCACAGGAAGGAGCATGACACGACAAGTATGGAACAACCGGACCCCAACTAGAACGGGTACGGCTCAGGGGGCAAGAGGAACAAGAAATCCACATATTCTTCAGGAACAAGGAAAGCCTAGTATACAAATTCTCCTTTCTGCTTTCCCGCACATGTAACCAACCCTTCCTTGGACTATAAAAGGAGGGTCGCAGCCACCACTCAAGGCACCGAACAATGACTCATTCAAGCATTCAGCCACACACACGCACACATACGCACAGAGACTTAGGAGCCCAATTCCCTCTCTCGACCAAGCTTGTGTACCCCCTGGCAAGTAAAGAGATAAGGAACACGAGTACCACCACACACTAGATGTAGGGATTGTTTAGCCTGAACTAGTATAAATCTTGTGGCTCGTTGTCTCACCATCTGATCCCAACACGCATACAGAAATTTACTAGTTAGTGGTTTCATAACACCGACACATGGTGCCTGTGTGTAAGAAGCGTGGTGACGGGGTGCCCTAGAGGGCTGTGGGTATGGTGGGTGAGGAGGTGGCAATGGCGCTAAGGCTGGGGATGGACCGACAGAGCACACAAAGGAGAGAGGAAGAGAAAGAGCAGCGCATGGGAGAGGAGAGGAGGAAGGGAATAAAGCCTTTCAGTAATTTCTTTCTTAATTACAATGATTACATCATCTAGTATCTATAGTCTCGACGTGGCTTGACTTCTAAGCAACTTAGGAAATCCTTATAGGATTTGGATTCTCCTTTTCTAACAAACTCAATCTCGATTCCTTAACTAACTAACCCTTTCCAAATCTACTAAGACTCGACTAAGGTAACTAGATAACGATTTGGCGATGACGGCGGTGGCGGTAGCAAAGGCAGTGCGATGCCCACCCCTCCCTTAGTGTGCGGCCCTCTAGGGTGTGGGGTCATGGGCGCTTGGTGCATCCTCATGGGCCCTCACCGACCCATTTATTCTGCTGTGGTTGGTGGCCCGCATCAAACGTGTGACATCACTCTTTCTTCTCCGATCAGCACGTCCTCACGTTGAAACATTCATCATGCGCTGGAATTGTGCGTCAGTCATCGAGTGCCCCAAGGAGTATCCATCAGTTGGACAATAACTTGTCCAAGTACTTTGTAGTCCTACCCATTGTCATTATTGTTGGTGGTGAAGATGAATGAGTAGTGGTAGGAGCCAAAGTAGCCCAAGATGATGTAGCCATAGGTCGTGACATCATGTTGGGGGCGTGGGCATAGAGTGCTTTCGCCAAGGTAATGTGAGGTAGTATTCCTGTGAAGTGGAGTGTTCTCAAGACCCGTGGAAGCCATGGGAATGAGTTTACCTATCCCGCATTGATGACACCTCGGAGGCGCCGGCATAGTGTCGTCGGTGCCAAGGAGAACGACGATGTGCTGAAGTGATACATGGTACCAAATAGTGTGTCCCTTGTGGTGTTGTGGGCTAGTGATATGAATGGGTAGCCACTCTCCTGATTTATGGTGATGTTGACGTCATTGATGGAGATGAATAGTTCCTCATTGTTGTCGATAAGGACAACTATTGCTGATGGTAGAGCATGTGTCGGCCATAGTTCCAATAGGAGGATGTTCAATGGAAACGCTTGTAGTGTCGAGTCAAAGGGTGCTGCACGAAAGCCAACTGCAAGGATGTTTTTAGTTGTTGTACCAAGTAACTCCAGGCATCCTGAAGTAGTGAAGTGGTGGTCGGGAAATAGAGGCGGTTATCATAGTAGATGATGCCTTCTTAGAGTGCCCAACCTGGAGCTATCGCCTTGAATGACGATGGTGTCGTAGATGATCTAGAGCTCATGTTTGTCACCATTAGCCATGCGTAGCTCAATGAGGATGTTGGTGATGCCGACGGAGTAAGAGGCATCCTAGGTAGTCTGTGTAGATTAGGATGCTTGTAGACCATCCCTTGAGGTTGATGCTGCTGGAGGAGTATGCTAATTTCGGCGAGCCGCTATGTCGGCCAACAAGGTGTAGTCAGGTCTGGGCATTTGCACATGTGCGTCTATAGGAGCCAGTGTGGGTTGAAGGGGCTTGGGCTCCCCTTCTATCTTGATCTCCTGGTGGTGCTGCTAGACTGGAACGACAGCTAGTAGAGCAATGAGGTGGTGTGGCTGCTACATCCTCCAGTCCGCGAGCTCAGAGGATGGCTGTCTCCATCTCCTGTGGGCGGTGTACGGTGACCGCCTCTCAAAGGTGGTGTTACAGACCACTGATGAAGAGGTTGACTTGATGAAAGTCGCAGGTGAAGGCCGCACATGCCGTAGAAACTAGAAATGCGTCAATGTAGTCATTCAGCTTGTTACCATGTTGCGGAGGACTGATGTCGTCCCAGGCATGCCGAATTGCTAGGTGGTTGAAATCGCAGAGTAGGGACTCCATGAATGTCACCAATCTATTAGCGGTGTCACCTGCATCATCCATGCATACCAGTGTTGGGCTTCATCAATGAGATGAAAAGTTGCATACCAATCCTGATCATCCGGTGGAGTGTCCTACAGCCAGAAGAGGATTTGCATTCTTGAGATCCATGGTAATGGATCTATAGAGCCATCAAATGTTGGCATCGTCAGCCGTGCCACAACAATTGGTTGTCGCTAAGGTGGCTGGAGTACTGGCACCTTGGCTATGGTGCAGATAGGTCGATGTCCTATGGGGGCGTGTGCTCGATGTCAGGAGTCATCGGTGATGTCATCATACCAAATGGAGCATGAAGCAGTGGGGCAGGTACTAGTGATGCTGGCAGGCTGGCATCCTATGGAGAGGAGTCCTAGATGTCGAGGTTCATTGGAAAAGAAGATGAAAGCTAGTCCTGAGGCGAGCAGTCTTGTGCCAGCTATTTCTCCTTTGTTGGGAACAAGGTGTTGGTGACCTCATCCGTGATCTGCGGAGTGTCGGAGGAGTTGGGTCTCCATCTTACTCTAGAGATAGGATCTGTTGGCTGTGATCCTAACATTTTTCGTATCGGCGGTAAGCTTACCAATGGTAGCCTCAATATCTAGCCTAGCCTAGACGACCGCAATGGTTTGGACGCTGGATCTGCTCCAGCTCAATGTCATGGAGGCATGTGTTAAGATCGACGAGCTACTGATGCATCTCATCAAACTTAACATAAATGTAGATGGAGAACTCCTGGAGGAGCTGCTTCATGATGGTGGCGGTAGAGACCATGGATACCTAAAGGATCGAGTTGGCCTCTGAATACCAGTGTAACAACCGTGGCGATAGGGGTGCCCTAGAGGGCGGTGGCTATGCTAGGGTAGGGAAGGGGCAGCAGCGGTGCACAGAGGAGAGAGGAAGAGAGAGGCGCACATGAGAGGAGAGGAGGAAGGGAATAAAGAGTTTTGGCTATTTCTTTCTTGAGTGCAACGATTACATCCTCAAGTATTCATAGTCCCGAAGAGACTTCATTTCTAAGCATCTTAGGAGATCCTTATAGGATTTGGATTCTCCTTTCCTAACAAACTCAAAGTCGATTTCTTAACTAACTGACTCATTCCAAATCTCTGAAAACTCGACAAAGGAAACTAGATAATGATTGGAGATGATGGCGGCGGTGCCCGCCCCTCCCCTGGCGTGTGGCCCTCTAGGGCATAGGGTCCGGGGTGCCTGGCGCCCCCTCCTAGGCCCTCACTGGGCCATTTATTCTGCCATGGTTGGCGGCCCACATCGAACGTGTGACACCATGTTACCGGATTTGGCTCTTTGCCGTCAATGCCAGTGCTATGTGCGCCATGAGTGGCCTATTGTCGGCCCCTAATTTTTAGGGTCCACCGTGCATCATGCATCACTCCCGGGATCAAGTAGGTGATACGCACAACCGAGACAAGATTGATATCAAAAACCATACTTTTATTAATCTAGGGAAAACACGTTACAAGGTTCATATGACTTTACATAGCTTGGGCCATTTGCCTTACAACGTACATCGAGTTTCTACTACAGCGATCCTATGATGTCGTGGTTCCATTCCTACGGCTGTAACTTGGAGTGCGGACGCAACCCTAGCCTTATGCCTACTCTCGTGTCCTAGTCATAGTAGTCTTCGAGTAGTTCCTTCATGTGGTCGTATGGCTCCGCCTTCGTGTAGTCTTCAAATGTCCCTATCCTTGCGCAGTCCTTGTGCTCCATCCTCGTGTGCTCTTCTTATAGCTTCACTCCTAAAAACATAGAATAGAGAGGATTGAATACATAAAGTACTCAAAGAAGCCCTAACTTTGGGGTGGAGGGAGGTGAAAAGGTTGTATGTGGAGGTGGTTAGTGGTAAAGGTGGTATGCGGAACAATTATAAATATAGGTTGGGCCCGGCAGGGTATTACCATCCTCACCAGTTCCGGGTTAATTATAGGTTACCTCAACATAAATACATCTTACCAGATCATCATAGTGTGGAAGTCTAATCATTTGGGACCTCATCGGTTGCCCATTACCAAGGACGTGGCTATTCGAATAGGATTAGCAAACTCTGCAGAGGTGTACAAATTTCCCACATGATAGGCACCGGTCCATCACCAACGCGTTTGGCTGTAACAGCCTAACGAGACCTCATACCCGAGAGGGCGCTACCTTAGATTTCCATATAATTCCACCACGGACTACTCGGGGATCGGAACCCATAAGCACATCGGGATGATCACACAAAGATCCTAAAATATCAAGTGGTTGGATGATCACATAGCATCCAGATTAAATAAAAGGGTGCTCGCACCGGCACAACAACAAGTTTTACATGGAAGACCACATAGCAACCATGCCGATCGGACCACGGTAGATCACACACAAAGCCGTGTCCTCTCCTCGTTAGTCCGTTGCCACTCCGGCCTCCTAGCAGAAATTATACTTCTATCTAACGGGGTGTGAGATCAAGTCTACCCATATAGACATGTGGCTGTACGAAATTTCGGCTAGGCGAGATGGCCAATGAACCGGTCCTTATGTGACCGAGGCGAGTATCTCCCAACGGGAACCCTCACCGGCGAACCCGCCAAGGTAATCCATACCATATGAATTACCCTTCACTCGCCCCATGTCAGGGTTGGTCCAATTTTACCAACTTAAATTCCATAGGTATTATCCTCAAATTCATAATTCTCAAATCTCGTCGAGGTTACCAATACCTTCTCATAAATCACATTATCATAAACAATTCTCACAAATCATTATGGATCAGCATTAATTCATAAACGAGGATTTAAGTAGTATATATTAAGATTATTAAATGGTGGGGTTGGGTATGGTGTGTTTATGGTGGAGGCTAGAAAAATGTAGAGGTGGTAGAAAGGAATTAATTAAAGGAATGGTAATATAGGAAAAAGGGTGAAGATTAGGACTTGCCTCTATTCGAAGATGAGCACATCCGAGGTTCTGATTCTGATGCTTCTAGCTCCTTGATTCTTGTGTAGCAGTGCTTCTGTGGTCCTTCGAGTTCTCCATGTCTTTTATCCTATGCTTGTCTAGCGCTGGCACCCAGAAGGAAACAACGAGCAAGGCATACAACACAAGCATAATCAAACAAGATAGAGGGGATGGATTGTTAGATAGGCCTATTATTACTAGGTGAACCCGATAGGAGGGAACTGACCAGGTCATCGAGATGGCCCGATCGGCTTTTGCAGTCCACAAGGTTAGCGACACATACACTCATACATATGCATGTGCCTTGGGTTAGTTTAGAGGAAGGTGGAAGATTAGGTCAGCCATACATAGGCATATTCCCAAGTGTATATATTTATATATACACGGGGAATATCCTTGTACGTGAAGATTTTTGTATATCTATTTATTTTATAAAAGAAAAACAAGGCAACCAAAACTAGAATTTAAGTGGCACCAAATAATGGAGCAAGGGGTGTGTATAAATAGAGCTTGATTTTAGAGGAATTTAGGAAGTGGAACGGGAGTACTCGGAGCTAGGATAAAGAAGATATGAACTTGTAAGGATTGGACATGAGTTGATATATGGAAAAATGAACTTGAGAATTTATTCTGGAAATTGGAATAATGGGAATGGGGTGGAACTACGTAGGTAGGATCTAGAGTGTACCTAGTTTATTTAGGAATTTTCTCGGGAATTTTTCGTAATGAGAGAGGACTTGCTCAGCTCCCGCACACATCTCCCGAGTGCGCGTAGCATCTCTACTCAATATTGTTGCTAACGTGCACTACCCATCGTCAAACGTGCTTGGCATGGCATTGTTACGTGAACCCGCTCGTTCGTTTGTTCAACGAACTCACTTTGCTAAGTGTGGTTCACGTATGCCACGTACAAGCAATGTGAGCTTGGCGTGCTCACTTTGGCTCATGCGACATGGCCAGCCTGAGACTGCTAGACGACGTTCGTTTGACTCGTTCCCAGTGGTGCACGGCAGGAGATAGTTCCCGGCGGCTCCGTCCTCTGCTCTGGTATGACCAGTGGAGCGAGCACGGCGTTTGACGGTGGTAGATCGTGGCGAGGTCTGAGGTGGCGTCGCAGTCTGAGTGTGGCAGCTGCTCCGCAGCGGTGCTTCGGAACAAGGCCGGGGTGCTCGACGATGTTCTCACGGACCGCGGCGATGACCACGGAGTCGATGGTGCTCATCAGCTCCGGGTCGTACTTGCACGTGGCGGCGAGGCGAGCGCAAACGACGTCGGCCTTCGGTAGCCGGGCGGCGGCAGGCCGACCATGGCTCTAGCTTGGTCCGCGGTGCGGCGGCGGACTCGGCAACAACGGCACTGGCCCTTGGTGACTCCTACGCGACGAACGTAAGGCACGTGTTCCGCACGGTGCTCATCCGTTTGGTGGTGGCTTCAGTGTTCGAGCTCCGTGATGATTCCTCATTGGCGGCCATGGACAGCTATTTATAGCCGAAGTAGTTCGGTGCGCACGAAAATATCTTCGGCGATGGCTGGCTTTTATAGCCTTGGCGAGTGCACACAATAAGGCGGTGGTGAGCATAGGCGGTGCCCGGAGCAAGCGACTGGAGATAAGCAGAGTTCGTTCTCCCGCTTCCTGTGTTCGAGCTAGTCCCCCCGGTGTCCAGCCATGGTGGCCTCGCCATCCTTTTTATAGTTGAGGTAAGGTGGTGGAGCACAGTAGGACGGTGGAGCACAGTGAGGTGATAGCCAGAAAATATCTCGGCAATGGCAGACCTCGCACGGCAAGGCGCGCTCCAGCAAGATATTTTGCGGCAAGGCAGACATGGTTCCGTCCGGGCAGGTCAATGGGCACAGTGGCCACGGTAACTCGGTGACGGGATGGAACGGCGCAGGGCAGCCAGGTGACAGCCGAGAGGCGCAGCACGAGCTAGCATGTATATATATGGGTGTGGGTGTATATATATATATATATATATATATATATATATATATATATATATATATATATATATATATATATATATATATATATATATATATATATATATATATATATATATATATATATATATATATATATATATATATATATATATATATATATATATATATATATATATATATATATATATATATACCATATATACCTATATATGTGTGTGGGGGTTATATATATACGGGTGTGTGTGGTATATATATACACATATATATGTTTGTGTGGGTTATATATATACGTGTGTGGTATTCCAGCGGCAGCAGCTGGGCGCAGCGACGGGGCGACTTCGCGAGCGCGCGGCGGCTACGACGGCGTCGTCCTCGACACGGCGACCAGGTGGCTGGGCGGCGGCCGGCAGGCTTCGGGTTGGCGCGGCTTCGACACGACGAAGGCAGGAGCGCAGTGCTCGACTTGCAGGCCTCGGCGTCGGTCGCTCCGGCTCCGAGCTCGGCTCATGCTCTCCTGGACGCCTCCCCAATGGTGAGCTTGCCGTCCTTTTATAGGCAGAGCAAGGTGGTGGCCACTTCAGCAACCGATGGATGACGACAACGGAGAGAGGCGGTTCGTGCGTACGCGTTGTCCACGCGGTGTGCTGCCTGTCCAAGTTGCTTGCTTGCTTGCTTTCTTGCGTGCGTGTGTGCGTGCTGCTTGCGTGCTAGCTGCCTTGCTTGCTTGCTTGCGTGCATGCGTGCGTGCGTGCGTGCCGCTTGCTTGCTAGTGGTATACATGTACGCATATACGCATATTTGCACATATACATATATATACATATACATATATACACATATGTATGCATATATACACATATATACTTATATGCACATATACTTATATACATATATACACACATATGCTCGCATATATACATATATACGCATATGTGTACATGCCTTTGTATCTATGTACTTTTCATCTCCCATATGATAAGAAGATTTATCTTCCCAAGTTTTCTAGAAAATAAACTAGCGCACATGAGTGGATTCGAATTGGATTTGAGAGGGACCGAATATGTGGTGGACTTGGTGATTTACGGAAATGGAGGATGGTAAGGAAAATATTATTTGATGCCAAAATAAATCCTAGAGCACAAGCAATCATCAAGGCGACGAACAACGACCTATATCTCTATATGGTGAATTTTAATGCGGGGTTTTTAGAAAACATTTTATTTTAAGAAAATAGGTTTTCCCAAGCAAAAATAAATTAGTCAAGTTTTATTTTGTTGTAAATTCAAAAAAATTTAAATTTTTAGTGAATTTTATAATGATGCAAAACACAAGGGTGTTACGATCTACCCCACTTAGAAGAATCTCGTCCCCGAGATTCCGTAACTAAAGAGAAAAAACCTAGGAGGGAGGGAGAAAATCTAGAGACAGGGGATCGGGAGAGAAAAGGGTTTCCTCCGCCTTACCGCAATGTCCTCTAGAGAGTTTGTCGTCCCACTGTTGTTCCCCCTTTTTTTTTTTTTTTTATTTTTTTTAATCATTGTCTAATTATTTGGTCTTCGGAAAACTCTAAATCTTCTCGGGGCTACCCCACTTAGAAGATTTGATCTTCTAGTATTCTTTTAGCAGCAAGATCTTGGTCTTGGGCATCTTCATGTATATTGCCCTTTATTCCGACAGCTGTGGAGATCTTGAGATGCCATTCGTCGCCCTCTTGTATATCACTTGTTATCATTATTTTGTTGGGCCGTTATTCTTCTAGGTCTTGTGGTGCCAATAGTCCCATTTCTGCTTCTTTTGGGCAACAATCACAGTGCCTTTGGGGTTCCATTTCTCATCTGGAGAGTTACATCTTTGCTGCTCTTTAGTGGATTACGCCCTGTCTAGCAGTGTTTCTTTCTTCTATAAGCTTCCAATCTACCCCACTTAGAAGATTTATCCTTAAATCTTCTATTTTATTACTTGTAATCTCTCGGATATGATTACTCCTCTGTAGAGTATTCTTGATTCTTGTGAGCGCCCTTATTTATCTTCCTGGTTTATGTTGCACCTCTGTTCTTGCTAATGCATGTCATGAGATCGTGAGCCAAACACACAACTTTTTGATTGCCACGGGGGGTTACAACAATGGAGGGAAAGAGAGAGGTGCTAACTACGAGTACATCTCCTTGGGAGTACTAGTCTACTTCATCGGACGGTGAGGCTTCATTCCGGCGTCCGGAGGTTCTTCAATAGTGCCGGTGGATGGATCTCGCTTCTTCTCTTGGTGGAGGTTGAGTGAGCGGGAGAAGGGGCTCGTCGTCAAAGTCTCTAGACGAGGGTGGTGCCGGTGGCACAGGTCGATCCGTCTCCTTTCGGAGGGTAGATGGGTTCTCCTTCGAGGATCACGGGTTCATTCCCGTGCATGGCGAACATCCCGCGCCTAGGCCTCGGTGATGAGGAAGGCGCGCTTCAACTCTTCGGCGTGTTGGTCGATGATGGTCTTCAAGTACTCGGCGATGGTGGTCTCGCGACTTTCTGCGGAGGCGGCGCGGGCTTGGGCTTGGGCGTACCGAACGTGGAGTGTCCGGGAGTAGAGCTCGGCTTCTTCGGCTCGGCGGATGCGGGTTCTCAATGCGGTGGCTTGACGGTCGTGCGCTCATCGAGGGCAAGCAGGTAGTCGGTCAGGTGCTTCGTCGTGGGGTCGGCTTCTTGACCTTGCAGGGCCTCCAGGCGGGCAATCCAGAACGGATCATTCTTCTCTTCGGGCGGGAAGAACTTCATGGGCGTGAGGTTGATGGGTCCTTCATAGAGCTTGCGAGGCGGCGTAGAGCTTTGCGGGCGACAACTTGGTAGGTGTCGGTGAAGCGAAACCGGTGGCGGTGGTACTCCATCCTTCGGCGGCAATGTTGGGGTAGTCTTCGCTCGGGTCGATGTAGACGGTGACTTCACGGCGCTCGAGCCGTGTTCATCATACTCGCGGCCTTCATATTCGGGCGACCTCGAATGCCTAGTCTTTGCATAGTGGTGTAGAGGAGTTGGGGAAAGCTGGGGTGTGGATGCAATTGCAGCTAACCCAGACATTTTTGTTCATCTCCATGGGTGTGGAAGGGGTTGTTGGTGGCTTGTAGCTCGGAAGCGAGAAGTATGGTGGTTTTGGGGGTAGGGGTTCGTGGATGGAGTGTGGGAGAGGTGGCTGCAGATGCAGGAGGGAGGTGGGAGGCTAGCAACGGGATGGTTGGAGTGGGATGGTGAAGAAAGGTGGAGGGCTTTTTTTATAGAAGGTCGAGGGTGAGTCTTCCTCGGGACGCTTTGACCGGTCTTGAGGTGTGTGGTGGAAGGAAGAGAGTAAGGTGGGTTCCACTACACAAGTGATATAACCGTGGCCGGTGCCGTAGATTTGACAACCGTGTGCGACGGTCTTTGATGACTCACGGGGTACCGTGGCTTCCTAAAAGACAAGGCAACTAGGGCCTATTTGGGATGGCAATACCGAGCGCAACATTTTTTTTTCTTCTTTTTCCTTTTTGATCATTTGAGCCCAAAATCTCAAAAATTAACTTGGCACCGACAAAATTATTCTAGAAATTTCATTTCATGCTTCTCATTTCAACAATTATCTCATGGCCTCGGTAAGGCAACGGGCGGGATACAAGAATGAGTAGGATTAGGGATCCTATCAAGCATGATAATCTCGACGGTAAGGATGAAATCGACCAACTCATCATCGATGAAGAACATCTTGAGGGCTTTAACCTTGTTTCTAACGGCGTACTTCTTCTTCTTCTCGATATTTTCTTCAAAAATCTCTGACTAACAGTACCTTTTTGTGACTTCTTCTTGATTTCTTGAATCGGACCAACACTTGAGCAGGGGGTTTAGGCGGGTGATTAGTGTTGAGTGTTGATGCAAACGTGGCAGCTCAGGGTATCTTTCATAGGCGATCAGCGGCGAGGTCAAGGCGTCGGGCCATGTGCGCGCGATTATCGGTTGCTGGGGTCATCTTCATCATGCGGGAACAGTAGCAACAGGGTTGGATGGCAGGGGTCGCTGTTCGATGGTCGTGGCGACAGTGGTCATGGGTGACGAGGACGGGACAGCGTGCGCGACGGCGACGGTCGTGCAGTGACGCTGAGGGGACAGCAGCGATAGAGAAAAAGAGAGAGAAAAGGGGAGAGAGTGATAGGCCACGACGGCGTGCGCGGCGTTGGTAGATGCTTCGTCGCGTAGTGCTTGTCATCGGGAGTTTCTTCTTCTTTTTTTTTTTTTTTTTTTTTAACAGACTCCTGATTGTCTCTGATAATTTTCTTTTGCTCCAAGAAGGGGCGAGAGAGAAAAGCACGAAATGCTATGGGGTGAGAAAAGAGAGGAGGTCCTAAAGGGGGTGACTGTAACTAAAACAAGCAAGAAAACAGGCAAGCAACGCTTAGTATATTTCGCATATCTATTGTCCAAGTCACTCCAAGTCTTTAGAACTAATTCCTATGTCACCTTATCTACTCGTATATCTTGAAGGGGATAAGAAGAGAGAGAAAAGCTATTTTTGAAATAGAGAGTAAGGTAAGAGCGGAATATTTGAAAATAGATTTTTGGAAAATCATTCTTATCTAACGCCCATGCTAAGGTTCGTCCCTACGGTACCCAAGTACGGCTCGATACCACTGTCGGCCCCTAATTTTTAGGGTCCACCGTGCATCATGCATCACTCCCGGATCAAGTAGGTGATACGCACAACCGAGACAAGATTGATATCAAAAACCATACTTTTATTAATCTAGGGGAAAACACGTTACAAGGTTCATATGACTTTACATAGCTTGGGCCATTTGCCTTACAACGTACATCGAGTTTCTACTACAAAAACGATCCTATGATGTCGTGGTTCCATTCCTACTGTGTAACTTGGAGTGCGGACGCAACCCTAGCCTTATGCCTACTCTCGTGTCCTAGTCATAGTAGTCTTCGAGTAGTTCCTTCATGTGGTCGTATGGCTCCGCCTTCGTGTAGTCTTCAAATGTCCCTATCCTTGCGCTAGTCCTTGTGCTCCATCCTCGTGTGCTCTTCTTATAGCTTCACTCCTAAAAACATAGAATAGAGAGGATTGAATACATAAAGTACTCAAGCAAGCCCTAATTTTGGGGTGGAGGGAGGTGAAAAGGTTGTATGTGGAGGTGGTTAGTGGTAAAGGTGGTATGCGGAACAATTATAAATATAGGTTGGGCCCCGGGCAGGGTATTACCATCCTCACCAGTTCCCGGGTTAATTATAGGTTACCTCAACATAAATACATCTTACCGAGATCATCATAGTGTGGAAGTCTAATCATTTGGGACCTCATCCCAGCGGTTGCCCATTACCAAGGACGTGGCTATTCGAATAGGATTAGCAAACTCTGCAGAGGTGTACAAATTTCCCCACATGATAGGCACGGTCCATCACCAACGCGTTTGGCTGTAACAGCCTAACGAGACCTCATACCCGAGAGGGCGCTACCTTAGATTTCCATATAATTCCACCACGGACTACTCGGGATCGGAACCCATAAGCACATCGGGATGATCACACAAAGATCCTAAAATATCAAGTGGTTGGATGATCACATAGCATCCAGATTAAATAAAAGGGTGCTCGCACCCGGCACAACAACAAGTTTTACATGGAAGACCACATAGCAACCATGCCGATCGGACCACGGTAGATCACACAGCGGCCGTGTCCTCTCGTTAGTCCGTTGCCACTCCGGCCTCCTAGCAGAAATTATACTTCTATCTAACGGGGTGTGAGATCAAGTCTACCCATATAGACATGTGGCTGTACGAAATTCGGCTAGGCGAGATGGCCAATGAACCGGTCCTTATGTGACCGAGGCGAGTATCTCCCAACGGGAACCCTCACCGTGCGAACTCCGCCAAGGTAATCCATACCATATGAATTACCCTTCACTCGCCCCATGTCGTGGTTGGTCCAATTTTACCAACTTAAATTCCATAGGTATTATCCTCAAATTCATAATTCTCAAATCTCGTCGAGGTTACCAATACCTTCTCATAAATCACATTATCATAAACAATTCTCACAAATCATTATGGATCAGCATTAATTCATAAACGAGGATTTAAGTAGTATATATTAAGATTATTAAATGGTGGGGTTGGGTATGGTGTGTTTATGGTGGAGGCTAGAAAAATGTAGAGGTGGTAGAAAGGAATTAATTAAAGAAATGGTAATATAGGAAAAAGGGTGAAGATTAGGACTTGCCTCTATTCGAAGATGAGCACATCCGAGGTTCGATTCGATGCTTCGGCTCCTTGATTCTTGTGTAGCGGTTTCCGTGGTCCTTCGAGTTCTCCATGTCTTTTATCCTATGCTTGTCTAGCGCGGCACCCGAGTAAGGAAACAACGAGCAAGGCATACAACACAAGCATAATCAAACAAGATAGAGGGGATGGATTGTTAGATAGGCCTATTATTACTAGGTGAACCTCGATAGGAGGGAACCCGACCAGTCATCACGAGATGGCCCGATCGGCTTTTGTGTCCACAAGGTTAGCGACACATACACTCATACATATGCATGTGCCTTGGGTTAGTTTAGAGGAAGGTGGAAGATTAGGTCAGCCATACATAGGCATATTCCCAAGTGTATATATTTATATATACACGGGGAATATCCTTGTACGTGAAGATTTTTGTATATCTATTTATTTTATAAAAGAAAAACAAGGCAACCAAAACTAGAATTTAAGTGGCACCAAATAATGGAGCAAGGGGTGTGTATAAATAGAGCTTGATTTTAGAGGAATTTAGGAAGTGGAACGGGAGTACTCGGAGCTAGGATAAAGAAGATATGAACTTGTAAGGATTGGACATGAGTTGATATATGGAAAAATGAACTTGAGAATTTATTCTGGAAATTGGAATAATGGGAATGGGGTGGAACTACGTAGGTAGGATCTAGAGTGTACCTAGTTTATTTAGGAATTTTTCGGGAATTTTCTACGTAATGAGAGAGGACTTGCTCGGGCTCCTGCACACATCTCCCGAGTGCGCGTAGCATCTCTACTCAATATTGTTGCTAACGTGCACTGTCAAACGTGCTTGGCATGGCATTGTTACGTGAACCCGCTCGTTCGTTTGTTCAACGAACTCACTTTGCTAAGTGTGGTTCACGTATGCCACGTACACAGCAATGTGAGCTTGGCGTGCTCACTTTGGCTCATGCGACATGGCCAGCCTGAGACTGCTAGACGACGTTCGTTTGACTCGTTCCCAGTGGTGCACGGCAGGAGATAGTTCCCGGCGGCTCCGTCCTCTGCTCTGGTATGACCAGTGGAGCGAGCACGGCGTTTGACGGTGGTAGATCGTGGCGAGGTCCGAGGTGGCGTCGCGTCTCGAGTGTGGCAGCTGCTCCGAGCGGTGCTTCGGAACAAGGCCGGGGTGCTCGACGATGTTCTCACGGATCGCGGCGATGACCACGGAGTCGATGGTGCTCATCGGCTCCGGGTCGTACTTGCACGTGGCGGCGGCGAGCGCAAACGACGTCGGCCTTCGGTAGCGGGCGGCGGCGGTGCCGACCATGGCTCTAGCTTGGTCCGCGGTGCGGCGGCGGACTCGGCAACAACGGCACCGGCCCTTGGTGACTCCTACGCGACGAACGTAAGGCACGTGTTCCGCACGGTGCTCATCCGTTTGGTGGTGGCTTCGGTGTTCGAGCTCCGTGATGATTCCTCATTGGCGGCCATGGACAGCTATTTATAGCCGAAGTAGTTCGGTGCGCACGAAAATATCTTCGGCGATGGCTGGCTTTTATAGCCTTGGCGAGTGCACACAATAAGGCGGTGGTGAGCATAGGCGGTGCCCGGAGCAAGCGGCGGAGATAAGCGAGTTCGTTCTCCCGCTTCCCGTGTTCGAGCTAGTCCCCCGGTGTCCAGCCATGGTGGCCTCGCCATCCTTTTTATAGTTGAGGTAAGGTGGTGGAGCACAAGAGGACGGTGGAGCACAGTGAGGTGATAGCCAGAAAATATCTCGGCAATGGCAGACCTCGCACGGCAAGGCGCGCTCCAGCAAGATATTTTGCGGCAAGGCAGACATGGTTCCGTCCGGGCAGGTCAATGGGCACAGTGGCCACGGTAACTCGGTGACGGGATGGAACGGCGCAGGGCAGCCAGGTGACAGCCGAGAGGCGCAGCACGAGCTAGCATGTATATATATGGGTGTGGGTGGTATATATATATATATATATATATATATATATACATACATATATACCTATATATGTGTGTGGGGGTTATATATATACGGGTGTGTGTGGTATATATATACACATATATATGTTTGTGTGGGTTATATATATACGTGTGTGGTATTCCAGCGGCAGCAGCTGGGCGCAGCGACGGGCGACTTCGCGAGCGCGGCGGCTACATGACGGCGTCGTCCTCGACACGGCGACCAGGTGGCTGGGCGGCGGCCGGCAGGCTTCGGTTGGCGCGGCTTCGACACGACGAAGGCAGGAGCGCAGTGCTCGACTTGCAGGCCTCGGCGTCGGTCGCTCCGGCTCTGAGCTCGGCTCATGCTCTCCTGGACGCCTCCCCAATGGTGAGCTTGCCGTCCTTTTATAGGCAGAGCAAGGTGGTGGCCACTTCAGCAACCGATGGATGACGACAACGGAGAGAGGCGGTTCGTGCGTACGCGTTGTCCACGCGGTGTGCTGCCTGTCCAAGTTGCTTGCTTGCTTGCTTTCTTGCGTGCGTGTGTGCGTGCTGCTTGCGTGCTAGCTGCCTTGCTTGCTTGCTTGCGTGCATGCGTGCGTGCGTGCGTGCCGCTTGCTTGCTAGTGGTATACATGTACGCATATACGCATATTTGCACATATACATATATATACGTATACATATATACACATATGTATGCATATATACACATATATACTTATATGCACATATACTTATATACATATATACACACATATGCTCGCATATATACATATATACGCATATGTGTACATGCCTTTGTATCTATGTACTTTTCATCTCCCATATGATAAGAAGATTTATCTTCCCAAGTTTTCTAGAAAATAAACTAGCGCACATGAGTGGATTCGAATTGGATTTGAGAGGGACCGAATATGTGGTGGACTTGGTGATTTACGGAAATGGAGGATGGTAAGGAAAATATTATTTGATGCCAAAATAAATCCTAGAGCACAAGCAATCATCAAGGCGACGAACAACGACCTATATCTCTATATGGTGAATTTTAATGCAGGGTTTTTAGAAAACATTTTATTTTAAGAAAATAGGTTTTCCCAAGCAAAAATAAATTAGTCAAGTTTTATTTTGTTGTAAATTCAAAAAAATTTAAATTTTTAGTGAATTTTATAATGATGCAAAACACAGGGTGTTACACCTATGCCTGTGGATGAACAGTTGGGTGAAAACCCTGCCCGGTATCCTCCGAGCCGATGGTGGTGGTGTGGGCTGCGCCATCTAACTTCTTGAAAGCGTTGAAGTTTTTGTTTGTCAGAGGCAGGATGGGGTTGACGGACCTAATCAAGTGCTTCTCCAGCATTATTGTTGGCGTATGCAGGATGGGGTCGCAGTGGATGCTTTGCCGCTATCACTCTTCTTTGACAGATGCTTTGCCTTCGATGCTGCTTAGGAGGATGCTTTGCCACCGATGTCACTTCGTGACGCCCCCTCATGCCGGCTGTTGAGGGCATGATGGCCCCTCTCTTTTGCGAATGGTTTGCCGCATTCACTGTAGCGGATGCTTTGCCGTCATATTACTCGAGCAGATACTTAGCCACCCTAGTCATGTCTGTTCTTGGTGGATGCTTTGCCACTGTGGCTTCACCTCCTTTGCTGGCAGCCTGTTGATGTATTTTTCCTTGCAGGTTCAGTAGGTTAGGTTTGTGGTGGAGGGTCTCTCCGCATCGCATTTCTTTTTGCTTTTTTATGGCTTCGGTTACTAACCACTTCCTCAGTGATTCTGTAACCTCCATTAAGGGTTCACCAGTAATTGTGCCATGTAAGCTTATCTTTCGCCCCCTTCTTCTTAATAAAATACACGTGAAGTTGTGTTCTCAAAAATATATATATATCAAACTACAAATGTCCCCATGTGTTGTTATCATTGTAAATGGAAGTGAGTTCAGTAGAGCGAGGCAAGGAAGCTGTGCATCAATCAAAACAATGGTAAGCACACCGAGTCATTTCATCCTCCATTTACTTCTATGTGTTCTTCCATCTCTTTGTCTGTTTTCATCTCTCATTTTGTTATGAACCTCCCATGGCTACGAATTCATTGAGGTTTTATTTTGTATTTTTAGGACGTGGAAAAATGAAAATCATTACGGAGATGAGGAGCGAAATCAAAGGGAGGTTGTTGTATTCCGTTTTTTTTTTTCAACAAAGCAAATTGATCTGTGTGCTGGTGTGAATCCAATGATTTTTTGGTTAGTATTCCGTATGTTACAACGAGAGAAAGGTACAGAACATGAGGAGCCAACAAATGTTGTGGCAAGGCTTCATTTTGCCCTTCTTTGCAAGGACTATTTTGCCTTTGCCCCATGTGCCCCTTATATCCTAGAATAGAGGAATTTTACAATGGTTCAAATAAACATGGACCATCCATTCGACGAGTACCTAGAGGAACTAAATAGGTGGGGATGGTACCAAAATTAGGTGGAACAAGTACTATAATATATATGTATCCAGGTTTATTTTTTATTTTTCTTTATTTTTCCGGTTATGGGTAACTGGTCACAGCGCCTCACTAAAGGAGACATTCTCGCACGTATTGAACAAACCAAGAATAAAAGAGTCAATTGGATCACACAAGTGTCCCCTATGCTACGCTACTCACGATGATTTTACAACAAGCTAGCCTAACCAATAATTAGAGTGAGTGAGGTAACATGGCCATGGAAAATGAAGAATAAAAGAGTCAAATGGATCACCAAGCAATCCAATAAAAATATAACTTTCACTCTAATATGATAAATATGTTGCTTAGGCACCACTGGATATGTGTCATTCCTGTGCCGGCACTATGGTCGGGTGGAGGTCATGGCACAAGAATAGCATTGGACATAGGTTGTCCCTGCATGGGCACATCTAAGACCTAACGGGCCAAGTGGTCTTTATGTATGGGCCATATGTCAGCGGTCGATAGTTATTTGTGCTATCCAACGCTAGACTTGGATTATGGGCTCTATCAGCAAATAAAAAATCCATCAACGCTCAACCATCACAATCATCTCGTTTCTGTCTCGCAAACCCTCATCCCGTTTCTGTCTCGCACACCCTCGGTGCTTCCTCCATGGGTCCATCTCTCTCTCTCTCTCTCTCTCTTCTTTCCATCTACGCTACCATATCCACCTATCCCTCTGCCCAAATCAGTGTAACTCCACCCTGATGATTTTGTGGTGACCTCATCCAAACAACAAGGGGTGGTCCTCTTTAGGGACGAAGCTGGTCAACCGACCCAGATGATTTTGTAGTGACCTCTGGTACCCAGCGATTTTTAGCCACATTGGACGCCACCAAAAATTACGTGCCACTGTGGTAGCTCAGCACCCCAGCAAAAAGTAGTAGTGGACTTGTCACCGTTTGCTAGAAATTACTCCCTCCGTCTAAAGAAGAGACGTCTTTGACTTTCGGATATCCTGTTTGACCATTCATCTTATTCAAAAATTTTATATAAATTATAAAATATAAATAAATCATTAATATATTTTTAATGATAAAATAAGTCATAACAAAATATATGATATTTATACAAATAAATTTGAATAAGATAGATGGTCAAACAAGATATCTAAAAGTTAAAAACAACACTTAATTTTAGCATGGAGGGAGTACATCATTTTCCTGAGGTCCGGTCAACAGTGATTTCCTTTAGGATGGTGCTTCTTCATCTTTATGTAGTTGTGCAGTCAAGGTTCCTTGGGTCACATCCTCCTGGTCCTCTCAACATATTCTATCCTATGCTGTCTAGCACTGACAAGCGTCCGGTGGTTGGGTGTAACAAAAAAAAAAAAAACTGAAGGGAAAAGGTTAGAAGGGCTAAGGCCCAGCCAGCCCACCATCACCCTCAGGCCCAAGACGCCCCCAACACTAGAAGGCACATCCCTTCCCCATCAGTTGCTCTTCCTCCTCCTGTTCGTGCTCGTCCCTTCCAGAAATGCCTCCTCCTTCCCTGCACCCTCTCCCTCTCTGGAACCTTCCACAAACCAGTAAGAACCAAGGGAAAGAGGAAAGATGGATTGAGGGCGAGGAGAGGATCGAGAAGAGCTGCAACATGGTGTAGACTGACTTTTTCCCCTTTTGTTTCTTGCTGCCCTAGCTTGGGGATAATCAAGGTGAGATGCTTTTCCCTTTGGGCCCTCTGATTGAGATGTTTTGGATGGCCTTTGGCTTTGGTATTAGTTGTTGTTGAGGGAGAAATCATCTATGGAAATCAAATTCAGTATTCTGCTGCCTGACTGTCTGAGCACTATAGGTGTTACCATAGTTTCAGTGACCTAAATGTCATTTTCTTTGAAAGTGGATAATACGAAAATTGTAGAGGAGCTTCAGAACTATTAGCTCACAAAATTCATGATTTTATCTTGATTGGTTTGGGAGATATAGATTTTCTAAATTACCGGTTATGTTCTGTCAATGTTTTGGACAGAACTGAATCTAGCAGGTTTTCGAGGACCTTAGAAGCTTTATATGACTTTACTAACTATATAGGACTTATAGTACTTTTATTTAGCTTTCCAGATTGGTAAGAATCATAGCTTTTGGTTAAGAGGAACTCTAGATATAGGTTTCCAAAGTTGGATGTATTGTTTCCTCTGCAGAATTTTCAGTTTAAGCTTTGCTCCTGCATTAGAACATCTTGCTGACCCTATCTACAAATATGAGTAATATGAAAACTGTAGATCATGAGATGGTCTGATATCTGGTGAAATTTCATAATTTTTGGATAAGTGGATATGGAGTTATAAAAATGTGAAATCTGCTGTCTCAATTGCTAGACAGTTTTCTGAAGTTTGTCTGTAACTGCAATTTAGGCCATCTAAAAGGCATGATAAAAATAGAAGTTCTGCATGAGAGTTGTAGGCCTTGTTGTGCAGATTCTAAATGTGTTTTTATTTGCTATCATAGCCTCAATAGATTGATTGATACAAAAAGGTGAAGCAGCAGTGCTGCAGTTGGCTTGTGGCCTTTTTCCGCTGTTTGGTTTGGATGGTGGTTTGGGAGGGGACGTAGGAGCGCTTTACTTACCGTAAATACTTGTTGGTTTGAGTTGTTATCAGATCTTGCATTGTCAAAACAGGAGGTAGTGCCCCGGATCATACCTAGAGCGGTCATCTCCTCGTTGAAGGCAAGTAAACGTAGCGGTGGTTTGCTACAAGCTCTAACTTGCCATTTACTCTACCTCCACTTTAAAATTCAGAACCACAACTAATTCACTATGGCCTTTCAAACCATGTTTCATTCTTTGACTTGTCATCTATGCCTTCTATGAGAATATCTATTCATTTACTGATGGTTGATGATGCTCATGTAATGGAATGTAGCACAATGTCTCTATGGAGACGCTTTAGATGTTATATGTGGTTTATCATTCCTTCTAAATCATTGCATTGCACTTGCATTGACATATGGAGTTTTGTCGCTGCTGCTAGCTGCGACCGTACCGGTACAGCATCGTTTATTGGGCACAACGATGCGGCTTCATACCTTGTTGGGTATGAAGACAGGAGACATGGCATTTGCATTGCATATGCATTATAAATTTGGACTATGGCTTGGGGAGAGTTTGTGAGAAGCCATGCTTCTCTAAGGTTTGATGTTGGTTGATCGTTATCATACATATGAGGCTGTGTCACTTTTTGGATCTATCTAATTGACTACTGTTAGTTTGCACATAATTGAAGATTAATTTATTGCTTATTGTACTTGTAGTTTAAAATGTCTTATGAAAGCGGTTTACTTGCTGAGATTTTTATATCTCACACCCCTTTCTATCTTTCCAGGCACTCAGGTGGATTTTGCTTGAAGGGTGGGGAAATAGCAGCACTTTCGGCACCTAATGTCATCTTTAGTGTGAAAATTTATACTGTAATGATAATAGTACTAGAACTTAGACTTTACATTGATCAGGAGCTCCTACTTTGGCTTGTGGCTGATGTTGGGAAGTCTTTCTAGACTTAGTTTGATGATGATATGTTCATGAGGATGCTATATCTCGTTGTTCAGCTTACTTATATTATATGCTTATGTTGTTGCTTCCGCGTTACTCCGGTTTTGAGGGAAGATGTTGCCAAATCTCCTTGATGTTTGCTCTAGGTCCTAGCAAGCATGGTGGCATCTTAAGGTAGAATGAGTTTTGGGGTGTTAAATAGGGTGTGTGGAATTAGTGTGGAAAAAATGCGAGACTTGCCATAGGTGATTGTGTGGTGGCTGTTTTTTTTTTTACTGTATGGTGGCTGCTTTGTGGTAAAACAATTTTGTCTATTTCTTGGCATAGTTTAATGTTTTTTTGTGATTTTGAAAATCAAATTTTGGAGGAGGATGAATATCCAATTTCAGTGGAGGTTGGCTTAATAGAACTGTCCCATAAATTTATTTTCAGGTTTTAAAATTATTACCATAAATATCTCATGCTTGTAACTGATGGAAAATTAGGAACTGTCCTTGAAATCGATTTTGACTCTTAAAAATAAATCTTTTGCGCTGTACTGAAAGATGCATCCATCCCGTGCAATCCATATTCATGGAGGTTAGGTAGAACATAACGATTGGGAGAAATGCACAGCTGATTTGACAACTTCACATCCACACACCGAGTTAGCTTTACCGCCCCTGCTAATAATCTGGACAAATTTCTTGGTTGATGCCGATGTGCTGAATCATATCAGGTACGACTAACAACAGGGACCACCCATGACCATGTAGATTTAGTCTACTATATACTGTCCGCAAGGCATACAGGGCAGTTGCAGTGAACCTACCATCTTCAATATGCCAACCAATAGACTTTTTTTTTTTTGACAACAACTTTGATATATATATTAATTAAGGAAAAGCAGCGATACAAAGGCACCTTTAGAAAAGGTGATTACAAGATTACAAATCCTCAAAACAATCGACGATAGCAACATCAAGGGCAAGATAAAGCACGGTTGGCATCCCAGGTTGCACGGAACCTGCGAGATGCCGATGCGGAAGGGCCTCGCTACTATGAGCTGAGGTATAGGTGGGCTTCCAACTTGTAGAGATAGCATCTCCGACGACCAACTATACTGTAGAAGCGCAATATCGGAGTAGAGAAGAAGTCGTTGAAGTCCTATGGAAGGCGGCCGAGCTTTACATAGCCAAAGACGATGCTTGCGACGAAAAAGGACCTGTAGAGAATGAAGCCAACACGCTGCAATTTTAGCCATAAAGGAGAGGGAGCTGCCCTGTCCACGTATTGTTGCTGCAAGCCATCCAGCTTCCAAGAGGTACTGCCACGAAGTAGAGGCACGTGTCACCCTTCTGGATCTGTCGTAGCCACCGTGAGAGGTTGAAGGCACGTGTCCTCTTGCTGGGCCCAACAAGGACGGCAGGCGCTCCTGCATGGTTAGCACGTTGCCAAGGTGGGCTCCACAGCACAGCCGGTGGGTCCCGCCACGATGTCCAGGAACAACGAACGCATCGAATCTGTGTGAATCGGCACGAAAAAAATCAGAGATCAACCAGCGATGGATTGGTCCGCCATGGCGCCTCAGCACCCTGCTGCGGCGGCGGCGAGATCTCTGATGCCCGCCCTAGACTTGGTGATCTGGTGCTTGTTGATGGAGGCTTGGGGCAGTCTGCAGGAGGCGGCGTCTTCGGGGAAGATGAGGTAGAGGTCGACCTCGTCGGCGTCCCGGCTGCGGGACCTTGTCACCACGAACCGCAGCTCGGAGCCATCGCATTACCCATCCTCGCAGGAGTACGAGATGTACACCGTCAGGCGCCGCGTCACCGGCAGCAGCTCGTAGTTGATCGCCTCCCGCGGGAACAGGCCCACGGGGAGGCTGTGCTCCATGGGCAGCCCGGTTGAGACCGCCGCCGGCCACCATGGCCGCCAGAGGTCCATCCATCCCATCACGGACAGCCCGCTGCCGAGCCCCATGGCCGCACCGAGCATGGCAGCAGCGTAGGGGCACAACAGGCGAGCCCAGAAACAACGAAGGCGACTGGCCCGCCTTATTGATAAGGACTGGAGTGCTAGCTGCATTTCGTTTTGCAGAACCAAAAATGAAATAAAGAAGGACAAGATGCATGCATCTATCGCCAAGAGACTACTTAGAAAGTTCTGCTCCGTACGTAAGTGACAACAACGTCTCTAAATTCGAGGCCACGTGCGTGATGCATGCGTAAAGTTGGAGTCGGTCATCGGGACTACTATATACTACCGTTTACGCAAATCTGAGTCAATTCAACGAAACAGTTTAAATACTCCTTGAGAAAAACAATAATTTAGTGATGCAGGCGTATGTGATGGGCACGTGAGGTTTTTTTTGTTGGAACTTGCCCAGTGCCTGATTTCAGGCAGGTGCTAGTGGTGCTGTTTTGTTTTCGAAGATTCATAGGGGTTGGCATAGAAGAAACCCAGCCAGCCATATACATATATGTATAGATGGCTCTCCAACTCCAACTGATATAAGCATTGTAGACTCGAAAAATTGTGTATACTTTTCCTACCCTTCCATCCGCAGGTTAGTCGTCGATCCAACTGCAGCTCTTGCTTATATATTATTACAATTAATTTTCCTATATGCATCTTGAAAAAGGTTTTGCGAACATGCTAGCTTCTTTCATTCATATAAAAGCTTTCTGCAAGTTTTTTTTTTTTTTTTTTTTTTTTTTTTTTTTTTTTGCGACTTCGTTTCTATTGTTCTATCTTACTTTTGTGTTGTAATCATATCCCCTTTCGTTATCTGTATCTTTTTACGATCTTCTGTCCCTGCTAGCTAGCTAGAACAGTGCAAGAAAAAAAAAGAAAGGCTTCTTTTGTCTAGCCAATCTACAAAACGTGGGCAAGCTTTTGCTCGATATGATATAGGAGTATCAGATTTAACTGAGTCACCTTATTTGTTCTGAAAAAAGAAAACAATGAACATTACGCATCTTCATGTGAATAATTCTGGTGCTCCCCAAACCGTCCCCTCTTCTCGCCTATCTTCCTCGATCTGGTCTCACTCCACCATGTAACTTGTAGATCATCATGACTCATGAATCATGACTTCTCTCTCTCCATTATCTTGTTTTTAGATAACAAAAGTAGTTTTGGCATCATCACTGACCAAATCTAAAAATGAAAAGTCATCTCTTTTTAGACCTATACAAGAGCTTTGGCTCCATTTGTTGGAAAAGCAACATCATTTCTTGAAAGGATAATGCCCACAAACAGCTGCCGCCCCAATCAATAGCTTACATAACCAATCAGCACATGCTAATTTTCCATGTTTTAGAATTCTGGTATATGATTACAAGATACTTGTTGCAAGCATGTATATAGTCCCATGTATATTTCTAAGTTGTTCCATATTTATACAAATAAATTTGAATAAGACTGATGGTTAAACAAGATGTCTAAAAGTTAAAAACGATACCTAGTTTTAGGACGGAGAGAGTACATCATTTTCCTGAGGTCCTGTCAACAGTGATTTTCCTTTAGTATAGTGCTTCTTCATGATTATGTAGTTGTGCTGTCAGGTTCCTTGGGTCACATCCTCCGGGTCCTCTCAATATATTCTATCCTATGCTGTGTCTAGCATTGACAAGAGGAGGTCCGGCGGTAGTAGGGTGTGTGGAATTAGTGTGGAAAAAAATGCGAGACTTGCCATAGGTGATTGTGTGGTGGCTTTTTTTTTTTTTGTGACTGTGTGGTGGCTGCTTGATAGCAAAATAATTTTGTCTATTTCTTGGCACAGGTTAATATTTTTTTGTGATTTTGAAAATCAAATTTTGGAGGAGTATGAATATCCAATTTCGGTGGAGGTTGACTTAATAAAACTGTCCCAAAAATTTATTTTCAGGTTTTACAATTATTACCATAAATATCTCATGTTTGTAACTGATGGCAAATTAGAAACTGTTCTTGAAATCGATTTTGACTCTTTAAAAAAAAACTTTTGCGCTGTACTGAAAGATGCATCCATCCCGTGGAATCCATGTTCATGGAGGTTAGGTAAAACATAACTATTGGGAAGAAATGCACACAGCGCTACAGCAGATTTGACAACTTCACATGCACACACCGTGTTTAGCTGCACCCCTGCTTATAATCTGGGAAAATTTCTTGGTTGATGCCGACACGTACGACTAACAACAGGGACCACCCATTACTCATGACCATGTAGATTTTATAGTCTACTATATCGCAAGTCATACAGGGCAGTTGCAGTGAACCTACCATCTTCAACTTGCCAACCAATAGCCTTGGTCAAATGATAAGGACGGGAGTGGTAGCAGCATTTCGTTTTGCAGAACCAAAACTGAAATAAAGAAGGACAGATGCATGCATCTGTCGCCAAGAGACTACTTAGAGCATCTCCAAGAGATGTTCTAAATCTTTCTGTAAAACACGATTTAGCTATTTAGGGCATGTATAGGGCGTCTTTTTCCCCGTCTGTGTACAGTGCTTTTTTGCGAAAAGAACCCTGGGAACGAGCAGACGAGCCCGCCTCGTAGCTTCGTGAGAAGACGAGCGTGGCTCGTGCTCGAAGGTGCTCTCGTCTCTCCAGAGACCCGCTGTATGGCGAGTCGACGAGCCATGAGCGGGAGGATCCAGGATGCGCGCGCGAAGGGAGTTGAGAGCGCGCGGGAGATGGATTTTGCGTGCCAAATCCACCGCCTCCTCTGTATATTCTTCGTTCTTCCTGGGCACCTTCGACAGCAGAGATGGACCACCCTAGCACACCACCGGATTCACAGCAAAAGAGTACGAGCACGGTGGCAGCGGTGGTGGCGGCGGCTGGAGTAGCGGTGAGGCGGAAGGGCAAGGTGAGTGATTTCAGGTAGGTGCTAGTGGTGCTGTTTTGTTTTCCAAGATCCATAGGGGTTGGCGTAGAAGAAACCCAGCCAGCCATATATATGTATATATAGATGGCTCTCCAACTCCTACTGATATAAGCATTATTGACTCGAAAAATTGTGTGTCTACTTTTCCTACCCTTCCATCCGCAGGTTCATCGATCTAACTGCAGCTCTTGCTTATATATTATTACAATTAATTTTCCTATATGCATCTTTGGAAAATGTTTTGCGAACATGCTAGCTTCTTTCATTCATATAAAAGCTCTCTGCAAGTTTTTTTTTTCGACTTCGTTTCTGTTGTTCTTACTTTTGTGTTGTAATCATATCCCCTTTAGTTATCTCTGTATCTCTTTTACGATCTTCTGTCCCAGCTAGCTAGCTAGAACAGTGCAAGATAAAAAAAAAAAAAAAAAGAAAGGTTTCTTTTGTCTAGCCAATCTGCAAAACGTGGGCAAGCTTTTGCTCGATATGATATAGGAGTATCGATTAAACCGAGTCACCTTATTTGTTTTGAAAAAAGAAAATGATGAACATTACTCATCTTCATGTGAATAATTCTGGTGCTCTCCAAACCTTCCCCTCTTCTTTCCAATCTTACTCGATCTGGTCTCACTCCACCATGTAACTTGTAGATCATCACGACTCATGAATCATGACTTCTCTCTCTCCATTATATTGTTTTTAGATAACAAAAGTAGTTTTGACACCATCACTGACCAAATCTAAAAATGAAAAGCCATCTCTTTTTAGACCTATACAAGAGTTTTGGCTTCATTTGTTAAAACAGCAACATCATTTCTTGAAAGGATATTGCCCACAAACAACGGCCGCCCCAATCAATAGCTTTTTTTTCTCGAATACGCAGGAGAACTGAGTATCATTGTATTAATAGAAGAGAAATGAGTCATACAGAGACCCAAACACACACACACATACACAACACCAACACACCTCCACTTACTGACTGGAACTAATCACCTATGATTGAGATGAAAGACATGACCAGAGACCCTCTAAACATCATCAAGGGCTATGTACCGGGGACAGTCCTTTAGCACCAGCCACAGACCAAAGAAGGGCTTCCTCCCGAGCAATGTTCAACGCTGTAGACATTCTAGGGGTAGCTCTGTTGAAGACACAATCATTTCGATGTTTCCTTATCGTCCAGGCTGCTAGGATAATGAGGGAATTCAGTCCCTTTCGTGCATCTTCACTTATTGTCAAGACCGCCTTGTCCCACCAATCATCAAAGGAGGAAACATCTAGCTGCGGGGTTAATGCTGCCAACCCGATGCTATGTAGGATGACATACTAGAATTGTCTTGCAAACACACACCTAATGAGAAGGTGTTGAATGTTGTCTTCTTCCTGATCACATAGCAGACAACAGTCCGGGTGAGGAAGACCTCTTCGAGCCAACCTGTCTGCAGTCCAGCAGCAATTGTGAGCAACCAGCCACATGAAGAAACGGCACTTAGGGGGGGGCCCAAGATTTCCAGATGCGCTCATATGGGGCGAAACTAAGGGCTCCCTCAAAAAGTGCATCATAGGCTGATTTAGCTGTATATTTACCTGAGGCAGAAAGCCTCCAAATATGCCTATCAGGAATCCCCTCCTGTAAAATTATATCCTCTTACATAACCAATCAGCACAGGCTAATTTTCCATGTTTTAGAATTGTGGTATATGATTACAAGATACTTGTTGCAATCATGCATATAGTCCCATGTATATTTCTAGGTTGTTCAATATTTATTTTTATTGCACCTGTACTCGATGAATGTTGTACTGATCTAACAACATTTCTAGGAGTTAAATTTCATAAGAGGATTGTTTCCCCTAAGAAGAAAAATTGTCAAGAGAATGTTTTTTTGGTCATCTTTTCTATGGCTCTTGAGTTAATAAAATTGATTGACTTCCATACACTTGTTTTTGTATGTGACAATAATGTAGTGTGACAAACAAACTTTCATTCTGTTCCTTGTTTAATAAAGGAAACATAAATATGTGACCTTCTTGTTCTTGAATGGTAGATAAGGAATAATGGATCCTGAAGCTAATGAGCCCAATACTCTACAAGACCTGCTATTGGACGATATCATAGGATATCCAATTAGCCTTAAGCTATCCGTATTGGAAACCATCACAAAAAACTTTTCTGTCGAGCAGATTATTGGAAGTGGTGCATATGGGACAGTTTACAAGGTATGCAAAATATTATTCTAAAAAAAGGTATGTAAGATGTCTATTGCTATATCTAATTCTTGATTTTGTAAGAGCTGAAGCCCATTTGAAAACTTATCATATCTGTTGATTCCACAGATCTGGATATAAGTTGTAGTATGTGAATGTACGCCCCAACACAACACACGCCACACCCTACACATGCCACACCCAACACACGCCAACACACACCACCTAGAGCGCACGCTAGACCTAGAACCTATAATAGTACATGCCTGCAAGAGATTCACGAAGACTCTAGCTTCGCTAGTGACGGGCGCGTCGCCTCCCCTTGTGGACCATGGGCGCCTGAGGATACCTGCAAATTTATTTGGGGATAAAACCCCGGTGAGGGACGGAGGTCAAGCCCGGGGCTCGAACCTGCGCCGGCAGCGAGCGAACGCGCTCTTGCCACCCGCGCTAACGCGCGGTCCTCAACTTATCATATCTAGTTTAACTAATTCATGAGGTAGTCCATGCTACTCATTTCAAGAACGAATCCGATCAATGAATCTGATATTAAATATTTTTTAACTTTTATTTGAGTTATTCAAGAATATTTTTCATAGGTAAATATGGTAGTTGTAGCCTATAGGATAATCCAGCTGCCCTTTTTTTAGTTTATTATTTGTATATGGGCCTGATTTGACTATCTCGCTTCTTACCATAAAAATACTTGGCATTTTAACTTTCACATATATGTTTAAAATTCACCAAATTTATATCATTTCTTGAAAAAATTTAAAGACAAACCTACCAATGTCAGGACTTTTATGTCCCTAAACTATATGTTTTGAGAGTTATGGATGGTCAAAGTTTTCACTGTGAAGGACCGGAATCGGCGACCAGAGGGGGAGGTGAATGGGAGCCTCAAATTTTTCTCAAAATATTCAGCCGTTGTCCCAAATTCACCACCAAGAGCAAGAATTCTTCAAATCTAAAATATTCAAGCCAACCGGTGACGAGAGTACCTAGAACAATTCATTGGAGCGATAGAAACCCAACGCAACAAACGGCATGCGAATCCGAGCTCGAACGACCAAGTTATACACAAAACAGGAAATCGACGCTAGTAAAATTCACTAAAAAAATCACCAGAAAAATGTTCTTCCACTTCTCACCACACTGGAAGGAAATAAGAGATGACTGGCTACAGCAACTCCTGACAGCCGAACACGAGAAGCAGAAAACTTGTCTACCGAGAATGTCAAGAATGAACAGGAGTTAATTTAATATTCCTTGAAACAAATAACGGGAACAAGCTAATGCTATTTGGCCAACCAAAAACAAGCACGTACACAACTACAGGTGCTGTCCACTGACGTGCTTAGCTTGCTAGATGAGCTGATCCAAAACGCAAAGAAATAGAAGCAAGCAAGCTGGTGCTTTTCACAAATAAAGCCACGAACAGGAGGTCTCCTTTCCTCACCGCGAACTCAACCTGTACCAAACAAATGAACTGGGCTCGAAGGCACCAGACACAATCGAACAGAGCAGCTGTTCCCCACTAGCCGGACATCAGACAGGAACACTCTCGATGCCTGGAACCTGCACGGCGGCGGAACCAACGAGCACCAGGGAACTTGTCGGAACAGAAATTCTGCTGAACCAGAAAGCTAAACACAGCACGGCACCACAGATCGACGATTCTGGGCAAAGGATCCAACTAGCCGAGATCTGATTTACCTGATAACCAAAAAGAAAATACACAAAGGGAAAAAGAACACAGAACCTGCTTGGACTCTGCTGCTGTCCCCCAAATCTAGGCGAGCGGACTGGGCACCAGCAGCAAGCAGCAGTCGCCGCTCTTCGAGAGCACATACGGCGCCTGTGCACCGGTGCCTGTGGCGTAGCTGCACAGCCTTCCGAGCAGAAACTCCCCACGGCAACAGAAGAACGAGTCGAAAGGGGCTAGCTGCAAAGACGAGTGGACGACTAACAGAGCTGCTTGCCTGTTGCTGTGGCCGGGGCTCTTAAGCCAGGGACTGGCACCATAGTGCTAGATGTGATGTCCGGTCCAACAAGCACACACAGGAAGAACAGCCGAACAGCTGGAGATGCCCACAACAAATGAACAAAAATCAAACCAAAAATTCATGATTCAAACCCAAATTTCGTACACAGATTTCACCCAAGAACACAAAGGGGAAAAATGAACAGCACAAAAAAGTCACAGATAAAAAGGATGAACCCACGGGACACGAGGAGGATTCAGGCTCGTATTCCCAAAACAAAATCCCAGTTTTACACAGATGAAATCTTGTCTGTGGACCTCAAGAACTAGAGCAAACCCTAACCTAGAGAGGGGAAAATGAAAATGGTTCTAGAGGTAAGGCTGAGTGGAGGCAGCCCCTCTTATTTATAGGCATATTATACAATTCCACTTGTGCCCCTAGATATTTTTAGAGCGAACCACCTAACCAAGGGCACTATAGTCCAACTCAAGATTTCGTGATCCGACGGCCACCGCGCCTTCTCACTGGTAGCTTCGCTTTGACGCGAACTCATCGATGCCGTCACGTGTCGTCCGTCCCGCATCGGGACCTCCGCCCGGGTTTTGAGGCCCAACCCCGCGAAACCCGCCGCCGATGGTTTTGAGGCGAAACCACCAAACCGTCCGTGAGTAGCGTAGCTCGTACGCGTCCCCCGCCGTGTACACTTGCACTTGTCGATGTCCCAAGTGTCAGCCACCGTGGCTGGCCGCCCGGTCTGTAGGTCCCTCGATCCAAGCCTCATGTCCGCCCTTCACCGCACCGGTCCGTCAGCATGGCACGCCCTGCTTGATCTTCACCAACCGTCGACCACCGCCTCTGAGCTCGACATCTGCACAACACAAGCCAAGAGACACCATTGTTCGACACGAGTCCGCGTGCCACTTCACCAACCGTCGACCACCGCCTCTGAGCTCGACACCTGCACAACACAAGCCAAGAGACACCATTGTTCGACATGAGTCCGCGTGCCACGGTTAGAGAAACACACTCACACACGCCAATTGTGTTGGCATGTTGACAATCGCTCATCACAAAAACTGCAACACAATGGCTATGAAAAAGCCATGTGTCTGCACACTAGTTTGACCGGATCATGTCCAAAATGTCAAGTAATTATAACTTGAATGAGTACATCACCACTGGGCCTTTTCTGTGTTAGGTATTGGCAACTGTGTTTAAATATTCGAATTCTAAATTCAGCTCTAGGTTTTTTAAAGCCAATATAATCTATTCTTACAGGGTAACCATCAAATTGAATGACCAATTCTTTCAGCATTCATAGCTAGATTATTTCTCTTTTCTAGCCATGGTACGTACGTTTTATTGCCTCAGATGGCCGTAGAATTATTATTATTACAAAATAATTTACTAGGGTATTTGAAAATACACAGGGAGTGCTCGGAGATGGGTTTGTTGCGGTCAAGAAGTTATACTCACATCATGTAATCGAGGACAAACCATTTGAACGTGAGGTTGACTGTCTGATGAGGATTAGGCACCACAATATAGTCTGGTTTGTTGGATACTGTGCTGAAACGCGCGTGGAGGTAGTGCGGCAAGGAGGGAAAAATATTTTTGCTGAAGCAAAAGAAAAGTTGCTGTGCTTCGAGTATTTGCATAATGGAAGCCTTCGCAGCCATGTTACTGGTATGATTGTGAAACAATAAACATATATGTGATCTAGATGCGCGGAATGGACTTTTTCCTAAGTACTTCTTCCAATCCAAAATACTTGGCGCACTTGTGATTTATCATGGTCCAAAATATATTTAGGCGTTACTTTCTACTAGAATAAGGTTTATTATGTAATGTGTTTATGAGATTCCGTATGTACTTTTAAACGCAAATATACATGTATGATATTATGATGTAAATGCTTTTTTTAGACTAGATATCTTAAAACATTGCTTTAAATATGTATAAACATAATGTCTTGCAATTTGCAATAGAGGGAAATTCTTATCAATGTGTTTCTATGGAATTTATTTAAATACTCTGTTGGGATTTGTAATGTCAAGATGTTTCAGAAATTTATGCAATAATCTGTAAAGTTTTAACAAAGAATTCACAGGTATGAAGATTAGAGCATTAATAATCATATCATTGTGCAAAATTGGAAGAAAAATTATTTTGTACATTGAAGAAAACAACAAATGCACAATGGTCATCCCCTTTTCTCCAGTGTCCTGATTGTAAGTCTTGTGTTCCATGTAAAATCGTTGAGTCCAGTGTCTAGCAAACAAATATATAAAAACCTCTATGTGGTATGCTGTATTCAAATTTCTAAAAAAAAAAAAAAGTTGAGTTATCGATGCTCTCATCTACAAATATGGTATACCAATATAGTGAGCCACCTACTGGCTTTACATATAGAGTTTAAGTCCTTATAACGTGCATGTAGACAAATTATATCGAATTTGTATTGCACAAGTTGTGCTAAATAACAAGGTTGTGGCAATGAAATAAGTTTGGTACACTACTGTGAAGTTCCAATATAAAAAAAATATGTATACTTCATTTATTGATGATCTGAGGATTCATCATTCCTTTACTGTCCTTGATGTAATTGAGTGATATTCATTTTTACTTATACAGCCAAACCTTTTGGGCTCCAATGGCAAGTTTGTTACAAAATAATAAAAGGAATTTGTCTGGGTTTGCAATATCTGCATGAGAGGCACATAATTCATCTAGATCTGAAACCAGATAATATATTGCTTGATGATGACATGACACCAAAAATTGCGGATTTTGGTTTGTCAAGGCTCTTGGATGAAGGAAAAAGCCGAACAATCACTCAAGAAAAACTTGGAACACGGTGAGCCTGGCATATAGTTTCCCTAAGACATTCACATTTAATAAGAGATACTATCTGTCCATTTGTTTCATTCTCTCTGGTGTCAGCTCTGTTTTGGGCCCCTGTCATGACTTTGCTGGTGTTCATGCATGCAGGGGATACATAGCACCTGAGTACTTAGACAATGGAGTGATCACAGTCAAGGCAGACATATACAGCTTGGGTGTGATGATCAGACACATGGTGATGGGACCTAATAATCAGGGAGCTATGATTGACGATGTATATTGATGGAGAAATATATATATATATATATATACTACATGGTTTATTCCAAATTATAAGTCATTATGCTTTTTTTTTTGACTCATAGCTTTTACTATGTATCTTAACATAATATATACCTAGGTGCATAGCAGAACCTATATATCTAGAAAAAACCAAAACGATTTATATCTTGGAATGGAGGGAGTACTAATTAACCACCCCCTTCAGACACACATAGTTTTGACACCATTATAATATTGTTTTCAATGTTTTCCTAATAATTAGATACATATGTTGCTAAGCAGGTACTGAAAAGCTGGAGAATTAGGCTGGAACAGGAACCAACAGAGATGAGGCGGATGCCATTAGAATTAGACTACCGGCAAATAGAAGCGTGCATCGAGATATCAGAGAGCTGCACAGAGTTTAATCCAGATAAGAGACCAACCATAGAGGATATCCTCCGTCGGCTTGTGAAAACAGAGGCAAAGGACCAGTCTGTCCTTACAGCTACTCGAGCGCTAGGACAGGTACGTACCTGCAATTATATGTTCGCATCCTAATTTCGATCAGTCCACTAAGACACTTGATTTGCGCAAGCCCATTATCAGTGTTTCTAATGAACTGTGTTCACCAATCAATACATCCAAAAGCTTGAGTGATGTGATGAAAACGGAGTACATGGACTAAAAGTTACACTACTGATCATTAGTGTGGCCAAAGGACATTGTTTTCTTGTTTGCCAGTAGATTCAAAATAGATGTTTCTATGACCACAATGACCACGCACAGTATTGAAGTACCCAATGTTAAAACTAACTTGGGCACAAAGCGCAAAAAGAAACTGTTCTTAGCCTAGAACATGATCGCGCGATATCAGAGCTAACAACAATTGAAAGTGAAAACTGAGTAGATGAACATACCAGAGCTATGTGATGCAGTGAATGCCTCTGTGATGGCATAAATGTATTAACCTTCACCAATCTATGTCGAATCGCGCTTCCAATCCCATCAGATCCTGAATTGACCGGTTGTACATATATATTAGATTAAACTACTACTAGTCGCATTTAGGGCTACACCCCCTTACCACTTATTTATTATAGGCTTTGTAGGACTAGGAAGGCCAGATTCCTAAATGACTCAGTGCTCCTTCGGTTGCTAGGAGCAGAAATGCTCCTGGGTTTCGATACTAAAAGGTTGTCCCAATGGACATGACACCCCCTTTCCTTCCAGGTGATAGAAACCCTCCTGAGGACAAATTCACAAGGACTGTTCAGAAGGCACAGGGTTGCTGCTGATCACATCAAACTAGGTCAAACAGATTGAGCAGACATATGTTAACCTAAATAAACTCTTGTGCCTATGTTATTGGACTCAGCCACTCAGTTGTTAGCTGTGGCTGAGGTTATATTCCAACACCCAAATCCTTCTTTAGTAGAGAACCAAACATTTTGGTTATATATATTGAAACGATTTTGTGTTCCTATTTTGTTGCAGATAAGCTCCCTTGCCAAGTTGATGGAGGGCCTGCGGTTGATGGCATCCCAACATCCATCCTCTAGCGGCGATGGGAGTGCAATGGCGTTGGTACCCGGGCCACCTCTGCTGGCATCGCCCAACATATCAGGGGACCCAAGCCCTGACCCTGATAAGGTAGATGAACTTTTTTTTCCCTGTTTCTAGATGCTTAATAATGAATTTCACAGCATTACTGATAGAGAAGATAATTAATTAACTACCAGAATTTATCCTGTTTTATGGATGCAGATTTCTTGGTTGGATACAAGAAAGCGTGCCAAGTGCTACATGCTATCATCGAGATCATTACATATTGAACATGTAGATACCCCCGGCTACTGGAAGTGGATCAACCGCTCCGATTCCAGGTTTCATTTGCATTGCACACCAATATGTAATAATGACGTGCCAACAGTACATGCATGTAGATGTAAGAGACCATATACATGCATGCGCACTAACATACTGTATTTTGATATGTTTCTCTGTTGATGACAAAAGATTTGCCGAGTGTGCGGAGCTCCTAAATGTCTACTTCTTGGCGGTGATTGGGGAGATTTTAACCGCGGACCTGTCCCCGGGCACGACCTACGCGGTCAACCTTGTGTACAAGCTGGCCAGCAACGCTGCTGGCCTGAACGGCGTCCAGACGTCATCGGTCAGGCTCTACGGAGAGAGGACTGTCGCCACCAGCAGCGTTAGAGTGGATCCTGCGCCGCGCACAGCTGCCGCCGGCGTGGTTCGGCCTGTGGCTAGACAGGACGGCTGGATGGAGCTGAAGCTGGCCGAGTTGGCCCCTGATGACAAGCTGCTGCTCAACGAGAGGGCCGTTATAGTGGACTTCCGCGAGGAGAACATTCGTGTGCAGAAGAGGGGACTCATTGTGGAGGGTATGGAGTTCCGGCCCCGCGATTGAAGCACCGCCCACTGTGTGTGAAACTGAGATTGGACATTCGTGTGAAGAAGGTGGATGTATGTCTGCAATAATATACTAGCGTGACGATATTATTTGGGCAATAATATATGTAACTGCTATTACTGTACCGTCATTTGAGACTTATTTGGGCAATTAAATTATGTTAAGTGTTTATTTGTTTTTGAAAAGATGCTTGTATGATTGGATTCATATGTATCTGCTGGTTTGTGATAACCTTCAACCTTTCGTATCGTGGGCAAAGGCCACCATAAGAGCTATTGGGCTACCCAAGCTCCTTCTCTTTAGTGGGCTTGTTCTTCTTCTGAACAGTTTTCACTTCAGTTTGATCCTCTGAAGCAACCAAAGGAGAAGACCGACCCGCATCAAAAGAGAAACCAATGGACAACCGATTTTTTCAATGGGAGATTTATGTGATAACTCATTTTGCACCAAGGAGTACAGCATAATAACGGACATACATCATGGCACAATATAATGTAAAGACAGGTAGCTTGAGATGACAATAGTTACATGCAAATTAATGGACACCATCTTCTTTATGAAATTTTGAGTACAGCTCCTATGATCGGACACAGCGTAGTTCTCTTCTTCCTGGGCTTAGCTTTCCCCAGGATCTGCAAATATGGCAGATCAAGCGGCCTAACTTGTTACATGACATGTCATTAATAACAATAATACTATGTGGAATTACGATCAAAAGTTGGAATGCCTAATATGATGCAGAGAATAGACCGTTAAATGCCGACCTTCTTAAATTTTGCTGTCACCTTACAGGCCAGTGTGGTCCTATTTTGCGACGTACTTCCTCGATCCTTGAGAAGCCGATGTTTCCATGTTGTCCACCTGTCGATGAACAAAATCATATATAGCAATCAATTAAACTGCCTAGATTTTCTCAAACCCATGCTGGAAAGGATACTGTTGAGAGGTTCGTTATCTCATCCGTTTGAATTAGCACATCAACGCTACTTTACAAAAATTGAATGCAAATTATTGTAAACATAATGCATCAAGGACCGTTTCAATTAGTGATGCCACTTACCGTGGACTTGGTTTCCTCTTCTGCTTTGCTTATTGCATTTAGATCTTCATTGGAAGCATCTTTCTTCTCAAGCAGTGATGAGACCTTGTTGGGCCTATCATCTTGTGCCACATCCATGTACTAAGTGACCAAAAAGTATTGTTTTGAATATAAGGCTTGTTGCTTTGCAAAAACTGTTGATTGCTTATGCCTATTTATAGGCCAAATGGCTCTAGAAAAGAATTACCTTGCTTCAAGTATATATTTTGCAAGAAAAAAAAAAAAAAAGCCTCGGTACCTTTCACTACTTGTGGATGCCCCTAATAACGTCATCAGTTTCTTCATTTGCTATTCAGGTTTTCCAGAAGCAGTTCATACTTTTGAATCAGAGGTTCACATGGATTTTTTGGGCCAGATCTTATAGAATCCTGTTTTATTTAGTATGATGATTTTTTTTCCTTCATTTAAAGAGAAAAGGTGCACACAGTTTTCTTTTAGCAGTTACTTTTACTGGCTGTTTTCAGTTACTCCTTTGCAGTCCTTAATTTCTGGTCCTTTGTCTTCTGGAGCCTTTTTGCTTCTTAAGACCTGAAATTACTGACACTGAGCAGAGCTGGTTACAAGTTTGCTTCTTTCTCAGTTCCTTAATCTTGTTTTTGTCAATAAGAGTTGCTTTATATCATGTAGGTGTCTCTAATAATATCATTCTCTAATAATCTTGTTTTAGTGCACGCACTGTTTTACTAGGATTGTGCAGCTTACATGACACGACCTTCTCATGTACGTGCAGCCAGTCTATAGAAATATTTACTGCCTGTGTCTTGTACTATTTCTTTCATGATCTACAAATTTCAAGCATCAAATGCTCTGTTTAGATAATCATAAATGTGTATACCCTTGGCTCCATCTCAGCAACAAGAAACATAAATTGTTAATGAAAACTGAAAAGGTTATCAGTGGGGCTAACAATGCGTGCACCAACATATAAGGAAGGAATAACATATCTAGGTTGTGTGTTATATAACCTTTTTGAAAACCTCACGCGATGGCCAATGTAATTGATAATGAAAATAGAGCCATTTGATTTGTCCAAGAATCGCCTTGATTTGATCAATCCAATGAGACTTTCATATCAATTTCATAGATGTGATTAATGTAATTCTGAAACGTGTTAGGGTGCTGCCTCCACTCAATCCCCCGCCCAGTGACCATACCATCATACGCATACAGCATATAGATTGTTAGGGTAACATATTTCATATCACATGGTTGTATCCGGTTTTCCTATTAACTTGTTTTGTAGTAAATGTTGTGAAAACTGCTCCAAGTGTATATGTGATTCATGTGTGTATTTTTTTTGTGGCCTGCATGTTACATTAATCACCACCACAGGTTGAAATTGTTCATTTAATGGATAACGACCTACGTGTCAACTTGTGATGCTTGATGTATTCATGTAATTCTTTCACTAGTTATTAATTAGAAGTTTATGATCAAGAAGCACTCAAGCATGATGGGTCAAAAGAGATTAGATGATAACTCAACTTGCACCAAGGAGTACAACATAATAGCGGACTGACATGATGACACAATATATAATGAAAAGACAGATAAGATGAGATGACGACAATAGGTACTAGCAAATTAATAGAGAACTAAGGTAGCTCTTGCCATGAGGTGCACTCATGATAATTCTCTCGAGCCCTTTGTTGTTCAGCTCCTGCATGCAGATCCAGCCTCTGCAGGATCCACGTCATCATCTCTGTGAAATTTTAGTACAGAGCCTACGATTGGATACAGAGTAGTTCTCTTCTTCCTGGGCTTCCGCAGAATCTGCAAAGTGGCAGATCAAGTGGCATAACTTGTTACATGACATGTCCAATATGATAATAATACTCAATAGATCTAGGATAAAAAGTTTCCATCTTCTCACCTTGCCGGCAACCTTCTTAAGTGTTGCTTTCACCTTGCTGGCCAGTGTGGCCTTATTTTGTGACATGTACTCCCTCGGTTCTATAGAAACCAATGCCATCTTGTTCATCTGTCAATGAACGAAATCATAGGTAACATTTAATTAAACTGCCCAGTTTTTGTCGAAACGGTGATGGAAAGAATACGGATGAGGTTCGTTATCTCATCCGTTTCGACTTAGCACGTTAACGCTACTTACAGAAATGGAATGCATATTATGTAAACATAATGCATCAAGGACCGGTTTCGGGCCGGCACTTACCATAGAGTTAGCTTCCTCTGCTTCTTTCCTTGTGGCCATTAGGTCTTCATTGGCAGCATCTTCCTTCTCAGGCAGTGATGAGACCTTCGTGGGCGTACCATCTTCTGCCATACCCATGTAGTACCAAGTGACCAAAGACTCTAGTATGGCTTTGAATGTAGGAATTGTTGCTTTGCAAAAACTGTAGGACTGGTTAGGCCTATTTATAGGCCATATAGCTATAGACAAGCGTTGCTTGAAGTTTATATTTTGCGTGAAAGAAAATAATGCAACCTTTAGTTGCTTGTGGGCTACACCTAAGGTCATCAGTTTCAGCAGTTGCCGCCCAGAATTGATGGAAGCAGTTGAAACTTTTGAATAGAAGGTGGCTCACATGGATTTCTTCGGCCAGATTCATCTCATGGAATCCTATTTTATTTAGTATGATGATTTTTCTTTCATTTATAAGGAGAAAAGGACGGTGGACATAGTTTTTTTTTTTTTTTTTTTTTTTTTTTTTTTTTTTTGTAGCAGTTACTTTTACTGGCTGTTTTCAGTTACTCCCCTGCTGTCCTGAATTTCCGCAACTTTGTCTTGTGAAGCGTTGTTGCATTTTGAAGGTTGCCTTTTGCACTGGATTCCTTCTCTTTTGGTTAATCTTCGTTTTGTCATGAAGGCCCTTCTTCTGCCACTCTGAACTGACATCAACCGCCAACACTATCAAGCTTCAACGGGAATGACCACTACTGCAATCAGATATGCACTAATGTGCATTAGGCACAATGAGTTAATAGGCAAACTTATAGACATTCAATACGTGGGAGTAAATGACATGAAAAAATGTGTCTTAAGCATAACATACCGTTTCTAGGAGTAGTGATGAGTCCCAAGGCCCACTGGATGGGGCCGTGGGGTGGATCCAGCAGCCACATGAGGCGGGCGCATCTGATACAGGCAGACTCCACCCCCCCCCCCCCCTCCCGCACACCGGCTAGGCCAGGCGATGCCCGGGTGGACGGTGCTGTGGCCGAAGTCACACGAGCCACTGCCAAGTGTATTGACCCTCAAGCACACACGTCAATCAAGCCAGGCGGCAGCCAGATAACCGAGGTCCAGACCGAAGCCCATGCACGCCCACGTGCTCTCGCCGGCTAGGCCAGGTGGCAGCCGGGTGCATGGGGCTTCGCCTGAAGCCGCGCATGTGGTGCTGATCAGCAGGCGGCCTAAACGTCAACAACCCATCCTCGGTGGGGACAAGGCATATCCAGCAGAGGTGGTTCCGTAGGTAGCGTCCTATGGCGGCGAAGGGTCTAAGAGTTGGCGAAGCGGAAACGGATCCTGTTGGCTCGCGTTTGATCGGCTAGTATGGACTGGAAGCGGATGAAGAGTGGGCTAACCGGTGACACATGACTTAGTTCACTTAAAGCGGATGAAGATAACAGCAATGGAGGTTCACAGCGATGTCGCACTAGGGGTGGCAACGACTTGAGACTTCAAGTTGTAGAATCTGGTCTTTTCAAGAGATGATGTCGAGAAGCAGGGATATGCTGAGGTCATAATTCTTTTTTGGATTTTGTGTTTTTTATCTTCGTTGAGGTGTGTCTATGTGCTCTCTTGTATCCTTTTGGCTATGTATATCCTCCATGGATATAGAGGCCAGATTAGTGAAAATCCATTTTCTAAAAAAACTAAATGAGTAGTTATCAGTGACATGATCATGGCTTACTATGAACCAGTAAAGCTTCAAATTCCTGCTATTTGCTATCTAGAGGATATAAATCTCCAAAATAGCATTGCTACAGCTTGCATTCTATTCGTTTAATGCACTGATATTTGCTAGGCTCTGTAAATGGAAACGGATTCCTTTTGTAGAAAAAATAATGAACTAATAAGTATAAGTATATAAAAAGCAAAGACTTCCTAACAATCGTTTGTTTGTTTGACACCGTGCACACACTGTCCCGTCTATCATCCATGTACATCATATGTCTTATGGCACATTCCAAATTCTCCTCGCCACAAAACAAATGATTTGTGTGCCGGTATGATGAATCCATTTTTGGTTAGGTTGGGCAGTTGTGAGTAGGGATGAAAGTGGTACGGATAATTCTCCGCTCCGATCCGCTCCGAATCCGAATTTTAAGGATATGGAGACATGTTTTTAATATCCGCGCGGATACGGATAATCCGAATCCGATTATAGGCGGATGTGGTGTAGGATATGGTATCGGCGAAATCCGGCGGATATGGATTATCCGATAATTAAACATGGATTATCCGACGTTGTTAATAGGATAATCCGAATTTTAAACGCGGCCTATTATTATATTGTAGCCTACGTCAACTATATATACACTAATTTAAGTATATATTCATAGTGTATGGAATGATAATCCTATAATTGCCTATTTGCCTAATTGATGTGGTGGCTAATCACTAGGGGACGCCGGACGTAGACGTCCTGAGATTGATCCCTCATGAGTCACGTCGGCTAATTGATATTGATTAGCTATACACTAATTAGTTGACATCTAGCGTAAAGGAGTATTTTATTGGTGAATGAACCAAGCACTTGGATCCCATCTTGATCTTTGCATGACTATACGTAAGGATTATATACTAGCGTGTGTATATCTATATATTAATATATATAGATATACTACCAGACCAGGGACTTTTCCTGTCGGCCGATTTAGTTCCTGACAGTTTTGGGAAAACCGACGGGAATCTATAACAATTCCTGTCGGCTGTACGGAACCGACGGGAATTCATTGTGTTTTTCCTGTCGGCTTACCAAAACCGTCAGGAAACACCATTACCGTCAGGAAAGGGGTTTGGATTCCTGTCGGGGTGTGGAAACCGACAGGGAACCGGGTTTCCCGCTCCAGAAAAGAAAGAGCGCGGGAGAAAATGGAAATGGCGGGCCAAAGCCCGCTCTTTTTTTCTTATGGCCCAATTCCTGATATAAATTGGAAAGCCAAACCCTAAACCAACTCAACTCCCCACCCTGCCGCCGCCACACCAAACCCAACTCGACCCCCACCCTGCTGCCGCCACCCAATACCGAGTCGATCCCACGTGACCCTCGCGCGAGCCTCCCCTGACGCGGCCCTCGCCGCGGCCGCTCCCCGTCCCGGTGCCCCCCTCGCGCGCGGCCCTCGCCGCGGCCGCTCCCCGTCCCGGTGCCAAGGCCGGCCACGCGACGGCTCCCTGTCCCGACGCCAAGGCCCGCTCCCGCGGACGCCGCCACCGTCCGCGCCGCCAGGCTACGGCAAGATCCGCCCGAGGCCCCCGTCAACACCGCGTCTCCGTCCGTGTGAGCTTCTGAATCTCCTTATTTCCCGTCGCTGTCTCCCCGGCACACAGGTCACTTGTTCGAAATGCTACTAACTTTTGCACACCATCGTCAAAGTTGTCGTAATATTCATATGCGTGTTGTAGCTCTCTGTTTCCTTTCCCGGCAGCTGCTCCTCTCCTTAATTTCATTGTGATTTTCATACTAATTTCATTGATGCGATTGATTAAATTCCGAGAGGTTTCAGGCTTTGAGAAGGAGATCCTGTGTTGTACCGTGTTGATTAAATGCCGCCGTTTGCATAGACATCTATATATGTACCGTGTTGCTTTATATTTTGTTGTTGAGATCATCACATCATGATATCATCACAGGCTTTGAGAAGGAGATCCTGCAAGTTGCGACAGGAGGAGGAGATTAGCTGCCACAAGAGGGGTAGAAGGAGATCCTGCCAGTTGCCGAAAGAAGGGAGGAGATTTGCTGCCACAAGAGGGGGTGAAAGGTGATTTGATTCTTCCCTTGCAAGTTTTTATGGATACTGAATCATTGGCATGAACTGTGCTCTTTATATCTTGTTTATTGTTTGGAAAGTATAGTTTAGCATATGACTGTATTGCTGGATTGTTTGTCACCGTTTACTGTGAGAACATATATGAAAGTAATTGTTTGTCACTGCTTATTAGTTTGGCAATAAAAACATGACATATTGATTTGAACCTGGGATTATTAGAACTAGTATTGGGCACCTAATTAAAGCACTTTGTGAACCTAGATAATTGTTTTATATGAAACTATATCCATACATGGGAAATAGTATTGGGCACCTAATATAGCACTTTGTGAATGTTGACAGCAATACTAAATTATGGATGAGCGTGATTGGATGTATAGTGGTTGGAAGCGTGGTAGACCAACATGTGATTGGGTTCAGCATACAAAAGAGTTCCTGGATCTTGCATTCTCTAATCAGTCTGTAGTGCAAGAGGGTACCATAAAATGCCCTTGTGCAGTGTGTAGGAATTATTTTTGGCACAAAAGGGGCAAGGTAGAGCTGCATCTATGTCAAAATGGGTATAAGTCCAACTATAAAACATGGACTGCACATGGTGAGAGGCGCTTTCAGGAGCCAGAAATTGAGGGTTTCGGTGATACGGATAGAATGGATGATATGTTGGCAGAGTTAGCTGCAGCTGCACCATCACTAGGTAATGAGGAACCAACAGAAGATGCTGAAGCTTTTTATAGGATGGTTGATAGTGCAGAACAATTAGTTCACGACAAAACAACCCATTCAACATTGTCAGCCACTTCTAGGTTGATATCCATAAAGGCACAACACAACCTCTCTATTGCTTGTTATAATGACATTCGGCACTGATCCATGAACTCATACCAGCTGATAGTAACATGCCTAAGGATTTCTACCTTTCAAAAAAATTGCTGAAGGGTCTGGGCATGCCATATGAAAAATTCATGTATGTTACAATTTTTGCATGCTTTATTATGGAGATGATAACAAGCATAAAGATAAATGTGACTTCGTGAAACCCCACGCTATGTGGATGGCTCAAATAAGGTCCCGCGCAAAGTCTTGCGCTATATGCCAATAACACCTAGGTTACAACGGCTCTATGCACATGAGGCAACAGCGAAAATGATGCGATGGCACAAAGAAACTCCTCGCTCCAGGTCTGGTAGAATGGACCACCCACGTGTGGTGAAGCTTGGCAACAGTTTAATGCTGATTTTCCAGAGTTTGCAGAAGACGCAAGGAACGTGCGGCTAGGCATTGCAACTGATGGTTTCACACCATATGGCCCTATGGCTGCATCATATTCTTGCTGGCCGGTGTTTGTTTTCCCATATAATCTTCCACCTGGTGTAGCCATGAGGCCGGAATACATCTTTCTTTCCCTTGTTATCCCTGGTCCAGAACATCCTGGAAAAAAATTTGGTGTCTTGATGCAACCTTTAATAGATGAATTGCAAACTCTGAAGGATGGGGTTCTGACATGGGATGCATCGATAAAGAAAAGATTCACCATGAAAGCAGCATATCAAATGTCAATACATGATTTTCCTGCCCTCGGGATGTTTGCTGGTTGGAGCACCCATGGGTTGTTGGCATGCCATCGGTGTTTAGGTGACACCAAATCATTCACACTCACTAAGGGTGGTAAGGCGTGCTGGTTTGATTGTCATAGACGTTTTCTTCCCATGGACCATGAATTTAGAGCCCAAAGTAATGCATTTAGAAAGGATACAATAGTGTTGGATGAACCCCCAAGGAAGTTGACAGGAGAAGAAATAGAAGCCCAAATGAACCTTCAAATCAGTGATAGGAAGGCATTTAATAAACAACACAACTGGACACACAATAATGGTTTATGGCAGCTACCTTACTACAAAAAGTTGCTACTTCCACACAACATTGATGTAATGCACAATGAGAAAAATATGGGTGAAGCTATATGGAACACATGTTTTGACATAGCGATAAGACAAAAGATAATGTGAAGGCAAGGCAAGACCTAGCATTGATCTGCGATCGTCCAAACATGCATCTTGTATTAAAACCAAATGGCCGAGTGGCATAAACCAAGGGCACCATTCTGCATTGACAAGGATGACAAGCCCACCATTTTGGAGTGGTTCAAAACTCTAAAGTTTCGATGGATATGCTGCAAATATTAGAAGGGGGTTAATATGCAAACGAAGAAGATAACAGGGATGAAAAGTCATGATTACCATATATTCATGGAGCGTCTACTTGTTGCTGCTTTCCGTGGATTTCTTCCTGAAAATGTTTGGCTTTGTCTAGCGAGCTCAGCTATTTCTATAGGAAATTGTGTGCTAGGCAAATTACTAAGAATGAGGTATTAGCTTTGGAAAAGAACATAGTGGTTCTTGTTTGCAAACTAGAGAAGATATTCCCTCCAGGATTTTTTAATCCTATGCAACATCTTATGGTACATCTTGCTGAGGAAGTTCGACTAGGAGGCCCTGTACAATATCGATGGATGTATCCAATTGAGAGGTACATTTTTAAACTGTAGGTTCAATTGGTTGCTGATCTGTTAGTGGTAGTGCTAATTTTTTCTTCTTAGGGCTATACAAAAGCTTAGACAAAAAGTCCGAAACAAAGCAAGAGTTGAGGGCTGCATTGTTGAAGCTCGGCTTGTTGAAGAGGCCACAAATTCCTTGTCTCTTTTTTTCAAATCGAAGGCTCATTCAGCTAGAAACAAGGCACCTAGATATGATGATGGTGCCTCCACATTTGTGCCCGCTTGTGATGATATTGAAATCTTTAGACAAGCTGGCCGGTGCCATGTCCAAAGGAGTTTTCGTGATCTTTACGTAGAAGAATACAAGGCTGCCTTCTTATATATATTGACCAATATACCACAGATGGAAGATTTCTTGAAGTATGTGTTGATTTCACCGAAATGTATTCTAAAACTTTACCAAAATAAATCATCATGCTGATTTGCCCTTCTTTTATAGAAAGTTTGAGCAGGGAACAATGGAAGGGAACAAGGAATCCGACCGAACAACAAATTTCTAACTTAAGGCTGAATGGTTGGATACCTGGGCATGGGAGCCATGTCCATAATGGTCCTAATTTCTTTGATTGGTTCAAAGCTCATGTAAACAACATACTTCGCATTACATAGCATAATTTTAGTTAACAAAAGAAAGCTAATTTATTCAAATTTGCATTTCGGTGCAAGGTTAATGCAAGCATCCACAAAGCTTTGCGTCAACTATCTTATGGGTTTACTAGAAGAGTCAACACATATGGGTGTTATGACATTAATGGCTATAGATTTCGATCCGAACCATATGAGAAAACAAGAGCGGAGTTGGCGACAACCAATTCTGGAGTTTGTGTGTCTAGCTTTGATGAGAATGACTCTCTTATTGAGTATTATGGTGTTATCAGAGACATCATTAAAATTTCATGGGAGGGCAGCATGCAGCTTGAGCTAGTTATATTTGAGTGTGACTGGTTTGATCCCACTGCTGCTAGTGTTAGGCGCATTTAAAATATTGGCTTAGTAGAGGTCAAGCATAGCTCAAGACTTTCAAACTTTGATCCCTTTGTTCTAGCCAGTCAAGTCAAACAAGTGTATTATTTGCCATATGCTTGCAAATCTAGACCGAGATCTATCGAGTGGTGGGTTGTGCATCAAGTAGAACCTAGAGATCGATTGCTTCCGATTGATAGCAATGAGTGTGATGAAACTGGAGCCCTAACGAAGATGTAATGTTCTTTCAAGAGGAAGGCTTGGATGGCACATTTGTGATTGATCGGATGTTGAGTTGGACAATTCTGCTCCTTTGTTGTTGGATGAGATAGTTAATCCAAATGAATTAGAGGTGCTAGCAAGACAAACACAAGCTTCTCAAGAGAGAGATGAAGACGAACATGAGCTAAGCGACACACGATGATGAGGGGTCCGATGATGCTTGCTATGACGATGAAGATTACTGAAACTGAAATCATTATGTTTTACCATTATTGTACTTTTCCCGCTTGTTGTCTCAATGTGTACTGAAAACAATGTTGCTTATTTTTCTGTACCTTGAATGTAATATGTCGTTTTCAGCAATTTCTGTACTTCAATCTGTACTGCAAGTTATTGTTTTACTATGAACCAAATTCTGCAATTTCTGTACCTATTTTTCTATACACTGACTGACACAATGTCTTTCTCTGCAGAAAATGAGGAGGAGCTTCAGACACCGCCGAGTCTCTGATGACAATGCCAATGCTGCTCCTACTGATTCTCATGAGAATGGGAATGGCTCCAACAACAATGAGAATGGGAATGGCTCCAACAACAATGAGAATGGGCCAATTCAGGAAGGGAGTCGAAAGAGGAAGAGAGGACCTACTCAGCTGAAAAGGCCTCCACGAGGCCAGCGAATTCCTATTACACCAGTTGGTGAAGAGTGAGTACATCTTCTCCTATGTACTGTTACTTATGATTTAGTAGAAATTTTAGAAGTATGTTCTCTATTGGGTCATTACAATGCCTTGTGATTATTGCTGGTTTTATTCCTAGCAGCATTACATAACCTTGTTATGATTGCAACTTGTGATTTTAGGCAATTTGAGTTTGTAAATTACTCACCTAAGAAGGACATGGGGATCGGTGGTCAAGTCACATCTCTGCTAAAGCATGAATACCCTTCTATGATTGAAGAGAGTCGTTCAAAGAAGTATTATGCAAAGAAATGGGCTCACTATGATATTATTGAAGATGAAGATGGGATGACTGCTGCTGATCGTATTAAAGAAGAATTCTGGGTAACTCAATAAGTGCAAAATGTCAATATTTTTATGCCTTGTAAATATGATTTGGCTGCAGCTAACATCAGATTTGGCCTCTTTTTTGTCAATGTAGAGCATCTACTCAGTGGAAGATGACTTAATGCCACGTGCAGAATATGTTCTTGATAGGCTTGCAGCTAAGCGGTGTAGAAATATGATGTATGAGCTTCGTGTGGATCTTTGTGAAGGAGTACTATGACACTTACCTTCAGCAGAGGATAAAGGATTCGAGGCTTGCCGAAATTACTTCGTCAAGCCCGGTATGCAAAGGTTAAGCCGACTGGATTTCGAGGCTGCATGGCATGCTATTTGTGCTTATTGGTGCTCACGAGAATATTTTAAGAAGCGTCGCCTTGCTCAAGATTCACGGAACCAAGTGGATTTTGCTCAAAACGGGGGTGGATCTCGATCACATGCCCAAACCAAACAATATCGGTAAGTTGAGATGAGCTGAACTATTCATGTCCATGTAGTAATGTTGTGTTCTACAACTTTGTAATTAGATCTCCATATCACGGGGAAAGATCTATGGTCCGGAGGCGGCAAGCGACATGAATACATTTTGCTCCATGAAGTCGGGTGTCAAAAATTGTGATAGCAATGGAAATAGTGGTCCAATTCCAAGCCAAAAGACCAAACAACGTATTGTATGTCCACCTCATTTTTATATATCTATGGTTCGTAACATGAAATGAAGGGTAACATGATTTTTTTGTTCCATAGGATGATTACTATACTACTCTTGAGGCTGAACATCCGAGATGATTTTGAGCAACTCGGGAGTGATGGACGGCTTTGATCCGGTTGTGGTATACAAAAGTAGTGGCTGTGGCTTAGCTCATGGCCGTTTGCCAATAGCAAATGGTGCTATAAGGAAAACTGAGATAAAAGGATCGGGTAGGAGGGCAAACACATCAAGCCAAACAAATTCAAGGTCTTATCAATATCTTCGAAGAGGAATGCACAGTTGGAGCAGAATGCTCAGAACTCGCCCATATTGGACTTGTACTAACCAAACATATGAAGGTATTTGAGCTAATCTGTACTGATCAGTTACTTCCAAAATGTGCTCTAATCATCTTGTGTTTCAGGCTGTTTTTGAGCAGCTGAACATGGAGTTACCAAGAGAAATTGCAGACATTCTGCATCGATCAGTCAATGCAAATGCTTCTATGCCACCAGTTGATCAGGTCTGTTTGTTACCATGCACATGTGCTCGACTTAATATAGATTCGGTGCTTCGGTAGCAACAAGGGACTGCTCTGTATTTTCACTTTTCAGCCAGCGCTTCGCTTTCTTCATCCTTCCTATTTTCATGCTGGTTGAAGACATGTTCAATTAGTGATAGTCCTCATTTGTCACACCATAGCTGTTCTTGCTAAAATACTATTTATTTTGGTAATCGTTACTGACTTAATTGTTGATATTCACAGCAGTACAAATTGATGTATAGCAGTACAGACATCAAACTAGTTGCTAATTGATCTGTTGGCTGATCTGTTAATTGTTTGTCCCTCTCTATCTTTTGGCTGTTGGCTGCACTTTCACTTGGACATTTCAAACTGTTGGCTGCAATCTTATTGTTGTTCACATAGATAGATAACCAAATTTGTTTGGCTTATTTAAATTTCATCTCCTTGTAGGTTACTGAGTCATCACATGCTGGAGACGCTGGTTCTGGCGGTCTACAGAACAATGGCATCGAAGAGTATGAAGGCAACGCTAACACAGACTGAAAGTGTCTGGACAACAAGTCTCTTTTGTGCAGTTGGAGTGTATGGTGAAGCTCCAAGTTGACTTGCTTTGGTTTCAGCAAGCTGACCTCTTTTGTGTAGTTGGAGTGTGGTGAAAGCTCCAAGTTGACTTGCTTTGGTTGAAGCAAGCTGACCTCTTTTGTGCAGTGACATACCTAGTATGCAGATGTTAGAGAGTGAAAAGGCCTCTCTGTTATTTAGTTTGCATCTATGCAGAGAACTGTTAGTTGGCATGTAAATCAGCTAGACTTTAGTAAGTCTTGCTAGTTGAACCTACTTAGTTAATTGGCATGTAAGGCTTGCTGTATAGTCTAATGTGCAATTTGGATTTGTACTTGTGAACAGTTTCAAATGTGGTGAATTTGGACTGTGAACCTGTTTGAAATGTAATCTGGAATTTGGATTTAGAATGTGTGTGAATCTGTCTCTGTTAATCTGTAATTTGGAATTTATATTTAGAATGTGCATGAAATGTAATTCCTGTCGGCTGCATGACAGGAAATGACCATTGATCTTGCTGTCTATTTGTTTTTTTCCTGACGGCTATATGACAGGAACTATGATGCTAATTCTGTCGGGGTTAGAATTCTGGCGGGAATTCTGTCGGTAGGGCGACGGGGATGGGAGTTGCGCCGATAAGCCAAAGCCGTCAAGGAATTGCCGTCGGAATATGTTCTGTCGGTCGGCCGTCGAGGAATAGGTTGTTATTCTGTCGAGCTGTTCTGACGGCCAATTCTGTCGGCTGCCCGTCGGGAATACCTTTCCTGACGGTTATGGGTTAATTCCTGACGGTTTTCGGCCGACAGGAAAAAAGGCCAGTCTGGTAGTATCATCATAAATAACAATATGTAAGCACATATTATCCGACTCAGAAAAGTCCACTTCTGCTCCGAACCCGTACCATTTCCGACATCCTAAAACATCCGCATTCGCATCCGAACCCGTACAATATCCGATCCGATCCGAATCCGATGACTAAAAGAGGATTAGGATATGGGGAAGCCATTATCCGCTCCGATCCGATCCGTTTTCATCCCTAGTTGTGAGCTATGGGCTTTTGAAAACTTGTTGTCTTCTGTCCTTTGAAGAAGCTCAAAACCCTTTGGTTGCAAAGCTGTGGATTTTTGGAAAAGCAACTGTACGTGCGTCCCACATGTCAACCGACCACACCTATCAATCTATCACTCCACTACTAGAAACTCAAAATTTCCTGTCAGGTTAAAACCTACAGTAAAATAGCAAATAGCAACAGAAAAATGGAAAAACAATTTTTCTGTCGATAAATCGACAGGAAAATACTCACAGTAATAGAGCGACAATAAAATGCAATTTTTCGGTCGGTTGACCGATTTTTCTGTCGGTGGACAATTTTCTCTGTTGGTACTAGCATCAACAGAGAATTTTTTAGCTCCTAAGCCACATGGTCTAGAATAGCATGTGACCGACAGAAAAATGCACCTTCCATTTCCATTAATATTGAAATACACAGAAAATAATCTCAAATTTTACTTGAACCGTTTATATTCCAAGAAAATTCACTTAAGAGATCATAGTGCGCAAGGCACACATGGCTAGATTCTTCAAATGACAAGTAAAGGACCAATCCATGATGGCTAGATTTCTTGTAGCAGTTACTTTTACTGGCTGTTTTCAGTTACTCCCTCTACTGTCCTGAATTTCTGCATCTTTGTCTTGCGAAGCATTGTTGCTTCTTAAGTCTACAAATTACTTACATGTAGAAGAATGATGCCTTTTTGATTCCTCCAGTTTTGGTTAATCTTTTTATCATGATGGCCCCTGCCACTCTGAACTGACATCAACCGCCAACACTATCAAACATCATGGGGAATATGCCCACTACTGCAATCAGACACTAATGTGCATTATTAGCCAAAGTGAGTTAATAGGCAAACTTATAGAGATTCAATACGAGGGAGTAATAACATGGAAAAATGTGTTTTAAGCATAACATACCGTTTCTATGTTACTAAAGGAGTAATGATCAATGACATCATCAAGGCTTACTGTAAACCATCAATAGCTGCACAGAAGGGTTTAGTTACAAACAAATTTTATGTTCAGGGAGATGTCCTACAAAACAGATTTTGACTAAAAATTTCTCGAATGTCATTTGCTAATAATCAATATCATCTCACAGGCACCTTTAATGTTCTGCAAAATGGTAGACTCGTCCTAGCTCATCATATTCATATAGTAACATAGTCTGAGATAATTGAAGGCTAGCATTATCTATCCTTCTGGCCACAAAAAATCAATTTACTGTCCACCAGTGTACTTGCCAGTGTTTCTTTCCTACTAGGCCCAAATCTGGTCATAACATTGCTTTTCTACACCAGTGTCCCTGGGCATGAACACTGGGCAAAATTGTAGATATTCTTGCACGTATTGAACAAACCAAGAAATATCCCTGGGGATGGGCTCCTCTAATCACGATGATTTACAGCAAGCTAAGTAGTACTTTGGCCAGTTCGCAAAAAAAAAAAAAAAAAAAAAAAAAAAAAAAAACCGAAGAAGTAGTACTATGGTCAAGAGTGGGACATAGGTGGTGCCTGATAGTGGGCCAAGTGATTCTTCTATATGGGTGCCTAAGAGCAGGCCAAGTGATTCTTCTATATGGGCCATATGCAAGTGGTCCTTAGTGTATATCTTGCTATCCAATGTTTAGGCCCTTTTGTGTTCCCCGCCTCCTCAAAGCTCCTCGTAGATTTTTTTTTGCGAAAAAGCTCTCCATGGATCAAGGTGCCTCCATATATATATGGCTGTTGGCGGATGTGGCAGTGGGACCAGTCTAGGGGTGGTGTCTGTATGGGACACATGCCGACGCACAATGAATAATGTAACTCAAGTTAGGTGACATATTGAATACTTCCTCTAAATACATAACAAAATAGATATACCAAAAAAGAAAAATCTACTTATAATTTAGAACAGACGGAGTACTCTTTAACTACATTAAGATATTATGTAGTCTCTATCTAGTTACCATAACTGTATCAATTATTTATCTATATATTATTTATATAATAATTAATAATTTGTTTCCTTTGATGAAACCTTTGTGTATTTTGAACATGAATTTAAACATTAGCGTAAACTATGGTTGTTCTAAGTATTGACGACAGTGGTAGTTACGGATGGATATTGAGCCAGCTCAACTGGTTATGGCCTATTATACAAATGAGCTAGAAGTCTAGCTCTGTTCAACTCGTTAGCGAGCTAGAGCTAGCTTGTTAGGCTTGCAAGCCAAAGCATAAAAGCATATACATAGAGATTATAACCGAAATTAGCAACACATTGTATGCATATTTAAAATGAAATAAGAAAAATACATATGCAAATATAAATATGCTATCATCCATGACCATGATCCATCATCATCGGTTTAACGATTCCCCTGATCCATATAATATTTGTTATTTATCTTGGCCCACCAGCTCGAGCTGGCTCGTTATAAAACAAGTTGGCTTGTTATAAAACGTGTTGAGCTTGAGCCGAGCAACTAACGAGCGAGCCAGCGAGAGTTACGAGTTTTTCGTCCAGCTTTAGTGGTAACTGAGATGCAAATTTAAGACAGGTTATCTATCAAAATAGTAGGTAGATAATTATATGTAAAATTAGTTTTACTTTAAATAGGTGGATAATTTAATTATAGTTGTGGGTTAAACTTTTACATTAGTAATTTACACAATAAAGAAGAGGGTAATATATATCGAATCGTTGTTATTATTATTGATATAAGTGTGTACCAAACAAAGATGGCCATATATTCCTGTTTTAAGTTCTAGAATTCATCTTTTCTAATGCATCCTGTGAGGATTAATGTGAAGGCTTCATGACCATTTCTAGTTAGAACTTCTATAATTGATCTTTTCTCTAGCATGATGTGTATTTAGTAGGAACCTAATCTTAAGTTTTATAAAATATTATCACGTCTCTTTTTTGTGACATAATGAATCTATATTTTGACTTTCAGAATTTAATATGCCTATTGTATTTTCTATAAACATTTTAAGTTGGAACTCCAGTGCTTTATATATATATATATATATATATATATTTCTCAAATTTAATTTTCTATGTTATTTGACGAAAGATTCTAGGTATCCCATTAGTTGTTACAATACCATAAATAGTCATTTTAGTTTTCACTGTGGCACTAGTATCGTTTTATAAAATATAGAGTGCTTAAAAATTGTAAATATTGATAGAAGGCGTTCAAAATGGCAAATTTATTCAAAATAATGTCTTACAAAATTTATAATCATGGATTATTAGTATAATTAAAGTAAATTATTAGAGTCATTGTTATGTGGTTTGTTAAGAAAATATTTTTTACATGTTTGATAAGCTATTAAAATATGTATTTACATAGTGCATAAACGTTTACCACACATGATGTTGAATTTGTAATTTTGTTTATAAAGTAATTGAATGTTTAGAGCTAAAGTACTAGCACTAATATGTCGCAATGTTTCAATTGAAATGTATTAACCCGCTTAACCTAACAATTTACTTAAACTTGCATACATTATTTTGTTGAGTATTAATATAATTTACTGGGAATTGTTAATGTTATTGATATGCAGTTTGCTGTTGTTAGTATTTTTTGACGCACATAGAAAAATCCGTAAGCACACGAATACTAATGTAGCTTCACCTGGGAGTATTTCTAAGGTATCGATTTCCGTGGAGAGCGCAAAGTGAACTATAAACAAATCAAGAATGTCCAAGGATAGAAAAGATGAAATGTTTTTGATCGGTAGAGAGTGATTTCTAAGGTTTTCCTAGATGAAGATTCATCTAACTTCCTTAGCAGTTCCTCTCCGTCCCTCCAAGGGGGTGGCAAAATGGTAAGCTCTACATGGACACTAATCTGAATGTGTTGGATTACAAAGGACTAATCGAGCTATCACCTCTAGGGCTACCATAACTATCCGTGGGATTGGGCACAAACTCAGGTAAAAACTAGCTTAGACACCACGTCTATGCTAACGCTTACCACTCAACTGCAATGTTAAAACTAGAGTACTCAATGCGAACGGAGATCCTATAAGTAAAGTAAAGTAAAGTAAAATATTGAATTTTGTTAAATAGAAATGCTACTGGAGTAATATTCTGGATGTTGCTTGAAGAGACCAGTTGTACCCGCCGAGGTATAAAGTCGACGAGGATCCGATAGGCCCGGCTCCTCCCCAAGTTTCTCAGTCTCTCCTCACCTCTCTCACCATTTCTGAATACAATAATTGGATGAGAGTCATCCAACGGGACACTACAACTACAAGTATGATGAAGACAGTGGAACTCTAAGTGTGTAGGTTTGTGTTCACTATGTAGAAAGAGCACATTACAGATGGAAAATCAAGCATCTGTAATAAGGTTTTATTACAGACGAATAAGGTACTACTACAGATACGCCTTGTGTACAAGCATATCATATGTTACACACGTGCATTTTGAACGAGCGACTGCAGACTAAAACGCATTTTGAACGAACGAGCGACTGCAGATTCTACAGACGCGTGTCAGTGTGACGTGTCTGTATGGTCTCAGAATACTACGGACGCGACTGCAGACTCTCAGCTAGTGACATTTTCCTATTCTTTTCATTGTATCATCGTACTGCAGACATATAGGAGCACTACCGGAAACGGCTTATTTGCCGACGGCCTCAAGGTTTGCCGATGGCCAGAGAATAAGCCATCGGTAAACCACAGGCTTTGCCGATGGCAAAGCAGAGCCATCGGCAAAGATATTTTGCCGACGGTCCAGCCATCGGCAAAGACAGGCCATGGGCAAAGCCGATCTTTGCCGACGGCCAGGCCATCGGCATACCCCAGCCATCGACAAACGCCAATATTTGCCGACAGTCAGGCCATCGGCAAAGTCCGACCATCGGCAAAATTGGCCTAGGCAGACGCCGGCCGACGCCAGCCGACGCCGTGCCTTTTGCCGATGGCCGCGCCATCAGGCCGTCGGCAAAAGGGCAGGCTTTGCCGACGGCCGCGGCCATCGGCAGAGACGGGCCACGTGGCGGCCTGAGGAGCAGCCAGGCCCACAGGCTTTGCCGATGGCCGACCATCGGCAAACCCACTTTGCCGACGGCCTTCACATGCCGTCGGCAAAGTTTGAATTTTTTTTTGTTTTTTCCTGCCCATTTTTTTGGTGTCTTCCTACCTCAAATACAACCTAACTTCAAAAGTTGAGACAATTTTGAGTTTTTTAGTTATGTTTCGTTAATTATTTCGGTTTCTTTGTATTTTTCCGGCGACTCCAAATTTGAACTGCAGGTACATGAAATAATAGAACTTTTTTATTCAAAACGTGATATTCATGATGCTCGGAGTATGTTGAGGCCATATCGAGGACCTCGCATGAAATTATGACCATGTTGGCGTCGTAACATGGGGAGTTACGTGCACGGAAAGTGTTTTTAAATTATATAAAATCCAAACGAAGTTCGAAATTAACGAAACTTGACGAGTTATCTCGCCATCGCATGCGGAGGCTGTGGTAAAAATTTCAAAAAGTTTCGAGCCGGTTGTGACGTCGGATGGCCAAAACCCGGACATCTCCACATGTGAGATGTCATCGGGTTTTGGCCATCCGACGTCACAACCGGCTCGAAACTTTTTGAAATTTTTACCACGGCCTCCGCATGCGATGGCGAGATAACTCGTCAAGTTTCGTTAATTTCGAACTTCGTTTGGATTTTATATAATTTAAAAAAACTTTTCGTGCACGTGACTCCCCATGTTACGACGCCAACATGGTCGTAATTTCATGCGGGTCCTGAACACGGCCTCAACATACTCGGAGAATCATGAATACCATGTTTCGAATCAAAAAGTTCCATTATTTCATGTACCTGCATTTCAAATTTGGAGTCGCCGGAAAAATGCAAAGAAACAGAAATAACTAACGAAATATAGCAAAAAAACTCAAAATTGTCCCAAGTTTTGAAGTTGGGTTGTATTTGAGGTAGGAAGTTACCAAAAAAACTGGAAGAAAAATCAAAAAAAAATTCAAACTTTGCCGACGGCCTGCGAAGGCCGTCGGCAAATATGCTTTGCCGATGGCCGAGCCCGGTGGCCATCGGCAAAGCCGCTGGCCCCAGCCGTCCACGGGCCGCCACGTGGCTCGGATTTGCCGACGGCCGGGGCCATCGGCAAAAGACTGTTTTTTAAAAAAAAATAAAAAAGTGGAAAAATGGCTTAAGGCCCGGCCGGCCCATCCTTTTCCCCACCCGAACCCTATCCCCACCCGCGCTTCGTCCCGGTGCCGTCACCTCTGCTCCGCCGCCGCCGCCTTTGCTCCCGCCGCCGACGAGGCTCGCCGGATCCGCCGCGGCACCGCCTATTCACCGCCGCTGCCTCGGCTTCCACGTGCGCCGCCGCCGCCGCCGCCTCCTTCGCCGCGCGCCGCCTCCGCCCGCGACCGCCGCCGCGCCCGCCACCGCCGCCCATGGCCGCCACCCATTCCTCCACGAGCAGATGGCGGCCGCTCTCTCCCGCCTCGGTCGGAGCCCCCTAGACCCGGCCCCGTTCGCCGCCGCCGCCCCCGCCCGTTCTTCCGCCGGGTCAGGCCGCGCCGGGAGGGGTGCTGCCAGGGGCACCTCCGCCGCCGGGGCTCCGACGCCGCTCCAGGGCGCCGCCACGCCGGGGCGCTGCACCGGCCCTGCCGCCTGCTGCATCGGCCCCTAGCCCCCTGCTGCTCGCCCTGGTGCAGTGGCGAGTAGGTGGACGAGGTAGGAGGAAGGAGGAAGAAGAGAAGGGCAGGAGGAAGAAGAGAAGGGCAGGAGGAAGAAGAAGAAGAAAAGGGAGGAAAGGGAGGAGAAGAAGAAGAGAAGGGAGGAGGAGGAAGAAGAAAAGAGAGGAGGAAGAGAAGGGAGGAGAAGGGCGGAGGAGAAGGTCCACTTCATTCGTCCACGTCGTCGACGCCGATCGTCCACGGCATTCGTCCACGCATGTCCCCGCGCATCGCTAGAGGAGAAGGTAAAGCCCTAGGGTTGTCGGCCTTCGTGCCGGTTATGTCGTGTCCGGCCTTCGTGCCGGTGTTGTTGTTGTGTGGGCCTTCGTGCCGGTTATGTCGCTCGGCCTTCATGCCTGTGGTGTTGTTGTGTGGGCTGTCGTGCCCCAAATGTGGAGGTCGGCCTTCGAGCCGATGGTTTTCTTGCAGGTTTTGGAAACCTCCCGTACTGGGGAGGTTACGCAAAATTTTCCACTAATAGTGATGTCTTTATTGTTTTGCAGAGCAGGACGTGTCGGAGGGACCTTGATCGTGTACGTCCCGCCGACACCTCCACCTCCACCGTCGTCGATTCGGCTACGAGAGCAAGGTATATGAACCCTTCTCTTCTTGTCGGCCTTCGTGCCGTTGTGATGTCAGCCTTCGTGCCAATGTGGTTATCGGCCTTCGTGCCGTGGTGGTTATCGGCCTTCGTGCCGTGGTGGTTGTTGGCCTTCGTGCCATGTTTTTTGCAGGTTTTGGAACCTCCCTGTGCCGGAGAGGTGCTGCCAAAATGTTGAGTGGATACTAATCTTTTTTTCTCTTTTTGTAGGAGGAGGACCTGTGGGAGGTACTCGGTGACGGCGATCTTCTTTGTGGGCGTTGCGGGTCTTCCTGCACCGCGTCGACTCTCCACCGGCCCGCTACCCGCCTCTGCGCCGCCACCCTAGGTACAAATCACCTTTGTTCCTTTTAGTTGTTGTAAGTAGATTGCATAACCGAGTTAGACGTCTCCCATCCGAAAGGGATATGCAGTCGTTGGTATGCGGATCAGTGCATATCTGCGACGGTATCTCTTTCGGATTGTCCTCGTTTTTTGGACAGCCCGAGGATGCGTAGATGGGTTAGCTTCCATGTTTCGCCCCCGTCCGAGTCGGAGTTTCGGCAGCCCCTCCCCGTTGTTCTCTGGATACACACTCTCCTTGTCGGGACGTGTATCGGGAGGACAGCGGGGAGGTGCTGCCGAAATTCCGTTTCGGACGGGAGCAGAGCATGGAAGCTAACCTCATCTACGCATCCTCGGGTGGGATTAGGACCTATCCTTCACCTATTAGATGGTAGGAACGCCTTGTAGATGTAGCTCTTAGTTCTATTACTCGCTTACATTGGCGCATGACAGAGGATGGCTGACTGTGAGTGGATGTACACGGGGTTCAAAGACAAGACAGAGGAATGGGTAAGGGGACCAGTCACTTCCTAGATCAAGCATTTGGTTGCTAAAGGGGCGCGGTCGGGTGTGGTGTCCTGTAGCAAGTGTAAGAATGACACAAAGAAAGAGAGGCGACCGATGTACCGTGATATTTGGAAGAACGGATACGTTCCAAACTATACCCGTTGGATCCTCCATGGGGAACGCCAACGGCTTAGGGAGGCGGTGGTGAGACCGGACCTCGAGGGGTTTGATGCAGATGCCGGAATGGCAGACTTGCTTGCAGACGTTGGAGCCGTTCAAGGAGTGGAGGTGGAGGAAGAAGATCCAGAGGAGACCGCAAAGGCGTACTACACCATGATGGAGGTGGCATAGCAGCCCCTTCATGCGAACACCCACATTTCTAAACTGGATGCCATTTCACGCCTAATAGGGTTGAAGTCGTCACTGGGCATCAGTCGAGAAGGTTTTGATCTCGTGTTGGCAACTGTTGGCGGGCTGCTTCCGGAGCTTCACTGCCTGCCGAAGAGCACGTACAAGTCACAGAGGCTCCTTCGAGCACTCAAGATGCCGTATGACCCGATCCAAGCTTGTAAGAATGGGTGTGTCTGTTCCGGGAGACCACGAGACAGCAACACCTTGTCCGAAGTGCAAAGCCTCTAGGTACGTGGAGGTAGAAGGCGAGTGATGGCAATAAGAAACTTGATCTAAGATCCCGAGATGGTCATACGGCACCTTCTGTACTACCGAGGCTGCAACGGCGAGTACATGACAGAAGGAGTCCGCGAAACAAATGACGTAGCACAAGAATGGCAAAAGATACGGTGACAAGATGCGGCACCCGGCGGATGGTGATGCATGGAAGCACTCGATACCATGAATCTGGCAAGGCCGAGGAGGCTCGAAATGTACGCATAGCGCGGCAACGAGATGGGTTCAACCCGTTTGGAATGATGGCGGCCCCGTACACTTGTTGGCCCGTGTTCGTGATCCCCTCAATCTTCCCCGGCGTCATGTTCGAACCCAAGAACGTGTTCTTGACGCCGATAATACACGGACACCCGGGCAACAATATGGGTGTGTTCATGCGGCCGGTGTGGGATGAATTGCACAAAGCTTGGGAAGAGGGGGGTGCGACGTACGGCCGAGCTACAAAGACGAACTTCACAATGCATGTGTGGTACCGGTACTCAATGCATGACTTCTGGCGTATGGCTTATTCGGCGCGTGGTATGTTCACGGGAAGTTCCCTTGCCCAACATGCAAAGCGAGATGTGATGTTCACTGGGCGGCTAAGGGTGGCAAGTATTCTTCTTTCGACAAATATCATCAATTCCTAGAGGAGGACCATGAACTGATACGAGATAAAAAGCACTTCACGAAAGATGTTCAAGTCACCGGCCCCATTCCTCAGGAAAAGAGCACAGCTGACATCCTTGCATAGATAGAGGCTCTCAAAATTGATGAAGAGAATGGTGGTTTTAAAGGATATGGTACCGACCACATGTGGACTCATATATCGGGCTTGACTAGGCTCCCCTACTACAAGGACCTTCTTCTTCCACACAACATCGATGTAATGCACACAGAAAAGAATGTCGCCGAGGCACTGTGGGTAACACTCATGGACATTGGCAAGAAGTCAAAGGACAATGTTAAGGCTAGACTGGACATTGAAACAATTTGTGATAGACCAAATCTAGTGATGAAGACCCCTACGCCAGGCAAGAGATGGAAGAAGGGCCCGGCCGATTACATCCTGAAAACGCCACATAGGAAGGAAGTACTGGAGTGGATGAAGACGCTAAGGTTCCCCGATGGGTATGCGGCGAATCTGAGCAGGGGAGTGAACGTGCAGACTGGCAAAGTCTTAGGGATGAAGAGTCATGACTTCCACATCTGGATTGAGCGGATCCTTCCTGCGATGACCCGAGGATACCTCCCCGAGTCAGTGTGGCGCGTCCTGGCAGAGTTGAGCTTTTTCTTCCACCAGCTTTGTGCCAAGGAGTTGTCTCGGGACATTTGTCTTGAACTGGAGAAGGCTGCACCTCTGTTGCTCTGCAAGTTGGAGATGATATTTCCACCCGGCTTCTTCCTGTCGATGCAGCATCTGATTTTGCATCTACCAAGGGAGGCACGGTTGGGGGGCCCGTGCAGCACCATTGGTGCTATCCAATCGAGAGGTGTCTGAAGCTTCTTCGGAAAAAGTGTAGAAATAAAGCCAAAATTGAGGCTTTCGTGGCAGAGGCATTCATTCTGGAGGAGGTGTCGACATTCACACAGGCGTACTATACCGAGGCACTTCGCAGACCGCAAGATCCAACCCCTCGTTACAACATCGACGAGAATTCATGCACCCTCAGCCTTTTCAGAGGGGATCTGGGAAGAGCAGGTGCAGGGACCAACGTGTACTTGCTGCATGTTGAGTGGCACACTATCATGATGTACTTGTTGTTGAACCTTGACAAAACCCAAGATTATCAAGAGTAAGCTCTCGATGAGCTTGTTACATACGCCGCCACTATCCTCCACCTATCGATCTGACCCCCGTTGTCTATTGTTTCTCTAGGGAATATATTAATGAACACTGGAGCGGCGTACGGATCCTGCGAGGAAGAAAAGACCATCTTCTCGAGACATAATAAGCCCGATTTCGTCAATTGGTTACGTACAAAGGTACCATCCAACTAACCTCGTTCCCACTTTGAGATTCCACTTTGCTCCTATGAGCGAGTAATGTAACTATCTACCTGTCCTAACCTTGCGAGGCTAATTGTGATGCGGAAATGAGTCCGCATTGAGATGTGTGGGCAAAGGCGCCGAGCGACATGTCGGGTCATTCGACGTTTATGACGTGAATGGCTATCGCTTTCGCACGAAGCTACGAAGAGAAACGGGGCAACCTAAAAACCACGTGCGGCGGAGTTCGTACTCCGGCACGGATGGGAAGGACTATTACAGCATCGTCGAAGAGATATTGGAGCTTGACTTTGGCAAAGACCTAGGTTGTAAGCCAGTGGTATTCAAATGCCATTGGTTCGATCCTGAGTTCACGAAAAAGGACCTTAAGATTGGGCAAGTCGAAATCCGACAGGATTCCAAATATGGAGGAGACGATGTCTATATTGTGGCTAACCGAGATGCCACGCAAGTTTATTACCTCCCATGGGCAAACCAAAATGACAAGCGCCTTGCGGGTTGGAGCCTTGTGCGAGATGGTATCGCCACGCGGTAAAGCGGCGGTCCCGAGCGATGATGATTACAACTTTGACCCAAGGACGAGATGAGTTCTATCAACCTAAGGGGCTAGAAGGTAGGTTGGAGATAGACATTCTTTGATGGGTATGGAAGTAAACAACGACATCGATGAGGACGAGGGTGATGAGGTGCACGATGCTGAGGACTTATGAATCCTTGATGAATGGCAGATGCGACGCGATGTAGTTGTTGCGGATGATGTTGATAGTGATGACGACTTAAGAGAGCTCGACAATATTGATAGTGATGATGACAGTACCGATGATGACGACGAGCGCTCGCCAGCAATATTGCCTTTCGCGGAGATAATTTCTAATTCATGTAATACTATATTGTTATTAATATGACCTTGCAGTTATTAATATTACCTTGCAGTTATGTTTCTTTACAGGTACTTGTTATTAATACTAACTCTTTCAATCTTTGTCATTGTAGGCACTCGACAAAATGCCAGGCAGAGGGCGGCCACGACGAAACGTCACCTCGAAGTACATGGCGCCGGTCGACCCGGAGGAGGAGGAGGAGGAGCACGTGGCGGCCGACCCCCGCGAGGACGAGGACGAGGACGAGGAGCTTGAGGTGGAGCCGTCGACCAGTAGGGGTGTGAGGGCCCCCAGCGGACGGCACCGCACGCCGTCGAGGAGGCTGTTCGAGACGGCCTCCCAGGAGGGGGCGACGACGATGACGACCGGTGTCGGTGACGGTGGCGGCGTCTACGGCGGAGACGCCGAGGGCGATGACGACGACCTCGGCTGCGGCGGAGACGCCGAGGGCGGAGACGCCGAGGAGACAGCGGGCGGCTCTACTTCCACAGCTTCGGCCAAGCCCTTCCAGCGTGGCCCCACCAGGCTCCCTAGCCACCTGCCAGTCACTGACGAGCGCCCGGTGATTCGGCCCGCGGGCAAGTAAATAACCATTGTTGATTTCTCTACTTGTTTATATGACATTGTCAAATTCAAACTGCATACTAACAATTATTGTTAATGACTCGTGCAGGGGCTGGAAAAAGGTGACAAAAAGGGGTTCTTCACGCTGTCCCACTAGCATCCAGGGCCTGCTGATTAAAAAGCACTTCCCTGGCTTGGTCCTCACCGCCGAGGGTAACCACATCGTGCCGAGAAATGGCACCACTTCTCCCTTGTCAAGGACGAAAATGGCGAAGTCCTTCTTGACAAGATCAAGAGGGAGTTCGGGTGAGTCTTTGCATCGCATCGCATATCTCAATACAATGGATTCGTTGGACTTTTTTCAAACAATGAAATGATGTTTGATGCCTGTGTGCAGTTGTACTTCCAGTTGGAGGAGGGGCAGGACCTCGGGCGGGCGTCGTGGCATCAGGACTTGGTGTGCGCTGACCGGCTCAAGGACATGTTCTACGAGGCACGTACCTAGGCCGTCATCAGCTACTACGCCAACATCAAGAAGGTGAAGGTAGATAAGGAGCAAGCCAGGGAGATGATGTCTCAAGAGGAGACCGACCTCACTGAGGAGCAGTACATGCAGGTAATATCAAAAACTTAAGTAATTGTCAGCAAACATCCGTTATGATTTCTTACATGACACATTCAATTCATTATCTGGAATATCAAAAACTTGAATGTCATGCAGATGCCTCCGGGCTGGTGCAGCAAGTACGAGGACTGCTGGCTTGTAATTGTGAGAGGGTGGCGTACGCCGGCGGCGTACGAGGAGCGCAGAGCACGTCGGGCAAAATGCAAGGCAGAGCTCGATAGGTCAGGGGTCTCACACCACCAAGGGAGCCAGATCCTGCCAGAGTTCATGGATACATGGGTATGCTTCTGTTGATGCATTTGTTATAGCGCTCAATTATCACTACTTGTAGCCATGTTTGTGTTTTTCTCGCAGTCGGCGACGCATGGTGGGGAGCAAATCAACGAGTTCACGGGGTACACGCTTGCTCACATCGGCAAAGCGAAAGCGCCCACCACCGTGTACAGCTCGTCGCTCGGGCCAGAGAAGTACACCAGCCCGGTCGTCTACGACAAGCTCACCAAGTACGCCGCCGCAGCTCGAGAGCGCCATGGCGATGACTACGACCCCGCCATTGAGCCCCTGGACACTGACCTCGCCGGTACTTTATGGCCAACAGCGTCATCGACCCATTCTCTGTTCAGACGCTGAGCCAGATCCGCAAAGAAGACCAGCAAAGAGGGGCGGATCGCAGATCCCCATAGCGCCTCGGCAGCCGAGCAGCTCGCAGATGATGACGGCACTTCAGGTAAGTGGAGTTTCATTCGTCGTTGACTCGTTTCACACATGATGTACCTTGCCTTCAAATACCATCAACCATGCTGGTGTAATATTGCAGGCCACGGTCCAAGAGCTGTAGACCAACCAGGCGGCCCAAGCGGCTATCCAGGCGCAGCGGGATGCGGCCCCTCAGGAGCAGCTGGTGGCACTTACGCAGCACTACCAGAGACAGTTGGCGGACCTGTCCCAACACTTCCGGGCCCAGATCCCGGGAATGCAGGAGCCTCCTGCCTCGATCTTCGCTCCACCACCGGTAGTTCCACTGCCTGTTCTGCACAGTCGGGTGAGTGTAATGCACATCGCTTTAGCTTGTGCGGCCAGCCTGCAGGTACTAATTACATCACTTGGTCTTTGTGCAGGCACCGTCGGCGGGTTCGAACCCGACTCCAAGTGGTAGCCCTCCACTGGGTCCTTCTCCACCGCACGGCTGGGCACCTTACCAGAGCTTCCCCACGCAGCCGTACATCTGGCCTCCTCCACAGTCGCAGGGGTACTCCTCCTGGCCGCAGCAGGGGCACTACGGGCCTCCAGGCGTCGCTCCGCGGCCGGGCGGGGCGTGCGCGGTACGGTTCGGCCCCCTTGATCGGGTTGGTCGCAGCGGGAGCAAGGTGGGGGCACGACTCCGAGTTGGTCTCCGTGGGAGCAAGGTGGTGGGGGCTCTGGGACCCCTGGGGACGGCGCCTCGAGCTAGGTACTACACTTGTCGCTTGTGTATATATGTGATGTGTGGATGAAAATGGTATTTTGTTGCTATATATGTGGGTCATATGCTATATATGTGATGTATGTGTTGAAATGTCGTGGAAATGCAAGAAAACTGAAAAAAGAAAGAAAAAAAATTTTCCAGGTTTGCCGATGGCCAGCCGTCGGCAAACCTGGGATTATGTGTCAGTAAATCCTCAGGTTTGCCGACGGCTGGCCGGCCATCGGCAAAGTGACCATAAGTTTGCCGATGGCCGGCCGTCGGCAAAAAAAGTTTGCCGACGGCCGTGGCCATTGGCAAAGAAATTCCGAAAAAAATAAAAAAACGCTTTGCCGATGGCCGTGCCACGTCAGCCGTCGGCAAAGCCGCCGTCAGCCTGACGGCGCGTCGGCTGACGTGGCGCCTTTGCCGATGGCTGACGTGGCCATCGGCAAAGCTTTGCCGATGGCCTCACACGTGGCCGTCGCCAAACTTCGCTTTGCTTTGCCGATGGCCTCACACGTGGCCGTCGGCAAACTTCGCTTTGCCGATGGATTCTTTGCCGACGGGGCTTTGCCGACGGCCACGTCACTTTGCCATCGGCAAAGCCTTCGCCGATGGCTTTCTGGCCTTTGCCGACGGCGGCCAGCCATCGGCAAAGGGGGTGACTCTGGTAGTGGAGGTGCGTTACGTAGGCGAACCATGAAGTCGGGGTCCATGGCACTATGGCAGCCATGTACAGATTTGTTTGCCAACTGCAAAATTTTAATGTAATACTACGTGGACCTCGCAGCATTGCACTCTACTTAAATGTAATATAATCATCACTCACTCTAGGCCGCAGTAGCTGCATGGTGCCTCCGTTCTTATGTTTTCTATTTGTCTCATGTAATAAAAATTGTGGTAAAGCTCTGGTCTGTTGGAACTGCTCGACACAGCTCCGTGCTTGGAACGCGACCGCTGGCGACGGCGTGGTGATCACGGCGAGAGCAAGAGCAGATGCAACAACACGCGAGAAAAACTGGATATGGCGCTGCAAACAACCACAACTTATTGGGTCCTTTATTCCTTGCTTTTATATGCAATCTTCAGGTTTGTAACAACCAAACCCTCCCACACCATGCTGCGCAAAGTGCGCAACGCCGTTTCGACACTGAGTGCTGCGTGCGCTCGGCACACCATGGCGCAAGACCGACCAACTGGACCGGGCCGTGTCATGACCAAGCACATCATCGATCACGACCTTCCCCTAGCCTGAATGTTCGTGTTACAAAATGATGTGCATCAATTTACCTAACACTGCGTAAAAAACGATTTGTAGGAACGCTGCGCTTTTTCTTGTAGTGGCGGCTCTATAATGAGCCGCCCCTATAAATCGATTTGTAGGGGCGGCTTTTCTTACGAGCTGCCCCTACAAATGGCGTCTATTTGTGGGGGCGGCTCAATATCCAGCCTCCCCTACAAATCAATTTGTAAGGACGGCTCTATATTGAGCCGCTCCTATAAATGGACGTCGAATATTTGAAATGAAGTATTAAAATTTGAATTTTTTAAAACAACCTCGAATGGAGAAATGTTCAAAATAAAAATTTTAGATATCAAAGAGTTATGAATTTTTGTTGTTAACCACCTTTTTATTTGACTTCATTTGATGGTTCAAAATGTTGCTCGAAATTGGATTTTAAATTGTTGAAGAACACTTATTTATCTTTTTAATCCGGGGCTAAAACTTGTAACAAGTCTTTCTCCCTCATAGAAACTCCAAATGTGATGGTTTTTCCTACAATTTTCTAAAATTATGGTGTATCAAAATATTGTGTTCTTAAAGCTATTCTTTTGGTCATATTGTCATGTGTACATTTAAGAAAATTAAATTTTAGAAATGACAACTTTGAATAATATTTTGAAACAACAAAACGATTTAGGTTGAAGAAGTCGTGAACATAAAAGTTGTATAACTCATCAAGATATACAATTTTTGTATTGGTCATTTTTCCATATGATAAAGTGAGAGTAACATTGTTCATATATCTTACATATCTCTCTTATAATTTATGAAACTACAAGAGAGATATAAGATTTGTGAACAATGTTAGACCCACCATATCGGATGAACAAATGACCAAATGGCCAAACTAAACTTTGTAGATCTTCTCAAGCTATAGAATTTTGCAGTTGATAACTTTTCATTTGAATTCATTTTATCAAGGAAAACTAGGTTTGAATTTATTCAATTTGAAATTTATTTTTTCAGATGACCTTGAATGGAGAAACAACCAAACAAAAGTTTGTAGATCTTGAGAAGTTATGAAATTTTATAGTTGATAACTTTTTGATTTGAAATCATCTTGTCATGCAAAACTATATTTGAATTTCAAAAATTTTAAATTTAAATTTTTTAGATGACCTCGGATGGAAAAATAACCACAAACAAAGTTTGCAGAAAAGTTATGAAACATTGTAGTGGACAACTTTTTGATTTGAATCCACCTTGTCATGCAAAACTACGTTTGAATTTCTAAAATTTGAAATTCAAATTTTGTAAACGACCTCGGATGGAGCAACTCCCTAAATGAAAATTGTAGATCTTGAAAAGTTATGAAACATTATAATTGACAACTTTTGATTCGAATTCGTTTGGAGCCTCGAACAATCAATTTACACTAGGTTTAGTATAATATGTGAGGAACCGAAATAGAATATAAACATAATTGAGTGTGAGGTGCAGTGGTAGAGGAGGGGTTATGTGAGAGAGAGGTCACCAGTTTGAATCTTGGGTGATGCAAAGTGCGAAAAATTCATGAAAAATATCATAGGTATAGATGAGTGGTGTGGCTGACGGATGAGGTCCTCCTCGGATTAAAAAATGTTTTGATATTTTTTGGAGGATTTTTTTTGCGGTTTTCGGAAAATATTTAGGGCGGCTCAATATCCAGCCACCCCGACAAATGCACCATTTGTAAGTACGGGCTGGGGGAGCCCTTACAAATATCAGTAATACAGGTTGAAACAAAGATGACGGGTCTATCAGAGACGGTTATTAATTATCATCACAAAAACATGAATTTGAGACAGGTTAATATAATAACCGCCTCTGATATAGTAGAATACATGACAACCGTCTGTGATGGCTCAATACTAGAGATGGGTGCTACTTAGAACCGTCTCAGATATGGTGATAGGAAACTGAGACGGTTTTATATACCAACCATCTCTGAGAAAAACAAAGCAGAGACACTTTCTTGTCTCAAACAGGTCCGAGACGGGCTGCAGCCGTAAAAGCAGTCCATTGTCAGAGACGGTGCATCGCTCAAGCCATCTCTGTTGGAATTCTGAGACGGTTGTTTCCCGTCACTACTATGGCCTTATCAGAGACACGAATTTTGAGACGTGACCCGTAGCCGTCACTAATAGCACTTACTAGCCGTCTCAGATTTGCAACTCTGTACTAGTGTATGTTGTGGCGTAGTGTGACATGGTGGTCCTTTGGGGGGGAATGTTAAAAAACTCACTGGGGGGCCCTTAGAAATATGTGGGGAGTCCTTACAAATATGTTGTGGCGTAGTGTAACATGGTCGTCCTTTGGGGGAAAATGTTTAAAAAACTTACTCTAGCTGTCTGATCGTGATGTGATGCAATACATCAACATCACTGCTTGTTTGCCTCTACATCACTTAACTGCTTTTCTCTCTACTCAAAGTCCTTATGCGTGCGTATCACTTCATGATAAATTTCCACAATATCCCTCTCATAATTCACACCTCTCTATATGTGTGGTGACAACTGGCCGTCTGGGCAGGATAGATTCCCAAACTCTTGTGTCTTTTTTTTTTTTTTTTTTTTTTTTTTTTTTTTTTTTTTTTTTTTTTTTTTTGCGAAACCCCAAACTCTTGTGTCTGTGTTGCCGTGGTGCCGACTTTAACCATACAGCTAGTTCAACTGTTCAACCACGCCAGGTTTTGAACTGGCTGTGAAACTCATTTTCGCATCTACTTCTTGTCCCGAACATTTACACCACCGCCGGTGGTGAAAATACCGTTGGTAGAACAATATCTGCAGTATTGTCTGCGACTTGATCTGTACGTTTTTTTCCCTCACTGCTTCGCCTTCTTCTTAATCTTCATTCAGTCTGGTGGTCTTCATGATGTGATCTGTAGTACAGTCTGTACGTCAACCTGACTGCTGCGTTGCCCTCTGCGTCACTTAGCTGCTATACCCTTAATTAATGTCAACCTCGGTGCTTTGCCCTCTAGGCAAAGTTACTCTTGACAAATTTCTGGGATGTCCCTCACAGAATTACCTCTATATGTATGGTCACAATTCGCAACTGCCTGGCTGAGCAGGACAGACACAATTACCAACTTTTTTGTGGGTTGCCGTGGGCGGACTTTCTGTGACCCTACAGCTTGTTCAAGTGTTCAACCACGCCAGGTTTTGATTATATTTCCTCTCCACACTTGCACTTTACAAGAGCAATCATTGATTTTAAATCTGCTGAACAAGGACAATCTGGCTCATGTGTTTATGGAATATTTTGCTATCTTTCCGTGCATGATGCAGGACAACCGAGTCTATACAGGTCGCTTATCAATCTTAATGGCAAAAGAGATGGTCATCTCAGCACTAGCCCAAGAGGCTGTTGACCAAGTCTTATCAACAATCAAAGAAGGTTATGCGGAGAAGTCAGATGCAAAGGAGCACATAGAGAGGATGGAGATGGTGCACATCAAGCTAGAAGCTGCCCTTGAGACATCCAAGAAGTGGAACGTCACCAGCGTGCCACTGCTACGATGGCAGAGCAAGCTCAAGCGTGCCGCACAGGAGTGCGACCACACTCTGCGCCAGTGCAGGCAGCGGCTTCAAGAAGAGGAAGAAGTGCAACAAGAAGTGCAGAGCTCCTCCTTTCCTAAGAGGGTTGCTCATACTGCCATGTCATTTGTTTTGTCAATCTTTAGCAGCGGTAACGACGACAAGATCAGAGGATCCACCGCCGTCCGGCAATTCGAGCGCTTTGCAGATGGTGCAAGTGAGTTCTTGAGGTACGTGGAGCTTGGTGGCACACCATGCAGATACATGTTCTCTGTGCCTCTTATACGCCATCTTCTCGCTGGCAAAAGAACGAAGTATTGCTTTGTTCGTGGGGGCCAACATCTCTCACTTATTCTACAGCCCTTTAGTCCACCCAACCGTGGTACGGAAGGGACCCTGAAATTCTTACTTGAACATAGCAATGCGCCAGAGAATAATTTTATCCTTGGCCTCGGCTTACGGCTCTCTGAGAGTACTGACATAGTTGGGGTTGCAGTCACATGCTTGCAGATACTTGAGCTCAACAACCGAGATTGTGAAGACAAAGCTAACCCAGGTACCAATGCAAGACTTTTGCTGGGTGTTTGATGATTATTATGGCTGTGACAAACAAGTTCACACCATGTGTTCTAAATGGTTTCGGCCAAACCCATTTTGTTGTCAACAAGAAGACCATCCCCTCGTCCAGAGCCCATCTTCAGAATCTTTACCCTGTGACATATACTTGGAACCAGTTATCCACGTGCATCTGCTAGGACACGTTGCACTGTCAGCTGGAAACAACGGGCAGAGGACAATTGTCGAAAGCCAAACAAGCACCACGAGAGACTTTCCATATCTGAAACTCGGAGCAAACTTCTGGCCTCATGCCTCTTCTGAAGATTTTTCACCTGCTGTCGGGGGCTCAGCTTCAGAGATAATCAATGATGAAGCTAAAGAACGTGGCATGTATGCAAACATTTCCTTTGAACAGCTGGGACAGACCACGATGCCAAAAGCACTAGATTGCCTTCGCAGGAATGTGGCAGCTACCTCGTATGAGATGCTGTGGAAGTCCAAGCATGGCAGCGCATACATTCGGGTCGAGAAGACCTCATGGAGAGCAACCACTAGGAAAGACAAAGTTGGAAAATGTCGTAAAGAACGGAGGGACAAGAAGGTTCCAGTTCAAGGATGGACAAGTGGTAACAATGAGTTCATTGGCTCAAGGATCGTGCACGCGCCCGCTCAGTTTCAGGGCTCAATCGTCAACTATTGGCTTCAGAAAGAGAAGCGATCAACACAACCGTTGTTATTCAAAACTAATGGCTGCACCCATGATTGTCCAATCTGTTAGGTCTTAGGAACGTCTAGCAGTGAGATCTAGCAGGATAAACCTTGGGAATCGAGTAGGCAAGGAGGTAGGAAGAGGGAGAAGAGTTGGAAAGGCTTTACCGGAGGCCTTGACGGGGGCGGAGGACGAGGATCCGGCGGCGGAGCTGCTGCCTTCGGCCATCGCGTTGGGGCAGAGGGGAGGAGCGACGTCGGTGAAGGAGTGGATGGCGGTGCAGTGCAGTGGCGGCGCCGGAGGAACTTCCCGTCACTGGCTGCGCCCCTGAGATCGGATTAGGGTTGTCGGTGGGTGTGGCGGCTCACGGTGAACCTCGTACTGAGAGCCGCCGGCGCCCACCTCTTTATATAGCGCAGGGTGACAGGGGCCCTCCAGCCAATAGATGGGCTGGGCGCCCCCGATCAGGGCGCGAGGTTCACAAGGGGCCCGAGTTGGGCCGTTGGGCCCAACTCGGGATTGAGATCATCCTAACATTCTCCCCCTTGATCTCATCTTTAACTTTATCTTTAACTTTACTCTTTCACTTTAACCTTTTCATTTTACTTATTCCATCTCAGATTTGTGCATAGAACATGTTTCATCGTCACGGTCTATTGCCGTTGGATTTCACAGCTACAATACACATCTCTGGTTTGAAATAAATAAATACTTTATCTTTGGGCCCTTATTATTATCCAGGAATCATAGGCTTCGCCTTAAACCCATGCCGGCTACGTGTTCAACGAACACTTTGGGTGGTAAGCCTTTTGTAAGCGGATCCGCGAGCATCTTTTCAGTGCTTATGTGCTCAAGATTTATAACACGATCCTGGATTTTCTCTTTCACAACATAGTACTTTATGTCAATGTGTTTGGCAGCACCACTTGACCTATTGTTGTGAGCATACTCTATAGCTGGATTATTATCACAGTATAGAGTCATTGGTCCATTGATGTCATCGACCACTTTTAAACCGGGTATGAATTTCTTTAGCTAATTCACCTGCCCTGATGCCTCATAGCATGCTACAAACTCGGCATACATAGTAGAGTTTGTAGTAGCTGTTTGTTTTGAGCTTTTCCATGATATAGCTCCTTTTGCGAGTGAACACATATCCAGATGTGGACTTTCTGTCATCTCCCGCATAATCGAACCGAGTATCCTAACATCTTTAGGGAGTCGGATCTTACGTACGTTAGCATCAGGTCTTTTGTACCTTGTAAATATCGTAAAACTTTCTTTACCAATTTTCGAGTGTTCAACACGGATTACTTTGGAATCTGCAAGCAACCCGGTTACATAAGCCAAGTCAGGGCGTGTGCATACTTGAGCATCGTAAGTGTCCAACTGCTGAAGCATATGGCACACTTTTCATTTGGTTGAGCTCATACTCATTCTTGGGACACTGAAAATCCCCATACTTATCGCCCTTGATTATAGGTGCAGGTGATGGAATACATTTATGCATACGGAATTTCTCCAAGACCCTTTCAATGTATGCCTTTTGAGACAGTCCTAATACCCCCTTTCTTCTATCTCGGTGAATTTCTATGCCCAAAACATAGGAAGCTTCACCAAGATCTTTCATCTCAAACTTTGAGGACAAAAATCTTTTTGTCTCCTGTAGTAGACTCATATCATTACTTGCAAGTAAAATATCGTCTACGTACAGGACTAGGAAAATGTATTTCCCATTCTTAAACTTTGTATAAACACAATTGTCCTCGACATTTGCTTTAAACCCAAAATTCTTTACGGTTTTATCGAACTTCAAGTTCCACTTTGCCTTGAAGCTTGCTTTAACCCATAAATCGATTTCTTTAGGCGACATCCCATCTTTTCTTTGCCTTCCACGACAAAACCTTTTGGTTGTGCCATGTATACATTTTCCTCCAAATCCCCATTTAGGAATGCCGTCTTCACATCCATCGATGCAACTCTAAATCATAGTGTGCCACCAATGCCATTATTATTACGAGAGAATCTTTACATGAGGCTGGAGAAAAGGTCTCGGTGTAATCAATTCCCTCCCTTTGTGTGAAACCTTTAGCCACAAGTCACGCTTTAAATCTCTCTATGTTCCCTTGGGAGTCATATTTTATTTTGTAGACCCATTTACAGCCTACTTGTTTTGGCTCCTTTGGGAATTTCTTCCAAGTCCCAAACATCGTTGGCACTCATCGATCTCATTTCATCTTCCATGGCTTCAAACCACTTGGATGAATGATCGCTTCTCATGGCTTGTTCAAATGAGGTGGGATCACCCTCCATTTGATACTCTTCGGTGATATTATTTAACTCATATATATCACTTCGGAGATAGCTGGCCTTCTTTCTCTTTGAGACCTTCTAGGGGCCTCTACATTTGGCACATCTTGTTGGAGGCTGAGATTGCTCCCCTTCATTTGTGGCAACATTTTCAATGGGTTCCGATGAACGGGTTCCTCATTTTCCTCTGTTGTTACCACGGGAGGAACAACGACGGAGTTCTTGCTCCACGGTGTCTTGCACTATTGGTGCGGGAACAATAGGTAGCTCGAAAAATGGCTCCTGAATCACAGGATTGGGTGCACACACCCGCTTCTCTTCAAGATCAATTTTCCGAGCAGCCATACTCCCCCTCATCATTTCATCCTCTAGAAAAATAGCGTGTCTCGTTTCCACAAACTTTGTGAGTCTATCGGGACAGTAGAAACGATAACCTTTTGACCTTTCAGGGTAGCCAATAAAATGGCAACTCACTGTTTTGGGATCAAGTTTCCCAATATTTGGGTTAAACACTTTAGCCTCAGCAGGACACCCCCACACACGCAAGTGGTCTAGTGAAGGTACCCTTCCTGTCCATAATTCATACGGTGTTTTGGGCACCGATTTACTTGGCACTCTATTGAGAATATGAATGGAGGTTTTTAATGCCTCTATCCACAAACTCAATGGTAAATCGAGTAACTCATCATCGCGCACCATATCCATCGAGTACGGTTACGCCTTTCGGCTACTCCATTTTTTGAGGTTCACCCGGCATGGAATACTCGGGCAACTATACCATTTTCTGTAGAAACCTTGCAAAAGGTCCGAACTTGACCATATGGGGTATGCCGACCATAGTACTCCCCCACGGTCGGACCGGACTAGCTTAATCTTTAAACTATGCTGATTTTCTACTTCAGCCTTAAATATTTTAAATTTATCCAATGCTTCATCTCTTCCTTTAATTGGATAAATATAGCCAAACCGGGAGTAATCGTACGTGAATGTAATGAACGAGTCATAGCCATCCACACTCTTTACGAGAAAAGGGACCACAAATGTCGGTGTGAATGATCTCTAATATTCCGTGCTTCGTTTGGCATTCTTTTAATTTGCTTTACATATTTTCCTTTTATGCAATCGATGCATTGCTCTAATTCGCGAACTCCAAAGGAGGAAGAATTTCATTCTTTACTAGTCTCTCTATTCTCCCCCTCGAAATATGGCCTAAACGACGGTGCCATAATTTCGCCGTTGCGTTGTAGTTCGATTTCTTTTTCTTTTCTCATTTGTAGACGAGGAAACGCTATCATTCACATTACATATGGAATTCACACTTTCACATAGCGATAACATATATAATTCGTCTTGTCGGAAGGCAAGACCAACACAAATATCATTAAACCAAATGACACATTTGCCATGTCCAAAATTACAGGTAAAACCTGAATCATCCAACTTTATTACACTTATCAAATTGCGCTGCAGTGTAGGAACATAAAAAACATCTCTCAAAGTAAGACTATAGCCATTAGGTAAATCTAATGCTACATCTCCAATTGCCTCCACTTTGCCCACTGTACGCCATTCGCAACGCTGATGGCCTCTTCTCTTTTAGCGTAGTTCTCGTCGAAATGAATCCTGTAAAGAATTTGCAACATGAGTAGTTGCACCGAGTCAATAAACCATGTTGACTTTGAAAACTTTGTATCGAGATTCATTTACAAATGAAATAACATTCTCACCCTTTTTCTTCATGAGCTCTCTTAACCAATCGGGGCGAGTCGGTCTTCTTGTGCCCCTCCTTACCACGGTGCCGGCACAAGTTGTCACACTTTGTGGCTTGCCACATTCTTGCTGAAAGCTGTGGTTTACATTTGCATAGGACCTTTCTTTGTTTGGGAGCCGGGATTGAAGGGCCTTTTGCCCTTCCCTTTGACCGGAGTTCGCTTGGCCACCATGTTGGCCATTGATCCTGAGCTCCTCATCAACACACTGAGCAATGAGCTTGTCTAAGTCCCATTTCTCAGGCTGCATGTTGTAGCTTATGACAAAATTCTCATACTCTCTAGGCAAGGAAGCTAAAACAAAATGGATAAGGAGCTGTGGTTGTATC